>BSBK01005493.1:0-167948 GCA_027943335.1 Chamaecyparis obtusa | reverse complement strand
ATATTGACTTTATATATTTCAAAGCATTCTTGTGTTTCAATTATAAATGGTGGAATTTAAAGTTTGATTGATCCATTTTTAGGATCTTGGCATTCAGTTTTTTAATGATAAATCAATGCACATGCACTAAAGTTGTAACCTTGGCATAAATTAAGTGATGTTGCTAGGAAGGCCTTTTTGGTCATTCCCCTAGCCATTCTCCATTTTGCAAATGTTTTGGTTTGTTTAAAAGATGTGTAAATGCCACATCAATCAACATTTACAAGATTTTATTGTATTAAGAAAAATGTGTATATAGTGCACCATGTTTGGTGCTTTCATTTGTTATCATAATGTGAAGTTAGTTTGGAACCCTATCTCTATCGAGCTAGGGAATCACAACCCAAGGGCATGGCATTATGCAGTTACAAGATGTATCTTGTCTGGCACAATTTGAAGAAGGTTATGGTGGTTGTGAGTTAGTTTACAATGAAAGTTTGAAATGGTGTTAAAGGATTGTATGTTAGATCTTTGGAGATTTGATAGTGTTGAGTGAATGCCAGGTATATTCAGTCTCTTATTCCATGTTTTTGTGTTTATCATGCATCATGCTTTAAGTAATCTATTTTTGTTTTAACTTGTTTATGTTGTCTCATACATACAATGTTGACTTTAATTATTTGCACTCATGTAGATATAGGGTTAAATACCCTAAATCTAAGATTACTCTCTTCGTATGTCATCTTAGTATGTGTTTAGCATGAATGTTTTATTTAGAATATTATTCATTTCATAATTGTTTGTGTTAATCTCATTTACTAATAACCCTTGTCAGGTTTATCTCAAATCAATACATGTTTATATTATCAAAAAACCCTTTTCAGGTTTGTCTCATAGCAATACTTGTTCATATGATTGTCATTACGACTGTCATGTTTATACATAATAGTGTCTTTAGTGTTAATAACCTATGGCAGTCATGCATGCATTTTTCATTGATTGTATGTGATGGGTATAGCTTCACATCCAAAGCACACTTCATTCATACCCTTTTTAATGACAAATATGTCGCATTCACAACTTTGCATTGTATCATATTTATTTTCAAAGAACATTCTATTGGTCATAAAACCCCAAGTCAACGGTTTGGTATGTCGGGTTTATGTGTTGTGCCAACATGTTTTTTTATGTGTATCTTGCATTATCTTGTTTGATTGTATTTGTAGCATGGTACACTCATTGAAACAGAGCATGATATGAACAGTGAGTAGCATTACGTGATATAGTTTTTCAAGTATGATTGCATTCATTAAACAATGAATAAGATGAAGATGTTTTGATCAGATATGGTAATATGGTGACAAAGATAATGTCTTCAGTATGAAAGGCACATTAATTATCTCAGGTTATTATTGATGCATTTGAATATTGATATTCATTTTACAAAGGAATTTATTGAAATTATTTTTATTTGATCAAAATACACATAAATTATTATTATTGGTTTACAATGGTAGCATCAAGTCATGTTATGATTCATGTTGATAATAAGTTTTGATATCAATTTTGTAAATCAGTTCTTCAGTGATGCCTATGCATGGAATAGAGGTAGATTATTTTAGTATGCAGACAAAGAAGATATAATTGGATTTTGATTGATTATATTTGTAGAATTTGTGCATAATCAATTTGACAAAAATATCTTATTGGTATAGGGTCTATGATTGTATGGTATGCATTGTTAAATACAAAAACATGTATTGTGTTTAATGATGTATATGACAGAGTTGTAAAGTCTACATTACAATTAGATTTTATGATCTTTGTATGTAAGAAATTTGAAAAATATAGAAAGGCCAATGAGGCATATAAGAGTATCAGTGAGATAGTATTTACCAGTGAGACATTTGTATAGCCAGTAAGGCAATGAAAAAGTGATTTTAGATTAAGTCGATGAGGTATTTTGAGTGGTTTTTTACCCGAAGGGTTTTCCACTCGGAACATATCTTTTTTTTATATTCTTCAGTGTTGATCTTGTCTCTATCTCTTTGTTTCAATTGTCATAATTGAATTATATTGTTTATTTTTCTTTAAAAATTGATACATTGTTTTTAACATCACTGATTCACCCCCCTCCCCCCCCCCCCCCCCAACACCTCTCAGTGATAATCGTACTCTAACAGTATTAATCTTTAATGTGTTATTTGGGATTGATTGTTTGTAGCATAGTTAATTTTAGTAATTTTGCACCATTTATAGCCATTGGTGTCTAATTAAATAGTTATCCCATAGCCACTGCTATGGTTTTTCACAGTTCACCCTTAGTTACTATTGTGCAGCCAGTATCATTTCTATCATTTTTATCTTTTCAATTTATTTCTTTCTTTTATTTTAGTTTCCTTTATGTAAATTGATAAGATACCTTTGATCCTCCTATAGTGAATATACAATATAGACCCATTACAATTTTACTGGTGCAAGAGCATCCTAGGGTAGTTGGCAATCTTGCATCAACCAAAAAGATGTTTTGTATTTTGTTCTTATTTTCTGGTTTGAGTGATCGAGTTGTCTTTTGATCCTATGTTGGATTTGGTGTGTGTGATCATACTGTGATGTTTAGGACCTATCTAGGAACATTTTCCTATGATCACATCTCTTTTGGTTCAAAATTGTTTGAGTTTGGATTCATCTAGTGGCTAACGGTAACATGTGCATTTCCTGTCTAGACCAGTTTAAGAGATTTACTGTGTGGTTGGTGATTGTTTTATTTTAACATGTATGATCATGGATCATGATTATTGGAACTCATGTGGACCTATATATGATCATGTATCCTTATGTTTTTATTGTGGTGATCAATTAGTGTTTCACATTTTGGGTCTGGTCCTATATTGGTTTCCTATTCTAACAGTCAGAGTGGCAAGATCTGGCTTGAGGTGGTTGTTCATGATTTGTGATTTCTCATGGTAGATTGTTTGATGTTCTTGTATTCATGGTTGACTTCCCTATTTACTAACACACCATGATATACTTATATGTGGATGTTCTTATGGGTTTAGGTCCTAACCTATATATTTGTAAACTATTTTCTTTATCTTGGGATTGATGATCGGATAAGTTGACTTGTGGCTGGTGATCTTGTTTATAAGTTGGGTAGTAGTTCATGTTCAAGGCAGTGATGGGGGTAGTAGGGAGCTAAGAGGTGGTAGCTCAGAAGTTTGACAGATCAAAAATAGGATCTGAGACCGGTTTCTTTGTATTATGTCATAACCAGGAAGGCCTTACAACTCAACATGTTTGAAGCCAATTAGATGTAATTTGATGTTACCTAATAATAAAGTGGTTATTATTTAATGAAATCTTTGTTGTATTTTTTTTGTTTTCCATTGTATTGACTCTTGTTGCAAGCTTGGACATCTCCTTTGGAGACTTCTTCAGTCTTGACTATATCATTTATGCCGTAGTTGATAATTTAATGAGCCTCTCTAGGAAAATGAGTTACTTGATGGAGGATTAATTGCCTCATTAGGAGTTGTCCATTTTGTTCTCTGCACCAATGTATTATACTTAGAGAGACCAATCATAGAGAATACTTGGACTTTTTAATTTAAATCTTAAAAGAAAATATAAATATATCAATACTAAGAAAGCAATGTAACAATCCCAACTTGATCACCAAAACTTTATCATGAATGGTAGTCATTTTTCATTGCAAAAATGGGTGAATAACTCCTAGTGATCGATAGATTGTTAGCATGAATGAAAAAAAAAAGTGAAACATCCTTTGCAAAATGTAGATGTTTAAACCTAAATGGAAACAAAAAAATAACCCAAATATGAAAAGGAAGCAATCTACTTGAGCATATCAACCTAAGGGGCCTACTTGAGGCCAAAAATATATTCTTTAATTCTATACACCAAAGAATAATCTTGAAGAAAAACTTATGATAATTTGATCTATATATCTCTTCCTCAAGGGATTCTTGAAGAAATGCACTCTTCACATCCTTATAATGAACCTCTCATTGATGTGTTGTAACAATAGCGAGTGTTAATTAAATGGAATTCATCTTTGCAACAAGTGCAAAGACCTCAAAGTAATCTTGATGTCAAGAACCTCAAACAAACCCTTTGGAACTAACCATGCCTAATTTTTATCCACTAAACCATCTGCTATAAATTTCATTCAAAATGTCTACCTACAGTGATCAAGTTTACTTCCCTTGTGATAGGGAGCAAGATCCTAAGTGTTGTTCATAATCAAAGAACTATACTCTCGCATAGAAACATCCTACTCATGAATTTAAGATGCCTCTCAAAAAAATTGTGCATCAAAGGTGGTAGTAATGAAGACATGTGGGGATCCATAAAACTATGAACATGTTTGTCTAGTATCTAATGGACACCCAACCCAATTATCTACATCCTATCATGTTTTTCAAGCCCAAAATATAGTGAATATAGAGGAGAAACATCAACCTCTAAATGATGATGAATTGGAAAGAGGTGAATATTTATCACTCTTAGTATCTAAAGGGGAGGATGAAGAATACTCAACATAGAAAATATACTTGGGTGAATCTAATTTCTTAGGAGGTTTCTCACCTGGCCCAAGTGACTCCAATGTGAATATAGGAGGTAGAACAATGACTAGGGTGGAACCAGAATACTCCTCCTAAAAAATAATCCTCTTAGTGAATAACTAATGTGTAGTAAAGTGATGTAATGGACAACCCTTAAAAGAATCTAAATAAACAAGAAATGTGTAAGGTATACTATGTTGATCCATTTCCTTATGTTTCTCTATAAGAATATATGCCCATGAAAAATAAACAAAAACTCTTAGTTCTTAACTTTTATTTTTATCTCATTCAATCTTCAAAATGAGTGAGTCCTTTCAAGATTTAATAAGGAATGTGGTTCTACATATAACAAGAATAGTTAATTTCCTCCACCTAATGCTAAGGTGTAAGAGATCTAAAGTGTACCGTGCAATTTTTAATTTCTTTCAAAGGCATGTTCTTTCATTCTACCATACTATTCTACTCAAGACTATAGGGAATTTTTCACTACAAAATAATCTCCTTTGTATAATTTTTCATCACCTTTTGACAAAATGATTTTCCAAAAAAAATAAAAATTTGAAGCTATGAAAATGGTCAAAGATTGAATACTTCTTTCTATGAATCTACACCCAAGTATAATTCAAAAAATCATCAATAAATGTTGAACATATTTATACATATTGCAGAAAAGATGTGGAAATAGACTAGCCAAATCACTATGAGCCAAATCTAATATACATGAATCTCTTTCTGAATTTTGTTCCTTGAAATTGTCTTTAATAAGATTACAAAAATGTATCCCTAACAAATGTCGTAAAAACTAAACCAAAATAAGCCCTATAACTATGGTCTATTGCCTAAGCTATTGCAAGTAGCAGTAGTTAAGATGGTCATACTACTCCTGCTATAACTTACTCACCTCATTGAATGAATAATAAAACTATCAAACGAGGATAAACAATGAAGTGATAAAAGAGATACAATTGAAATCAATGATCTAGTATCCCCAACATAAATGTAGAACCATTGTGTATCAATAATAAATGCTTAATTAGGAGTAAACTCAATCAAATTATTTGAAACCATGTGAGTCAACTTATAAACTAATACGAGATTAGTTAACAATTGTGTACATATATTTACTTTTGGAGGATTCTTATTTTGACTTCATTATCAAATGAGTAGGTCACTTCCTAAATTTTGATGGCTCTACTTCACATATAGGGCGTTACACTTCCACTCACATCTTCATAAAAAATTACATCTCCTAACCCTTGCATTGTGATGTGGTTCTAATAGTTGGAGATTGGCCTTAGTCACAGCCACTAGATTATGAGGGCCCCCCTTCATATGTCATTATTGATTCACTACTGGTCACTTAGCTTTATATTTATCTCTTGTGTGTTAGAATGATCCTACCACTTGGTTGAATATTTATAATGATGATCACTTGATGATTGAGGCTCCTACCTCTTTAGCATATATATTTTTATTGAATTCTATTATTGTAGCCTTGGAGGTCCTTTCTCCTTCTAAATTGGTTCCTCCCATTTTGTATTCAAAGACCACAACTACAACTCCTGGTACACAATGGGAACCTTCTACATGTATGACTCCTAAGGTTCCAATTCCATCCTCTTTGTCCCATCCCTCTCTTGTGGTTTAAATTCATCTTCCAATTAGACCCCCTATAATCCCTTCTACAATAATTGTTGATTTCCTAGTGGTGGAGTCACCACTTATTTCCCATGATATTGGGGCCTAGGATGATAGTATTTCTTGGACTATGGTATATCAAAGGAGGAAAGGTTCTTCTTTTTCTCCTATTTCTCTTTTGTGTGTTACAAAAGAGAAATTACCATTTTAGTTTTGCAACCCTTATTAGGATATATTTTCTTCTTCTCCTTCTCCTCTTTCATGTGTTAAGAAAGAGAAGTTTCCTTTTTAGGGTCGGGACCCTTGTTTCATGTCAATTTTGTGCTCTAGTCAAAAGTCTTATAGTTTCTAGTTTACAGCTACGTGTGCTTCCTCAACCTCATGTTCTATGAGATTCACCCCTTTTTCCTTGATGGTTTCTATGTAATGGATCTATTCCATTCTCATTCTTATATAATCAAAATAATGGTGCACACAAAGAACATCTTGAAATATGGTGTCCTTCACATCAAAAACCCTCTCCCTCGTACCTCAACAAGAGTTTCATCACCCATTACAATAGTTAGCATAAACAAAGGCTCCAAATATGTCAATGCATCTTGAAATGAAGCCATGTGATGCAAAATATATAAATCAAGAATCCAAGATGGTGTAGAAGCAACTATTGTGAGGGATTTCCTTTTCTTTTTTGTTTGGTTAGACCCATCATGTAAACTTTACTTAGGAACACTAATATTATTCTTCTCTAGAATGTGCATCAAATGATCTATTTTTTTCTTTAAACAATTATGTTTTTCATGATAACATTGGTGTGAAATTAAAAATTACCTAGTTAGTTATTATTATATTGTATTCACTGGCATAATTAAAAAAGTATTTAAGATATTTTTTTTGTGTCTCAAGTTATAGGATTAAGACAAATGTCATGATCTAATTATGTCATATCTTATGGTTTCATCTAGACTCTATTCTTGTCTCTATAATAAGTATTTCTCATTATATATCATAATTATTATTTATCGTTATCTATTTACGTCTAATTAAATCTCAATATTCATAACAACTTAGTTGTTTCTCTCTTGTGCAATAGGGTATTTTGATTATAAGTTATCCTGGTATGTTGTGAGTTCAATCATCAACTCCAACATAGTATTAGAACTCTAGATCTTTAAATCATGGTATACTTTTTAGAGATTTGGCCTTGATCTTTTAGATAGTGCATCTTGGAGAAAAACAAATTCTAGATCTTTAATTCCTTGTACATTTTTTGATATCTAACCTTGTGCTTTCAAAAACTACATCTGGAGAAAAACAAACAATCATTTTTGTGTCTATAAGGCAACAAAAACCCTAAGATTTCTTATCCAAGTGCCAAAATTATTGTAAATTTAGGTGTCTCAACCTTAGTCATTCCTAGCATTGTATTTATTTAATGTCTAAATTGTGATTTCTTGCTCACCATATTTTTTCATCTAGTGTGGCATGGTATGTAAGTTGTCTTAATATTCAGAGGTGATATTGAATATGAAAAGGAAATATTTTTTCCATAAATGTGTAATTAGGCATCCGACTTCGATAGAGATATTTTTCCATGTGTCAATATCTTAGAAATCTATGTAATTCATTATTGTATGATAAATTCTTATGATAGGTTATGAAAAATTCCTATGATTAGTTGGATGAGTGTTAGAAGGCATATTGCATGGAGAATATGGGTGCCCAACTTGGGTTATGAGGATTTGTAAGAGAATTAGTTAATTATAGTCATTTATAATGGATTCTCTTACAAATGTAAGTCTTTTCATATATGAGAGATTCTATGACAGTTGTAAGATGCGTAAGAGCATTTTTCATACCTATTTTTCCCAAAAAATGAAGTGCCTAAGTTTGGGGCATGTAAGAGGGGTTAGAAAATGATGTACAAGTGTCATTTGCATGCTTAGAGGTGGTTGAAAAATGTTCCAAATGGGTTTGGACAACCATCCCTTTTGGCTCTGACTAGAAGCTAATTCAAACCTGTATTTCCTATATACTATATGTCTTCTATGTGGATTTAAGAGAGAAGTGAGGAAAATATTTATTTGCAAGGTTATTCTATTGAATTTCCTCTAGAACATCAAGATGTAGAGTTTGTGTAAAGGCTTAGAGCCTGCAAGTGAATTGTAACAGTTTGTTGCAAATTAATACATTGGTTTGATGCTTTGGAGTGTAGGGTTTTTACCTAAAATGATTTTTCCCATTATATCGATGTTTTATTCTCTTATGTCTATATCTCTTCTATTCTTTTAATTTCATGTTTTTGAAGTGTTGATTTACATGTCGTTACACTGCCAAAATTTTATTAGATCTACTAAATACATTATCTTTCCTCTAAGGGTTAATATGATAGGAAATTAACTATGCATATTTCTATTTCAATAGCTTAGTAGTATGTGCTTGTATTGAGGTGTTGAAAATATGACTTGCAAAAAAATTAGGATACCGAAGGTGCATCCTGGTTCTCAAAGGCTTTCATGGGTTCATCTTTCCCTTTCAAAAATCAAAGTCTTAAAATGTCAAGGTGATTTTTGGGGGGGTTCTTGGATTTTATGACTACAAAAATTATACAATTGTATAAACTCATACAATTTTATGGTATTGTAGTGTGTGATCATCATTGCTACACAAGATCTACGAAAATCCAAATTCAAAGTGTCTATCTAACATTAAAAAAATATGTTTAAGGAATAAAAATAATAATTAATAGCCAAATCAATAGACACTCAATGATTTTGATATTTTTTATGGGAGTTTATGTTGAAAGTTAATGCATGAAACTACCCTTTCCAAAAATAGTTGTTTTGGCTAGTTGAGAAATGTCAAGGGGTGGCATAGTTAAGAATATCAAAGCAATGGTGGGGTTGATCACCTGCATAGGTTGTGGATGGCTATCACCTAGTGCTTGGCTAGCACAACATTGATGTTATTAATGTTGTGCCCCTACACAATTCTATGAGAAACCAACAAAAAAAAATGTTGCAAGTCATACACTATAGACCAACCATATGACCAAAGGACAAGACAAAATTTCCTCAAATTCCCTCAATGTTAAATCTAGACAATTATTATATCAAACATGATTTTTTTAACCTTCTAAATACAATAGCAGAGTATGTCTACTACTCTCATAATGTCCTAAGAATTAGCAACATGTTTGACGGACTATCTGAACCCCCATTTGCAGATTAGTTTTCTAATATTCAATTTTGATATAATGAAAGTCAAACTTCACTTTCTCAATCCTTTGAAATGCTATGGAATAGTTAAAAATGTTTGAAAATTACTAAAAATATGTAGTCATCCATATTTCAAAAAATGCATGTAAAACCCCATAGATTAAAAAAATATTCACCATTTTTTTTATAAATATTTAGATCATTGAAGATTTGAGAGAAGAGTGTAGACTCCTACATTGCCTAAAACACTTCCCATGTTTCCTTCATTCTTTGATCATGCGGAGTGGTTCATAGTCTTCAAAGTCTCGACACCAGCTGATGCGCATCAACTCGTCAGAGTTTCTAATCACTCCACGAAGAATGCACCTCTCCAAGTTTTCGTGAGCCCACCATGTTTCCCATGGACACCCTCACTTCAATAGGGCCCGTCGATGCATTTCCAAGGAATATTCTTTACTATAGGGAAATCCATGAATAACAACTTTCTAGATATTTGTTCTCTTTTCAATGCTCAAATTGGCTCGTGCAATCATGGCATCTTTGATTAGGCCACCACAATTTTGTGGTTGAGCCCAACTAGCAGGCACGTTGTGATAAACCAATTAGATTCAAAAATTTTCCCACAGCACAAGAAATTGAGCGATTCATGCTAGATTTTTCGGCATGGTGATCGATTATATAAATTGTAAATCATTTTGGATCGATCTCAACTAAGGGTTGTTCTATAAAGCCCCGATGATTTTTAAGTTAATGAGGTTGGAAAATATTGGACTCTAATTCAATAGGTGAAGAAATAAACTATATCATATGTAGAGATTTTGCTTTTATGATAACAAGACCCTATGGCTTGTAGTCTAGGGGTGTATATTGTAGCATATACTTTCTGGGGTATTCTCTCTCTCCTTGGCATGTTTTCTCTCAATAGATCATGGATATTGTGTACTCGGTGCCTTTTCCTTTTTATTAATCAATGTGTCATGTGTTGAACTCTCATAGGTGTGGTCCAGAATGTTTATGTTTTTTGTCGGGCTCTCCTCAAGAAGACAATTTTTAGGAAGTGTGGTCTTCTCTTTTGACCCTTATTTGAACTATTTACGTATGCCTCAGCACAGTGTAGATTATTGTGTCCCTTTTTTAGGGTAATTTCACTTACTTTAGGAGTAATGTGCCTTAATTCAAACCCTTGTAAATGTTTCCCACACTAGGATATGAATGTGTGATCCCTATATCTGACAACTTTGGCTTCTCATTCTCCTACCAACAATGAAGGGAACATGGTGCACCGTGTCATGAGTGAGTGATGGCACATAACTCTACCTAGAAAAGGTTGAACCTTACAAATACCACTTGAAAAATCATTAGCCCACCCAATAAAGCTTTCATTCAACACTTCACCTGCCCTTATCTTAGGTTGTTTGATTAAAGGTGGTTTTCCTCCCTTTTCCCAAACACCAACCTCAAAGAGCTAGCTTATAAAATCCCAGAGGTTTTGTTGTAGGATGCACCCCATCCCACCCTTCCAACACTTTTGGCATTGACCCTCAAAGAGGTGAGAGCCAATTTAGGGGATCACCAATTTTTCCTTGGCACACTGAGTGGGACAGAGCTAAATGCAATCACCAAAGTCAATACATGCTTTGATTTTTTCAAAGGAAATGCAAAAAGAAAGTCCATACAGAAAGCACTGATTGGGGTCCAGTTAGGGTATGGACCCAAATTACTACAACTATGCTAATTGGGTTGCTCCTTAACCTTTTCATGTAAACTCAGTTCCCAATGCTTGGGAGATGTTACTCAATCTTTAGTGCGTGTTGAGGATTATTGAGCTCAAAAGGCAACAAATTATCCTCTGGAATTACTTGGCTATGCTTGAGGCCTCTTCTAAGGAACCATATCTGGTGGAAGACTCTATCATGGATGATTTTTTCATACATGAAGAAGTTCTATAATTTCATGTCTAAAGGGAAATAAACCTATTTGGAGTGATTTTTCAGAGTTCTCTTTCCAATCCCTGATTCCAAATAGGATTTCATTATTCAAATGTGGTTTATTGTTTGGCACTCAAGGTAGAAGAATGAACAAGGTCAGCAGGATCCACAACTAACACACTCAAGAGAAGAAGATGGCCTTCCCCTGCTACATCTGAAGACCAGCAGTATGAGTCTTTTCTTTTTTGAGCTCCCCTATTTCATCAAAGATAATGAGATTCCTATTCTGAAAGTTTCAGAAGTCATAGAGACTCCTTTGGAGGAAGCGTCACCATGGGAATCTTCCCCTAAACTCCTAAGTGAGAAAAGAGAAGTAGATGAAGATGACATGTGATTCTAAGATGAGCTAGAATCCTTTTTCACTTCACTAAACAAATACACTCCAACCATTCAAATAGATTTATTCCCTACGTCCTAGGAGGTAGAATCGATAGTTGTCCAACCTCAGGAACACATCAGCACATCTCTTGTTGTAATTCATTTGAAAAAGGCTTGTAGGTTCCCAATTAGGTATTACTCAAAGTCATTTACTTGTCATTCCATCAAGGTCAATCTTACATCAGAGAATGAAGAGATTCTTGTCAAAGATCTTGAGACGTATTCTCATGTGGAGTTAAAAGAAGTGCCCAACTTGAGTCATAATGTCATCACCTCTAACGTATCACACCCAATAAGGGTAATATCCATGTTACTTTTCTTTAGTCATAATTTTTTGGAGCTATTGATTAAAAATAAAAAGATAGGCCGCAAGGGTGGCTATTTCCCAAGCCCAGTAAATAGTTTCTTGTAAAAATCTTAGGATGTTAGTTAATGTAAATAGTTAGGCCTTTTTTGGTTTGGTGTCTTTATGTTTTAATAAGTGATACTGTGCAAGGTGACACATTTTTGATGTCCCATGTATAGTTTCCAGTCCCTTGTTAATTGTAGGTCTTTCATGATTCTCATCGTCGTTTGTCAAAATTCCCAAATTTTAAATGATGATTTTATTTTATGCTGCACTAATCCTTTTTATTTGTTAAGAGCAAGCATGCCAATGCAAAATGGCTTTCCCATTTTTTGTTCATGTTCTTAGAAAGGTATCACTTGTCTCATCATCATCTTGTGTACGATGATGAGGCCCCTATGTTATGATATCTCAATTCTTTACAACAAAACATAAAAGGTTCATTTTAAGATTTAAAGAATTGAGCACTTTAAAGCAATAAATGACAAGAAAATCATATGTAGACACTAAGATAAAGAAAGAAAAATTCATATATTATATTTATCTACAGTATCTATGTAAATTTCAAAATTTTGCAAAAAACTTACAAGATTTTATTTATCATTTACATTTTATATATCATAATGTTTCTTTTGAAAGCAAAATATTTTTTAAGGCATGTGTCAAGCATCTCCAAAACTAGGTTCATCATCTCCTGATTCATCTTCTCCCTTCCCTATGCTTTCTTTCGAGTTAGAAGATTCCCTTTCACTTGACTCAATGGGCGAATCTCAGGCTTGCTCAAACAGAACCCTCAAGTATAATTCCTCTATCTCTTAAGTCATTTCCTCATTTGGGTCCAGATATTTCTTCAAAAATTTGACCCCATGTCATGCATAGAAATGATGGATGTCGAGAGACCGGTAGCGGAAATTCATAACGAAAGGAAAGAATGACACGTCTACTCTTGTCTCCAGATAAATCTTCAAGTCCATTGACAATGGCAACCTGACGCCATCTCAAGCCACAAAAAGCACATCCTTAATACCCCCATGATGAATTATGCCAAACATACCCACTTCAAGAAACACTATCAAATCCCAAGACTCTTGCAGGGCTAGAAGAGAGCCTACAAACCTAGATAAAATGTCTATTTTTAGCTAGTAGTGGTCCTCACTATGCAGAAAGTATTCACCTAGTAACCATTCCAGGGTAGTGAGAACTAATTTGTCATTTTTCCTGACTGATGCGGCCAGCCTATCGTCATCTATGAGTCCTAGAAAGGGTTCTTGGGGCAATTTGAAATTCAATCTCATTGGAGTGTCCATACTTCTAGGCTAAGCTGGCTAAACCTTCACTCTCATCTCTCAAGGTCTGACTAAATTCTTATGTCATCTTTTGAATACATTGCTCATTTATAGAGTAGTTAACCATCTTCATGGGCATTTTGCATTTACTCTACATTAGAGAATGTCACATCAACTTGAAAAAGTACTTCACTCATTTTCCAAGGGTTTCCATCTAACTATTTCTAGAACCATGAGCCAAGTTTTTGGCAGCTAATAGTGTCTTCAAAGGAAATTTGTACTCCGTAAAAACTAAAAAAAGGTAACTACATTTACTCCAGACTTAAAAATGAAAGATTATTTTTTATATCTTTTCATACTAACACATTTCTCATAGCAATATATGCAATCAAGGGTCTACTATTGAGGTGAATGAATCTTGTCCCGATCTGCCTCTTGTTGCTCCTTTTAGGTCTGTTATGGTTGTTGGTTTTGGTCCTACTTCCATTGGATCTGAACATGCTCTTTCTCCACTGGATGGGTCTAGACTTTCTGTTGGTGGTTTTGAGGGTGATAGTTATGTTGGCCATGTTGGTGCTTTAGTTGTCGATGGCTCTAGTTTTGCAGATCCATTATTTGATCACTCTTTGGCTGGGTCTAAAGTTGACCCTATGCTGCCTGTCCCACTGGAAGACTCGATTCCATTGCTGGGTGTTGTTTCTTCATCTTTGGATCTATTTTGCTAGCAAGATGAGGCTACTAGAGTTGAAGATGGTTGGATCACAATTAAAGGAAGACATTCTAAGAAGACCTCTCCTTCTTTTGACATGACCTTTCAGTCCCATAAGAAGGGGATAAAAGGATAGTTCTCTTTCCTTTTGTTGTTGATTTCTAATGGTTTATCTTGTGTAGCGGCTTGGGCATTTTTTTCTCTGGGTTGTTGTTCCTCTTTTGGGTAGTGATTGTTTGTGTGTTTCTTGGGGTTTTTGGCCTTTTGTGCTGCTTGGTCTGTTGTGTTTTGCAAACTCTTAATGCTCCATCTTTTTTTTCTTTTTTGTACAGGGTTTTGGGGCCCCTTCAAAACCTATTTTTTCTTTTATTCAAAACATATTTTTCGCAGCATTTAGCATTAATATCTTTCATTTCATAAAATTAGTGATATCTAGTTGGATTTTGCACACTTCTCACTTAAATACATGTACTAATGATGCTAAGATGTCTTTCCTCTATCTACTAGGTGAAAAATTAGATAATGTTATGCTACACCACCTTGGAAACCAACCTAGAAGGATGATGTCATAACCATCCATACATATTAAAGACAAGAGGTAAAAAATGAAAGAAATAAAAGAAAAATATTAAAAGAAAAAGTATAAAAATGCAAAACCATGTCATGTTAACAACTCTAAAGGGGCTATAAACACTTGGTTGGCAGTAGAGAAATGTTAACGGCTATCAAGGTGATAACCTCATCGGGGCTGTAGATGCATGACTGGAAGTGAGGCTCTATCTGGTTCTCAATGGAATGAATCTCACCTATGTAGTCTAGCAGACAAGCAAAAACCATTTCATCATCTTAGGAAGGAGAAGGATTAATTCCTTTCACACACACAAATCCCTGGGTGATCTATTTTCATCTTTTGACATATTAATATAATGCTCATCTTAAAAAAAAATCATTGCAAGATATCAAACATAAAGTTTCATTACGAATCCAGGATTAGATATAGTCACTTGTTTTTCCTTCTTAGTGTTCCCCTTTTCTCTATCACTAGTACATTTGACCCACTTTTTAGACCAACATTTCTAACCAAGCATTAAAATGATTTTCCTTGGTCGGTTTATAGAAGGAAAATTTTGATTTTTTTAAAAATCTATTCTTGTGTTGGTCGGAATTACGACCATACCAACACGGGAATATAACTTAAAAAAAATACACGGTTTCATTTTATAAATCATTCTACAATTACTTCACGCGTAAAGGAGAGGTGAAGGGAAGGAGGGCATCTGTCGACACCAGAATTCAATCATCAGCGTGCTTTTCATCTCTTCACTAGTTTCATCTCTTAACCCTAACCTTACAAATGCTTATTAAAACCATTGGGAAAATAATGTTTATTAATGTAAGTGCAGTTGTTTGACTGTATCTTTGAACATTTAATGGATAATAGCATTGGAAGACTTAGAGGAAGTCTAGATTATCAGTTTTGTGGGCATCACCATTAGTGCCCAAAATATTTGATTTGAGCTCTTTTAGTTTATTTCTCTTGGAAAAAATTGTGATTTTTAACATTTTTTGAGTGGTGTTTGATTTCTCTTGAACCCGTGCGGATTAGTATGGAAAAAATAACTTCATAGGAAGTTTTTTAGATGTCTTAGCTTCTTTTTGCAACAAATATAAGGTTAATTGGTTGAGAAATTGAAGATAAATCGGGTGACAGTCAATAATAGGTCATTTTTGCACATAAACTAGGGTTGTCAACTTTGTTGAATCATATCTCTCAATTCAACCATGGGAAAATTCTAATTCTAGGTTTAAATGAGAGATATGAGGGTCTATTTTATTTTTTAGTTAGTTTCTGACCGAATGGTGGTGATTCCAAGAAGATAGGACTAAAAACCTAGCCGGGCATCTCTATGTGACTGGCAGAGTGGGATAACCAAAAGTTGTAGATCCCATAACTTTTGATGGGCTTCAAGTTAGAGGCTAATATTGGAGGTTTGGACTTGTTTCAAGTTCCTCTAAATGTTCCTATAGTTATATTGGCCAGAGACCATGTCTAAGTTGCACTTCCTTCACTAAACCAACCATTTAGGCTTCCTACCCTTTGGAGAAGATTGGTGAATATTGGGAGTTTGGAGGAGATTCAGAACTGATCCATTTGGGAGAGTTACTACCCAACTATTAGAACCAAGACTACCTTACTATCCCTATTGGTTATTTGGGAAACTTGGTGAGAAAGATTAAAACAGTGGCTAGAATTAACTAGTGAATACCCTGTCTAAGAGGACAGTTCTAAATTTTGGGTGTGATAAGACCAAGTTTGTGTTTTGGTTTCCCTATGAAATGTCAATAGAGTTGAATTCCATTTAAGTGAAATTTTAAGCTATGATTCCAAATGATGAACCTTTAGGCTATTATTCACCAAACTCCAAATGATTAGTTTTTTATTGTGTATTCCATTTAAGTGAACTTTTAGGCTATGATTCTTGCATTATAATGATCTGTGTCATCTATCTTTTATTAAATTACTAGTGGCCATTAAGATGGATATGTGAATGGGCCATTACCTCACTTTATAGAAATGATTTAGGATTTGGGTTGAAGTTGAAAGGGATGACCAAGTTATTGTTCATAGTTAACCTTTGATATATGTATGGTGCTTGGATTATGATCATTTGACATGAATGATATAATGTTATCTCTACTTAAATTTATTATATCTAACATGATTACTATGTTACTATGGACAATTTGTAACTGACACCAAATATTTAAGGACAAGATGATCCCTAAACACATCAAGCAACATCAATAGTTACTGGAAGGCACTACTCACATACAAGTTAGAATGGAGTAAGAGATATTAATGACTATCATGTAACATAATTCAAAACCTCAAGAATATTACACATTACTTAATACATAAAAAATAATAAATTTTTCATGTGATATAACATAGTTGACCTACATTTCTTACAATAGTAGACTAAGCCTCACTCTCATCCCAAAATAAGATGTAGTCCTACCATTTATCATATGAACACAAACACTTGAAGCCACAACTATTGATATTCATAAGGGTGAATTAAGCTCCATGTATATGTTGGTCAAGGTAACTTTTTGTGAATCTAAGAGAGCAAAAATGACACAGTAAAATTTGGACTGTATATTTTGTCAAATGCAGAGTAATCTAAAATCATACTACTCAATTTTAAACCCTTAAAATAAAAGTTTGATTATTTTTTAGCAAGGGATAGCCACTCACCAATAATCTGAGGTGAAACGCCCAACTGAGAACCACACAAAATAGGACACTAGTTACATAATAGTAACCAATGTTAACATAAGCAACAATTTACTACCACCTTGATCCAATGGCTACTCCTGTAAGAAAAAATGTGTTATACAAAATTGTCAATGATAGTGAACAATCTACAAGATTCTTTCCAAAATTAAGGATTTGTATTTTCATAAGATCAAAACTACTAGAAAATAATGAGGTGACTAGTTTCAAATAAAGTGACGATACAAATGCAATCCTAAACATGAGACTTGACGGCATGATAGATTCAAAGTATTTTAATTCCCACTGTAACCTCGGTCCTTGAGTACTATATCTTCTAGCTCTACATAAATTTATAATGGGTTAATGTCATTAGAAAACACCATTTTATCCCTATCACATGCCCAATTTTCAAGTAGATCGGATAACCTATTTCCCTCTCTATATGTATTTGAGATAATGTAAAGTTATCAAATTTATGAAGGAACATCCAGGATTGTTGCTAAACATAATGGATTTTCCAATTTTGGAAAACTCTTTTCTTGCATGCTTCAATTATAATCAGAGAATACCCTTGACATAAAGATGTGTGACACCCATGTTGTGTACAAGGACAATTCTATGGAAGATATCTAGGACCTTAGCCATATTGTTGGTACCATGGTTTAGGGGGGTGGTTGACCTTAGCCATATTGTATTAAGGAATACAACCTTAAACTATTGATTGTACCCTCTAAAAGCCAGTTCACACCAGTAAATTTTTCTTCCTTGAGATCAAACCAAATGCTAAGGTAAATACATAAAAATGAAAATAAGAAATGGAGGAGTTTTTCATATTACTTAACCAAGTCTCAATCATGTTTCATCAACCATTGGAGTTATGGATTCGCTGATTGTTCCTTCAAGATAGTGAGATACAAAAATACAGAGAAATAGATTTTATTGATGATAACCCTGTTACATCTTCATGGTTTTTCACACCACCTTTCTTCACACCCTTCCTCACATGGATCCCCCCTCAAAATAGACTCCATTCTCCCCAAATAACCTGACAACCACCAAATAACTATTTTCTTAACTATTCCTAAACAGTCTAAACTGACTATCAACAAAATAAACCAAAGATTATTGTTAAGTAGACAACAAAAGTTATCCACTCGACAACATAACATATAATTCCCATACTTAAAGACTTATAAAAGGTTT
This sequence comes from Chamaecyparis obtusa, assembly GCA_027943335.1. Lineage (NCBI taxonomy): Eukaryota > Viridiplantae > Streptophyta > Pinopsida > Cupressales > Cupressaceae > Chamaecyparis > Chamaecyparis obtusa. Next base: position 149,343 of record BSBK01005493.1, on the reverse strand, counting down.
AAAGACAACCTTTTTATTCCAATCTAACCTATAACCCCCATATGACCCATCTAACATGGAAAGTATCTACCTAGGGCATCAAATCTTGAAGCAATATATATCCTTCTATATATATATATAAATAATATATAGTCTACTGATTATTAAAATTGACCTGATGCAACTAAATTTAACTAATCTATCATGGAAAAATTTCAATGGGACTTTGTCAAGAGGTATAGGAAACCTCTCTCCCAGGCTATCTAGACTTCTTTTGGTAAGCAATAATATCACTGGCAATATACCTAAGGATATTGGAAACCTTACAGACTTGTTCTATCTCAATCTCTGATATAACAATTTTATTGGAGAAGTTTTGAGTATGTTAGGTCATCTTAAGAATCTATAATTGTTGGACTTGAGATCCAACAAGGTCCAAGGAAACATTCCACCAAAGTTTAGCATGTTGGTAATGGTTTTGATAATGGTAAGGATGTAGGAAACATAGGGCTGTGTTTAATTCATGGAATGCTATGTATCTTGCCATGATCCAAAAAATACAATCTCCATCCTCTTTTGATCAGTACAGGTTGATTGCTTTATGCAATTCAATATACAAAATTATGGCAAAAGAAATGGCAACCAGACTCATATTTTGTTTCAATGACATAATAAACAAAGAGAAGATCGGATTCTTAAAGGATAAACAAATCCTTGATGGTATCATCATAACCCATGGGATTTTTCGATTGAGATCATGAGAAGATTTGGCTTCAACAAATCCTGGTGCAAGTTGATTTATAGTTTAATCTCTTCCACTTATTATTTTGTTCTAATCAATGGTGTTCCTAGAAACTTTTTCCCAACTAAAAAGGGGCTACATCAAGGTGATCCGCTTTCACCCTTTCTATTTCTCTTGGTCGTGGAGGTTCTTAGTATATATTTGAAGAATAGCAAGATCCCTGCTTAATTAATCCCTCTCTTTTTTAGGAAGGTAGCAAGATCTTGGCATTCTATCTTTAGTAAAAAATGTGCTTTATATTTTTTGGCCAATGAATCTCCATATTGTGTTGATTTTGTACTTTCATAATCGACCATATCAATTCCCATATCATATAAAGAAAGTTTCCCCCTTCTCTCTTGAACTCTAAATACTCCCTTCAATGTTGAAATGCTTGTGATGACCTTCATCTTTTGGCTTTGTTCTTGTAAAATGCTTAGAGATCCTCAAATTAAAAATTTTCTTAGAGATCTTCTTATCTTTAAATTTTTCTAAGGGATTTGTTTATAGTAGACATACACTATCAAGAAAATATGACTCAATCGGATTTGCTAGAATTTACTTGATTATTAATTTTGGATGTTATTTTAATACACTTGAATATATAGAATCTGCAGGTTGCAAACAAATCATCCTTCTTCCACCAACGAGTCATTCCATTCAAAAAAGACCATGTCTGACAATATCAACGCACAACAAAATAGGGAGACAATTGCTAGACTATGGTCTAACTTAAAAAGAAAAGGTGATGGAAAATGTTATTGTCCTTGCAAAATTTGTAAGGGCTTAAAGACTCGAAGATATCTAATCAAAACAGTCGAGGAACATTGTAGGCAGCATCGTCACATTGAAGGGGGAAATGAATTTTGTCCATTGGTATGTATTTTAATAATTTATAAAATACACAAGACATGATTTGATGATGACATCATGGTCATGGTTAATATAAGGTCATCATTTTGATATAGGTCAACCACCCTGGGTTTCATGTTATGGACCATGACAATCCGGAGAATGTAGATTTCCAAATGAGGGAACATGGAGGTGTGAATATAGAAGTAGAAGGTAATGATCCCATGGAAGAAGATCGCGATGATCAAGATGATCATGATGATGATGATGATGATGATGATGATGATGATGTTGATGTAGACCTTGATGTACCTATACTTTAGAAGGCACACGAGCCCCTATACGAAGGCTCCCAAACAAATCTTCTTGCCGCTGTATTGTTGTTGGTGACATTGAAGGTTATGAATCGTTTATACAACATAGCAATGACACGTATGTTAAGGTATGTCATCTTTTTTCATTTTTTTAGTCGTAATTCCCTTACAATTAACATTGGGTGAATCGTGTAGCAATTAATATTCTTTAAATTAAAAAATTATATTTTTGGTCGTAGGTTGATAGGTGAGTGTTTATTACCACCATCAAACATTCTACCTCGCTCGTACCGAGAATTATCTGCCATTATGAAAGATATTGGAATGGAGTATCAAACAATACATGCATGTTCGAATGATCATATTATATATCATAAACAACATGAATTTGCAACAAAATGCCTTGTTTTTCATATTAGTAGATATCAATCAGATCGAATAACAAAAAAGGTGCCTCGCAAGGTTCTTCAGGTTATTCCCATTATTCCACGTCTGCAATGATTATTTAGGTGCAATAGTTTGGAACAATTTATGGATTACCATGCACGCAATATAAGTCGAGATGACATTATGTGAATGCCTACAGATGGTTCAACATTTAAGGAAATAGAGAAAAAATGGCCACACTTTAAAGAAGAACCTCGTAATCTCAAGCTTTCATTGGCAATAGACAGTGTCAATCCGTTTGGAGAGATGAGATCTACTTACTCGGTGTGGCCTGTTTTTGTTATCAACAATAAAATTCCTCCTTGGATGTCCATAAAGAGGGAGCACATAATGTTGGCACTAATTTTTCCATGTATTTTTTCATTTAATAGTCATCTAAATTAATTTATTATAAATAATCCATCAAAATGGTCATAATAATTATGTTATGTTTTTGTTCATTCAACTAGGTAAGTACCAAGTTAAAGATATCAATGTATATATTGAGCCCCTTATCGACGATTTGATGGTGTTATGGAATGGGGTCACTATGTATGACATCTCTAGACCAATAGGACAAAGACAATTTCAATTCCATGCAATGCTTGTATGGACAATACATGATGCCCCTGGGCTAACACATTTTTGTGGTATGTTCTCTTCTTAACTCCTCTTTTTTGGTATGTTATAGTGCTAACACAAAGTTAACATATTTAATCCAATTATACATGATCTTGTAGGTCTTTAGACAAAGGGAAAATTTGTATGTCCAATTTGTGGTCCAAAGATGAAATCTCATCATTCAAAAAGTTTAGGAAAGCAGGTGTTCGATGAGAATAGACACTTTCTCCACAGAAATCATAAGTACTGAATTACCAAAAAACATTTTTTCAATGGGAAAGAAGAGACTACATCAAAGCCACGGAGAATGACACCTCGCCTATGGAAGTTGGAATATAATAAAATAAATCATCGAGGTAATGTCATTCCATCTGATGGTTTTTGTTTGAAATTTATATTTTGATATTGTGTTTTGTTTACTGATGATATAATTGATGCTCGTGAAGGTTGTCAAAGTATTAATGACCAACTTCCAAAAGGACTAAAAAGTTATCCTACGCAATTTAGTAGGTTGTCGTACTACGAGCAACTCCCAATCATGCATTTGTTTGATCTTATGCATATTGGAAAGAATGTAACAAAGATATTATGGAAAATCTTAGATGGAAGGCGTGACAAAGACAAAATTGTCAAAATTTGTAGTGACATTGAAGAATCCAACCATGCAATGAAAAATGTCATTCAATCAAATAACAATGGAGACCAGATTGATACAAGTGCCCTTAGTTGGTTATTGTCGGAGTAGCAAAGCAATGCTATAAAAGAAGTCATAAAAAAAATACAATTTTCCACAGGATTTGTTGCGAACATAAACGATCTCATATCAAAGAAAAGTGAATTTGGGCCAGGGATGAAAACACATGATTGGCATACATTTATTAAGGTAATTCATGTTATTTTGTATTCACTATATATTTGTATATTGCATGTAGTTTTCATTACATTCTTTTATAAAATATTGATAAGATCATTTTACAAATATTACAGTATGTTCTACCTCTATCTCTCCCACACCACTTCGACAACAGTGTCAAATAATTTATACATGATCTTGAAAAATACATGAGGTGGTTGTCATCAAAAGAAATCAATAAAGAAGATATAAAATATTGGAAGAGAAAAATTCCTCATCTTATGTATGAAATGCAAAAGTGTCTACCTTCAACTTTTTTCAATGCACAAGAACACTACCTCATACATCAAGTTGAGGAGATTGAATTGTGTGGACCTGTACCAATTAGGTAAATGTGGATGGTTGACAAGTACTTAAAATTTTTGAAAGGCTTGGTTCGACAGAGAGCACATCCTGAGGGTTCTATGGTGGAGGGATATACGGTATACCAGACCATGGTGTACATTAGTGAATATCTTCCTAAGTTTGCAGCAAAGATTCATGTAGATCGTATTTGGGATCCCAACTCCATTAACAAATTCAAAGGGGAGTACTTGATGGGAAAAGGTAGATTGACAAAATTGAGAGGTAAATATAAGATGTTATTATAGTTAATTAATTTTTATAAATCTTCAATATAAGTTATTTATAATTGGTGTATTTTTTTTATACAATTGGTCGAGAGTGGGATGAAATACATTTGTATATTGTGAACAATCTTGATTAGATGACGATATGGATTGAACAATGTCAACAAAATGGTTGCTCATTAACATGGGAAGGTGTTGCTTCATTGGTTATAGAAGCTCATCATAATGGAGATTCCAATTTTACGCCAATGGTAATTGATCTAGCATATGGTTTAAGAGGTAGAGAGGTACGTACAAATTTATTAATAATCATGACTCATATGATTCATATCAAATCATGATGCAAATAATTTTCATGCACTTGAAAAATTACAAGTCAAGCACCACAAAGCTATGTACTATCATGCCACAAATTTTGCATTAAAAAGTTGGATGACACGAAGAAAACTTGTGATTCTAGGATAACTGTAGTTTTTGAGGTCACTAATATATCATCTAGAAATGACATACATCCTCAACAATCTCAAAATCGATACTATGGCATCTTGGATGATATAATTGAGTGCGACTTTAACTCCTTCAAAGTAGTTCTATTTGTCCTCAAATGGTATAGGCTACAACTGAATCAAAATGATCCAAATAGAATTGTTATTCAACATGATAATGGATTTACAATGATTAATACAAGGTCATTTGAGCTAATTGAAGATGAGCCCTATGTTCTTCGAAGCCAATGTGAGCAAGTGTTTTACTCAGAGGTTCCACATAAACAAGGTTGCTCATTTGTTGTTAGACATGATCCAAGAGGAAGGCCGATAAAGTATAATGTTATGGAAGAAGAAGATATCGAAGATGATGAAGAAGAAGAAGATGATGATGATCAAGATGGTGATGGTGATGGTGATGGTGATGGTGATGGTGATGGTGATGATGGAAATGATGATGGTGATGATGGCGATGATGATGGTGATGATGATGATGATGATGATGATGATGATGATGATGATGATGATGATGATGATGGCGATGATGATGAGATGGATGAAGAAGATGATCAATGACATGATTGAAATGTACAAGGTATATATGTGATTTAATTATTTATATAGATTTATATTGATTAGTATAAATGTTTAATATTGATTTATTGATTTCAATTCTAATGATTACATATTTATTGTGTTCAATTCTAATGATTACAACATATGTGATTTATAATTATCAATATTTTGCTTACAATGCTCAATTAATTGCTACTGATACATGTATATATTGTGTTTGATTGTCACCCTTTTTGCAAACAGGCAATTGACTACAGACATCGTCACCCCTTATGTTGACGATCTTGCATTCCATATATAAGGTAAATTTGTTCATGTTTACGATGTTGCATATTGTTCATGTTGTCTTCTAAGTTATTTGTAGCATACGTATCATGTAATTTTTAGCTAACTTAAGATAAATGATTAACATATATAGAAAATTTAACCCCTTTGGCGAGGATCATGCACAGTGACATGGATCAGCGGGTATAAGTCAATAAATAGACTTTCTTATATTCTTCTTGTTTATCACCGAGCACGTATGTTATAAATAGACATATTATATAATCATATAATGTATATATAGACAAAGAAGAACTATATAGACATATAATTATATAATCACTTTCAACTTAGTACATTTTATATCTCCCACGTATAGACAAAGAAGAACCGTACGTATGGTCACGACTTGATTATTCTATATTTATTATTTAATTATTATCAAAATTCTATTTGAAGCGGGTACATGACAATATCTCATTTGATGGATTGCAGGACCCACCAAATAGGTACTTGTCAGATCTATCTACATCGAATGAGGGAAATGAGGGAATGGTAGATGAAAGTTCTACATGTAGTACGGCTAAAATTGGGAGATCAACTAGAAGTCAAAAGATTAGAAAAAATTTGATAAACGCATGCAATTTTTCCTTGCTAAAGGGGGGTCATGTTCTTATGATGATGAGACCAAAGGTGAAATCAAGGTGCCCTTTTGGTACACACATATTGAGAAAGAATGGATACCCAATGAGCTACCTCCAATTAACACTGATTTTTGTGTTAATGAGAGGATATATTGCATAGTTTCATCCTCATTACATGGTTTGGGCCTATTTTCCATGGATGGGATAAAGGTATGTTACAACAAAGTTGTTGAATTGTTCAAGTATGTCGGTCCGTGTTACAATTACAATGATTAGATGCGGATTGTTCAATATAAAAAAATTATGCATAGGTATGCACTATCAGCAAATTATATACAATGGAAATAAAATGATCAAAGTAAAAGATTTTCTATGTACATTGATGGGAGACCAAAAGCAACAGGTAATATTGTAGGTTTTATAAATAGTACGTGACCTTCCTCAACTAATAAGAAACCCAATTGCATATTTGAGGCGCATGAGGGGAATCAAGTTTTTGTATGTGCGATAAAATCAATAAGTGCAAGGGAAGAACTGCTAATAGATTACCATTTAAATTGCATAGATACAAACAAATTTACTATCATGAGGGTGGTAAGTACTATATACCATTTTATTAATAAGTTTTTTTTGCTAAGTCTATTGCTTTCAGTTTGCTGAAGTTTTTATATTTAATCTTTTTCACAGGATGATATGGATCCCCCACATGATAAAGGCCATGAGGATGCTCCTCCCACCCATTCTTCAGCAACAGTAAACCTTATTGAAATTGTACAAATTAGATACTTGAAAAATGTTATATTATTATGTTATTTTATTTAGGGTTTTGGAGTTTTTATGATAGTTTTACTAATATTCCTGTCACAATTTGATGTTCAGGATAGGGGAAAAGCACCTACAACAACAGAGGCAATAGCTACCCCTTTTGATGATGATATCATAGAAATGCCTAATATAATAATTATGGTGAAGAAAAAAGTAAAAAAATCAATTTAGAAATTATGTCCATTTTGGATGAACCAAATCCAACCGAGGAGATGTTGAAGAGGCAATATGAATTGATGGCGCAAGTACATCATTATGAAGTAAGCAGTAATGAATCTTTAGTTATAACAAAAGTTCAATAAAGGTTTATATTTTATACTCTTTTATGTTATGAACTAAAATATGTATGTGTTCTTGTTACAGGATTTTTTGCAAACTCAAGTACCTGGTCAAGGACATCGCGGTGAGGCCGGTACTAGCAGACCTTCGGCCGCCTCAAGTAAAATAATCCTTAAGTTGACAAGTTACAAGGAATTTTTTCTTTGGAACATTCAAAAACTTCTTAAGTTAACTCTTACTTTTATTATTTCATAATGTCTTTGCTAACAATGTATTGTTCAGGTGATCAAGTGCAAGAGACTCCTCCTAGGAGGTCGATGGACGTCCATCTGAGATTGTTGAGTGCAATGTCAGCAACAAGGGGCATGCAAACATCGACACCTTCATAGTCTATGCTTGGTAAATCCTTAGTTTGCTATATTTGGTTTTGTGTTAATTATGATTTGATAATTTGTACTTTAATCTTGGGTGCATCTCATAGTGGATTAATTTTGTGGAGTAGGAGATACACCGGTGCCGTCTACTACACCAGATATAGATCAAAGTACATGTATTGGTGATAATTCACCATCATTTCCTAGATCTACCCGTGTTTCTAGCACGAGAGTTATGCAGATGTCATTGTTGATTGACGATAATGAATTGATGCCTTTAAAATGTCCTAAGCTTCCAAGTACTTTTAAATTATTATTTTTTATATTATAATATGCATTTACCTATTCATAACAAGTTTTGGATTGATGATCCCATGACATTTTTTGCAGGAAGCGATTCATTTTATAAGACATTTTATGACCTCACACTGAAGATATTCGGGCCCACCATACGCACAAGGTGGAACATCATAAGTGAACTAACCCTATCCCACTATTTTTTTTTCATATCATTAATTGGTACAATATTTTTCCTTTCATTCAGGCCTTTTCTTTTACTATATTCAAGGTACACAACTTTAGTTAATTTTTCTATCTAACAATTTTGTGTTTTTTCTTAAAAGGTGGAACTTGCAAGACAAAAAATTAAAAGATCGGCTCATTAAAGATTTAGAGCATGAGTTTGGTAGTAATATTTTTGAGGAGAAGAAAATTTTAGAAAAAGTTGCCAAACATCTTAAGACTGTGAGGGACTCATATAGAAGGAGTCTCATCCATAACCCAAAGTATGAGCGTCCTCCCTTTATTCCAGTGAGGGATCGGAATGAGTTCATTTTGGATGCAAAGGAGAAAGGAGATGCTCAAAGAGGAATTACACCAAAAAATGAGAGAAGAAGGTATGCAATAGTATTAACTACTAGTACAATATAATAATGCACTAATTAGTGATCTTTATATCTATATCATCTAACATATTTCAAACTTTTCATAGGTTGCAGGACACATCAAAGGCAACAAAGGCCAAGCTGCAAAAGATTGGGCAGCATAGACTTGGCTCTGGTGGATATTCCAAAATTAAAGCACGAATTGTAAGTAGCAATAAATGAATTCTAGAAAAAAATTATTTATAAAATGTAAATAATTGTGTTTAATCAAAAAATGTAGGGCTCTGAATTTAATTTAGAGGCCACGGCAGAACACAAAAAAATTGCCTTCAAGGAAGGCTATCAAGTCGTGGCTGAAATCCTACACCAAGCTTCCACTGGCCCAACCCAAGAGTCTCATGCATCATATGAACATGTAAATATGCGAAAAAAAACTATATTAGAGGGTAAAAGCACAATAAGCTGTCACCCTTTTACAAAGGAAAAGGCTAACAAAATCAAAGTTGTTCAACTTCAATAGTATAAAAATGACATTTATGTTTGGAATTTGAAGATGATGTAAACTAATTAAATGTGATAAAATGGATGAAGTTTATGATTAATATTTTGAATAATTATTTTGAATAAGAATTGATATGTTTTTATAATTTTTAAGGAAAATTTTTAGTTGCTGAAAAACGCTGAAAATTAGGGGTCTAGTTCCCACCAAAATATTATATGTAAATAAACATTATTTCCCCTAATTTCAAAATATGTCATAGATGACATATATAGCTAGTGCATGAAGAAATACAAATTGGTTTGTGACCTATATTTTCTCTTTTATAACAATTCAAATTCCAACTCAATGAAATCAATAGTTTTCATCTCGCAACATATTTTTCATAACAAATTTATTCCAATAAAAAAAAGAAATATATATTCTTGAAGAGGACTCTCTACTCTAGTGCACCATATATTGTTCAAATTTATTTAATATGAATTACTATTTTTTTCTTTCTCTGAATCAATGTCTCCTTAACTGTTAAAAGACCCGCTTGCAATATTTTTTAACTACAATAAACTGTCTAATTAAAATACTATAAAATCTATATGAGGATATTCTTGACTCTGATCTCTACAAAAGGGTATTTTTTTATTTTTTTAAAAATATCATTAAAAAGATTAGAAGTTATTGAAACGCCACTTTTCTGAAATAATTTTATTTTTATGGTAATTGGACCCAAAGTGGTATAAAACATGCATTTAATATATATTTCCAATTGGAAAAGTTAAAGCACTTATCTAACTTAGCTAGAATGAATCTAGGTAGACCATATGTTTGACCCAAATTAATTTTTAGTTAGAAATACTAAAATTCAGCTATGCTAATAAGTTGGCCTAAAAGGTGACACCTGATTGTGCTTTTACTCTAGAAATTGAATACTTGAGCAACAATCTATTTGATAATAATGTGCATGACATTGCAATGTAGCCTCCTAATCGTAACACGGATCCTACACCGCATGATGAAGCCCCTAATGTGCATCGTAGTGTCAATGGAGGTGTTCATTTTCTATTTAAAATTAATTATGTAATTATTAATACAATTTAACATCTTAAAATGAACTTGGTGTAACCTTTTTTGTGTATATTTTAGAGGATACATAATGTCATGTTGAACGAGTGTCGGAGGATGTTCAGAGTGATCACCATGTAGATCATGTGGTACATTCAGGTAAAGAAAATCTATGTTTTGTTCTTTTAAATTAATTTTTTGATTTATAGTTCTTTTACTTAATTAAATATTTGTAATTCACTAATATAAAATGGTGTGAATTTAACTCATGACGTAGTTGTTATTGTAGCAGACCCCCCTTTGGTGCAATGACCTCCTGTTCCTAAACAGATGAGGAGGAGACATGTGTTGGCATTAGAATCAATAGAGGAGGGGAATGATGAGGACATTGATCTTCCTCTTAGAAATTACATTTTAAAAAATAGCAAGAAACCCAAAAAGAAATTATTATAATTAATATTTTTTGCTAATGAAAGAACATTGTCTTAATGGATGTAATTTTGTACTAGTAATGTTAATGAATGATGTGTTATTGAATTATTCATGAATGTTGTGTGTTAATGAATTTTATGTGTTAATTAATTATTCATGAATGTTGTGTGTTAATGAATTATTCATGAATGTTGTGTTATAATGAATGTTATCATGTGACTATAATGATTGAATGTTATATTTCAAAAATAGATGAATGAATGAATGTTATTAGATGTGAATGGGGAATTTAGAGTGATGTTAGGGGGGGAGGGGCCAAATGAGCTTCCACCTTCACGTGGTTGGCCTTGTTAAGTAGAGAATATTAAACTATTCTCGAAACCAAGTGAAGCTCAAACTTTAAAGATAAGCTTAGAGTTAATAGTGACAGCCAATTAGCAAGTCAAAATAAAGTTCATCGTTACAGGTATCTTGCATTCTCAATGTTTGGAGCATTATTAAAAGCACTGTTATAAACATTTATTACTGTTATGACCTCTATGCATATCAACACTCTATCACTAGTTTATTGCACACTTTACTAATCACTGTTATGCATTGCTAATGCATTATAGCAACATTGTCTTTAAGCCCACTTGACCATTATTTTTGCAATAAGGTTCTTGTGATTGTCACTTGATGTCCTTTTGGCCTCTAATTTTCCCCATATGATACTTTTACTGTATTCCTATTAGGTATCTTTTTTTGCTCTTTATGAAAACCATTTACAAACTCACCATGCTATTCATGATGACAAAATAATAAAATGATACCTCTGTATTATGGTTCTTGTCATCCCTCTCTAAAACATGACCCCTCTGTCAAAACAAAGACTCCATCTCTGTTCTTGAAAACACGCCTTCATCATTTCTTAGGACAGTGCTTTAACATAGTTCCTAGATAATTGTGACTAATTTGTTTTATGGCCTTCGACCGATCTCGTTGACTTTGTTACATCAAGAATGGTGAACAACTCATCTTCCTCATAGATCATGTCATTTCATTATTTTGTATCAATGTTTGTTCACCATTGACTTTGTATAGCAAAACCCTTGAACAATCACTATTTTTTCACTTCCATTACATCTGCATCCTGCATTCATTGTTATTGCAACATTACTTACTATTGTTCTTACTGCACTCTTCACATTCTAAAACAAATCACTATTTTATAACCTTGAGCACATCTTTGTTCTCTGATTGTGAATACCACAATGTTCTTTGACAGTGTACACATCACTATTTTTTGAAACCTCTTTGTTCATTGTCAATCCATCTATAAACATTGATTTGTTTGTATATGTCATTGTCCTTTAGACATTGAACACCACTGCTTCTATACAATGAGAATTGTCTTCATAGCACTAATTTTGTCAATTTGGTTGCTCTTTTTTGTTACTTAATAACAATGATTTATTTTTACTTCAATCATTTTGATAGTCATGACCCTTATTGATACCCCCATGACAAGGAATGGCACTACTTTGTGACCCTCTTCACTTCCCTTAATTCATTTATTGTTTGCATTGAATAATGTTTGGCCCAATCATGCACTATAGCAGCAAAACTACTATTTTGATCTTTCTTGCTTTGTCAATAATAGTGTTTTTGTCTTTGAATCATTGTCTTAATTGTTTCATAAATGTATCCCTTTGACTTAGGGGATGAGTTTCTTGTCCTTTTGACAGTGACTATCATTGTTGTCTAACAGTGCTCTTCTAGTGTTCCCTCTCTATTTTATCTTTCTTGGTCACTGTTTTGTATTCCTAATCGTTGTATTTACCAACACTATCTCACACTACTATCTTTAGCATTGTTCTTGACTGACATTAAACATTCCTTCAAACTAATAGGATCTACATATCTCTTTTCCTTCACAACACCATTTTTCTATGTATATTGCTCAATTTCAGTGTTATAATGCAATGCCACTATGTTTAAAACCCTTTAATCTTAGGTATTATTGTATCACTGCTATTGATGATTATCACCGTGACATTAAACATCATTGTTTTACATCTCGTAGTTTGATAAAATAGAATTCATTACAGTAAGATTATTTTTTTAAAAAAATCAGCAGCTATTAAAAACCTTATGGTTAATGAGCTGCCAGATGATTTTGACGAGGACACGGTTCCAAAGTACTAAATTTTTGTATTAAAGCTTAATATTATGGTTGCTTAATTTGATAATATATTTTATTTTTTGACCACAACCATAGAAAGGAGAAAAGATCATATCATAAAGAGGGAAAGATTTCTTGACCTTCTTTTGTTATATTAAGAAATGAATTTGGAGAATATATTTAAGTGAGAGCAATGACCAATCAATTCTCAACTAATGAAAATTTAAACAGCTAATTAATTAATGGTCTCATATTATTACTTTTTTAGTTTTTAAAGCACAATGTCATGTTTTAATATTGTGTAGTTTTTTTCTTATGTCAAAGTATTCTTTTACTATAAGAACATAATTTATGACCATTTTAGTAACTATTCTAACATCGCTATTGCTTGTGATTTGTTTATCTTGTTTATTTGCAGTCCTTGGTGCACTTGGGGAAAAGTATGATGAGGCAATGAGAAGAAATGATGTGAGGGAAATTGTTGTTACTAGTATGTATGCCCTTTTAATATCAACATCATATTCAAGTTCAAGTGTTTTTGAGTTTTATAATTAGAAACACGAAAAATGACCATGTGTTCTTTCCCTGTTCTTGTTTTCTTATCCACTAGGGCAGGGAGGCAAATTTTCAGGTGGTTTTGACATCAGCGCTCTCCAAGACTATCAGAAGACTGGTATGAGTTTCAAAAGGACTATTACCAAAATTTTATTTGATCTGTTGTTTCATATAATTTCACAAGCTCTAAATTTTCTTAGTGTTCAATTATTTTTAACTGTTTTCTAGCAGGGGACATATCTAGGTTGGTAATGTGTATTTAAGTTTTTAATATAACTTTTTTTCATTGAAAAGCTAAATTCGATATTGTGAGCCTGATGGTGAATTTGTACTTTGGAGATGTTGTTTTTCAAGATAATGTAAGTGTACAAGAAAACATGTCTTTTTATCTCGTTAGTATTGTTTCATTGCATTATTAAGAACATAAAATGTTAGAAAAGAATTTTACTTGTTTTTATCGATTTGACTTGTGCCTCATAACACTGTTGTGTTCTGATGTAGATGCTAAGAAGCCCTTCGTTGTTGCTATTCAAGGGCTTACACTTGGTGGAGGGTTAGAATTAGCAATGGTATGGACTATGGAGCAATGACACTCAGTTTCTTATTTTATATTTCCAAAGGTTCATTGCATTACATGATCTGTCTTAAGTTTCTAATTCATTTTGTTTGTGAAGTCTTGTCATGCTCGTATTTCAATGCCAAAAGCACAACTTGGGTTGCCAGAGCTTTCTCTTGGAGTTATTCCTGGTTTTGGCAATAAGTGTTGGCACCTTTCTCTTGGTTGTGTTTGGATGTACCGTATGTAATCCTTAATAGTTTGAATTCCTGAATATTGTTCAAAAACAAGGTTTGAATCATTGAATTTCCAAAGCATTATATTTTTTAATATTTATGAGTAAGGATTGGCACTTTTCTCTCATATATGTTTGGGTGTGCCTTACATCATTCTTCATTATTTGAATATATTTATAAAAAGATGAGGAAATGTTGTAATTGTACAACATTTAGAAAACTAGTACTAGCCTTGGGATTTTTTAGGTGGTCTGTAAACATATATTGAAATTTTTATCTCAAATGTCAATTTACTATTTGGCCATTTCAAAATGTTTTCTATCTTGACATTTGTCACAACTCCCAATAATCTTGATATTTGTCACAACTCCCAATAATCTTGACATTTGTCACAACTCCCAATAATCTTGACATTTACAAAAGTGTAATTATCTTACTCAATATTAGATTCAACTTATCTTACCTAAAGTATTTTTTCTTTACACAGTTTCACTCGACTTAACTATATTGCATACACTACCCAAAAAGACTCCTAGTTGCCCATATGCTTACATCTAGTATATAAGTGTGACTACAAAAATGAAACAATGGTAGGAAAGAAAAACACTACAAGAATATTAACATCAATACTTAATAAGTTGTAAGTTGATGTTGGAATTAGGAGAGATAGGTACTGAGAGGGGAGGGGTGAATCAGTGCCCACAAAACTTTACTTGTAGAAACCTTTCTAATCTATAACTGAATACTGTGATAACCGATCAAAATAACTTGAATACAATTGTATAAATCAATCATCTAGTTAACTTAAGAAAGTAAACAACATGAAATCAATATGACAATCACATAACACAAGTATTTTGGTAACGCAGAAACCCTTGTAAGAAGGTAAAAACTGCAGTGGGGATGACACCCATAAATTTTTCACTACTGCAAATAGAAAAGGTTTTCTTATTAAGGCTACAAGTTTTGATCACTTTTGGTGATCTTACCCTGTTAGGAGTAACATATTAGATCAGCTAGATCTACCTAGTTATAGGATTTAACAACACTAATTGAAGTGTGTACTCGGTTAAGAGATTTATACAAAGACTGTTAAGTCTACTCTATTAAGAGATTTATACAAAAACTCTATCACAATTGTCAGAAAGTAATAGATAACTATCTGCTAGTTGACAACTCAATTGTCTGAAATAGATCTATAAATGCTCATCAAAATATCACCTTATTTGTGATGATTCTCTACTCTGTTCTGCTCAGTAGCCTTCTCTGATTCTGCTCAATCTGATATCCTCTATACTTTGTTATGCTCGGTAAACTAATTGTCTTGAAGATAGGCAATTTCTTCAAGTGCTTTGTGATTCATATATATCAATTCAACAACCTCATAAAATGGTGCGAACATATACAATATATAGTGTTTTATTTTGCCGCTTAAGAAAAAATTAGGTTACAAAGAATAATCATAACCCTAAGATCTACAGTGCAAAATAACCTAGATCAACTTATACAAATAAGATAATCATTGCATTTAATGAATATCTTTTACAATAAATTCTCCTCAATCTTGGTAAACCATTTTACGATCTATTGTAACCGTCTACATAGAATAATGTGCCATTTATGATTACTATGCCATTTTCTGTGATCATCGGTAAACACTGTATAATTTGCTCAGTGTATAATGTGATGCTCGATGTTTACTGACCGTCGGTGTCAGTGTCGTTGGTGCTCGGTTAAATGTGTGATGCTCGGTGTAAAGGCTTTACCGACTGCTCTGTCTTGCTTCAAGTTACTAACCGACTTAATATAAGTAACCGACCGGCCTATTTACTATCCTTTGATACTAATGACAACCTTGAATGCTCAATAGAGATTAACAATCTCCCCCTTTGGCATTAGTATCAAAACTTTGAGTGTATATAGACAAAATGTTTCTATATATTCCTTATGTCTCCACCATATACATATCCACAACAAAAATTTCTAAGTACAAAGTACTCCCCCTCAGTGCAAGCTCCCGGTAGTATGTAATATACATAGCAAAAAATATACTATTTGGCATATACATGTTTTCCCCCTTTTTGATAATAATGCCTAATACCCAAAAAGTATGTAATGTATACTTACATCTTATCAAAAATGTGTGGATGGGGTTTCTTTACAGACTCCAAGAGGTTGTCCCACTCCTCTTTCAAGTTGGTAAGAGCAATATGCTCAAGACCGACTTGTGCATGCATGTCAAAGATATTATCCAACACCAAAATCTCTGGTGTTGCCACAAGTTGTTTAGCTTTGACAATATGTACTTCAAAAAAATTTAGGTAAGGGATGAGTTCTTTCTGTAACTCTAAAACCTGATCGGTGATGTGTGCTTCTTGTTTCCTTAAATCTGCTATCAGCCGCCGGAGTTCCTAAACTTGATTAATATGCTTTAAGAAAGCTGTTGGCTCGGCGATAGCTGCTTGTGTACTCAACTTTATCTCTTCTTCTAAACCTTTTATCTTTTCACTAACTGCTACAATGAAGGTGTCTGAAGTACATAGCTTGATTAGAAGTTGACAGATTATCTGGGTGATAGATTTTACCTCGGTAATGACTATAGATAATTTTACCTTGTTCAGTTCCACTTCTGTACTAATCCTTTCTGCCAATTTGTTTTGAATCTTTGATTCTGCCCTTTCTTCTATTCGTTTGTTTGCATCTGTATCAGGGGCATTGATTTTGTCAGCGAGTGTGGCAAGTTGATCTAGGATGGGGGTATTCTCATCAATATTTGTTTCCAGTACTATTTGTTGCAGAATATCCCTCACATCATTTAACACTTCTTTACATTTATGTTCTTGCCTTAACTTCTCTTGTGTCACTTTCCTTGAACATAATTCCCCATATCTTCTTAGTTCCTCGGGGCTTAGGGTTCTCAGGTCACATTCTGGTATAATGATAACTTCATCAATGGTGACCGGCCCTTTGGCTTTCTTCTTCTTCTTCTTCTGGGCAAGAGGTGACTTCTTCTCACTTATGACAATAGCTTTTTCTTCACTTCTTGGAGTATCTTTCCCAGTTGACACTGTATCATCCTTCTTCTACTCCTCGATAGATGGTGTAGGAGTCTCGGTTGTAGTGTCAGGTGGGTTCACCTCGGTAGACTTTGGTTCTCCTAGTTCCTTTGTTTCTATAGACTATGCCTCTGGTTTGTTAGGCTCATTTGTATTTGCAGGTTGCTTGGGTGGTTGAATCTCATTTGTATCTTTCTTTGGCTTAGGATGAGACACATCGGGTTGTACTTGTGAAAATATTTCAACTGCCTCTGCAAGTACAGGTAGTTCTCCCAGTAGAGATGTGAGCACACTATCAGTGTTTAATGCTTCATCTTTGTAAGGTGCAATTGTCACATCTTCATCATCCTCATCATCAGAATCACCATTAGTGATGTCCTCAATGAGTGCATCATCATTGGTTTTCTTTTGTAAGTGGATCTTGACTTGATCTGGTGCATCCTATGAAATTTTGATTTCTTCCTTTTGTTTGGTGATATCAATTACCTCAATAACTGATATATCGGTGTCTTCTATTTTCTTACCTTTACTATCATCAATGAAAATACATTTATCTTTTGAACTGTGTCTCTTCTTAGATAGTTTCAGGAATGCTTCCTGTTCAGCTTTCTCTTTTGCTTTCAGAATTGATGTCCACGGAGAATCACATATGATATCCATATCATCCACATTCTCATCCATGATCTGCATAGCTCTATTCTTGACTAAAAATCTAGCCTGATACTTTGTCATGTATTCACTTACCACAGCATAGCTAAAGTGTGAGGCTGCGCGGCTTAGTGACTGTTCTCTTTTTCTTTTCTTTGTATCTAGTGCAATAGCCCATCCCTCACTTATTTTGTCATCAAGTTCTTTTGGCAATTGACATGAAAATTCCATTGGTACTCTCTTGAATTTTATCATCATTTGGACAATAGCATGTTCTATCTTTGTCTTGTCCTCAATTGACATGTTGTTAAATTTGTCTATGCCTAGATCATTAAGATTTCCATTCTCAATTATATCTTCAATTATTTCTTCTATAGTACTTTCCCTATTACGAACTAACTTGAATTGATCAGGATCATTTTCAGTTTCAGTATCCTCTAAATCTTCCTTATTTCTTATATATTTCCTCTTTTTCTTCGGTGTCTCAGCTACTTTCTTGCTCTTTCTCTTAACATATTTCCTGGTCGGTGTAGCTGCTCTTCTTTTTGCTACTTTTACTGCTTCTGCTTTCTCGGTGGATTGTGCAGCAGTTGAAGAACGTGTCCTCATTCCTTCAGGTTCTGGTAGCTATACTTCTTGTTCATCAATTATGGGAGGAACCAGTGTGTGATCCTTTTCTTTATCTGACTTGGTCTCCTCGCTATCATAGGGCTTGTCAACCAACTGTAACTGACCTTTGATTGCCTCATCAACCGGTGAGTCAGATGTAGTTCCATATTTTGTTGTGAGATCTTTTTTCATTTTCTTCGCTCTTCTTGACATTTTTCTAATCTCTATGTCTGTTGTGATTCTAGACTTAGCTTCCTCATATACACCAAACCTACTGGCAGTGATGTCTATCGGTAATGTCAGCAATGCATTGATAGATTTCAAAGCGAAATCATGATTCATTTCATAACCCATCGGTGCTAGCCATTTTGTTCTCAGTTCTACTGCCTTTATCATTGAGTGGTCTGTGCTTACCACAAAACATATGTCATCTTCAAATTTGCTCACTAATTCCCTTGGAATTCTACTTCTTTGTTGCATTTTTGTTTGAAATTCCTTGAAATATGCATTGAATTCCTTATTCAAATTGTCTCCTAGACTTTTCATCATTTCACCGATTTGAGCAGTTATCAGTTTGTCTGATTGCCAATTTACTTTACCGATACCTGATACATATTTTGTAGATAGAGAAATGTACATACAAGTAGTGATTCGTACTTACATGTATTGGACTTCTTTTCCTTTATTGTCTTCATATTATCATGCAGTTGGTGTAGTAGCAGTTCTACAAGATCAACCTGGTGATCTTTCTTCACAATTTTGTAAGCCATGTCCACGACACTGCAGGGTACACTATTTGGTCTACTTGATTGGAATATCTTGTACCTGATGACATGAGCTACGAATTTTACCACTAGATCTTTAATAGTTGATATCTTTAGTGCCCTACCATCCCATTGAGTTCCAGTGTTATTTTCTATATCGGGATGAGACGAACTTCAAAAGGCTTTGGCTTTGTTGGTTGTAGGGTACCCAGTAACCCTACTGATAATCTTCTTCATGACCTCAACAGGTTTATCTAGCCAAAATTTTCCATCATGAAATCTGCTTAGCACAACTCTTATCCAGTCATTGTGGAATGATTGCGGGAAATATGTGAAACACCGTAATCCTGATTCCTCAATCTTCTTGTATTTAGATTTAATCTTACCATTCGGTCCACAAACTTGTTGCAATGGTCTCAAAATCACATACTTCACTGATCTTGCAGTGAATGTAGGCCCTAACTTCTGCTGTTAACAAAACCCTATCTGGAATACTCAAAAATGTGCCCATATAGTCTGTTTGTGTTGCGACCTTAGGATGAGGTTTGAATTTCTCCTCGGCAAAGTGTGCCCTAACAATTAATTCTACTTCCTCCTCAATGTTTTGTGATTTGCTTGCGGTCGATTTCAATGCCATAAATTATTTCTAGGGTTTCGGCAAACAATAAATAACCAGTGTTCAGTAGGTAGATGAACTTACTCATTATCGTCGAAGAATTGTCGTCGGTTCAATCTATAGTAGCTTTGAATCTATTCTAAAAATCTTCAGCTTGAACTCTTCTCTGTAAAATCTCCTTTCTTTGAAATCACAATGTAACAATGAACTTTGTTTCCGCGTATTTATAGACCTTTTGATATTCCCGCTCAAACTTTGATGCATTAAATGCATGACCTAACTTCTGATACGGAACAACTGTCAGCTCGGTAATGTCTATTAATTTCTTTTTCTTGGTTAACATAGAATTTCTTCATCGGTTTGCACTGTTGTCGGTTAACCTTGTATAGTGATTACCAATGGGTAACCAACTCACATTTCTTCTTTTACCAACTATGTGACATTAGTAAACTTATAACACATAAACCATAGTGCATCTTTATTCATGTAGATTTGGTATTTGTTCATCACATATAAGGAACTATATGTAAAATGTGATCATTTAAAATGTCAGTTCCATACATACCTTTGTCAACTTAAGTGGAGGTACCAATGTCACCCAATCCAATGGACAAGGTTTCACCGACAGTGTTACTTGACTCAACATTCTCATTAGATGCCTTCTTCCACATTGTGTTCCTTAACTTCATAATTTCTGCAATGTTATATCCACTCTCAAATATATGGTTTTCATCTGGTGTTTGGTCTCTGCAGTTCTTGCTTACATGACTGACCTTGTGACAGTGCATACATGCCATTCCTACATTTGTCCAATTTCTTGACTGTCCAATCCGACTCTTTCTATAGCAATTTGCTGCAATATGTCCATACCGACCACATGCAGTACAGTTAGTCCATGTGTTGCAATCCCAAACATATGATTTTCCTTGTCTCTTCAGTTGATATGGCTTTTGTTGTAGTTTCTCTTTAGGTGTCCAATCTTGTTTCATTTTCTCCTTGTAGTCCCTCGTAGTGTGTCCATGCTTATTACAAGTATAGCATATTTTCTCCTCAGTAGTATTGTTAGCAATGTCATTCTTCTTAGCTCTGCATTCATAAGTTGGATGTCCAAACTTACCATAGTAATAACAATATCCATTGAATTTTGGAATGACAGGAGGTTTACCTTGTGCTTTGCTTTTGCACACATTAGATGTATGTCCTGGTTTTCCACAGTGGTAACATGTCATCACTTTAGGTTTCTAAGTTTGATTGTTGTTGACTTTTTCATCTTGTTGTGATGATTCTCCTTCACTGGTGTAGCCTATACCGGCTCTGCTTCCGAATCTCCTCTGATTAGTTAGGAAATCATCAATCTTTTGCTATCCTCATCATTTCATTGTGTTTCTTTTGTGTCTTTATTTCATTTCTCAGTTTTTCATTATCTTCTCTGAGTATTGCAACATCTTCAAGTCTTCTTGATAATTCTCCATTTACTCAGTTCATTTCTTGATTAACTGTCATCATCTAATTTGATACTTGGAAGTGACGATCAGTGAGTCTCTGTATTTCACTTTCTTTTGCTTGAAGTTGTTCAGTCATCAATCTTCGATCTTCAATAGCCAGATTCTGATCTTGTTCAGCTTGTCTAGCATTGTTCATGATTTCCACCATTCTCACCATTTGAGATTCATGACCGATTTGAAGTGCTTTCACTTACTCAGATACATGTTGATTATTTTTAGATAATTCAGAGATTATGCTTTTGGATCCGTCAGAGATGCTTCCAGAGCTTGATCCAATATGATCAAATATTTCACCAATAGGTTCTTCATGATAACTGATTTCATTCTGTTGAATTGTGAGGTTCTTTCTTTCAACCAGTAATTTCTTTAGTTCTTCCTTGGCTTGTTTATACTGTTCCACAAACATCTATATTTGTATCTTTTGATTCTCAATAGTCTTATCAAGTTTGTATCTCTCCATGACTTAGATCTTTACCCTTCAGTGGTTAGACTGTTCAACAAGAGAATTGTGCTCTGATACCAATTGTTGGAATTGGGAGAGATAGGTACTGAGAGGAAAGGGGTGAATCAGTGCCCACAAAACTATACTTGTAGAAACCTTTATGATCTATAACTGAATACTGTGATAACCGATCAAAATAACTTGAATACAATTGTATAAATCAATCATCTAGTTAACTTAAGAAAGTAAACAACATGAAATCAATATGACAATCACATAACACAATTATTTTGGTAACACATAAACCCTTGTAAGAAGGTAAAAACTGCGGTGGGGATGACACCCACAAATTCTTCACTATTGCAGATAGAAAAGGTTTGCCTGTTAAGGCTACAAGTTTTGATCACTTCTGGTGATCTTACCCTATTACGAGTAACATATTAGATCAGCTAGATCTACCTAGTTATAGGATTTAACAACACTTATTGAAGTGTGTACTCAGTTAAGAGATTTATACAAAGACTGTTAAGTCTACTCTATTAAGAGATTTATACAAAAACTCTATCACAATTGTCAGAAAGTAATAGGTAACTATCTGTTAGTTGACAACTCAATTGTCTGAAATAGATCTATAAATGCTCATCAAAATATCACCTTATCTGTGATGGTTCTCTGCTCTGTTCTGCTCGGTAGCCTTCTCTGATTCTGCTCAATCTGATATCCTTTGTACTCTGTTCTGCTCGGTAAACTAGTTGTCTTGAAGATAGGAAATTTCTTCAAGTGCTTCGTGATTCATATATATGAGTTCGACAACCTCATAAAATGGTGTGAACATATACAATATATAGTGTTCTATTTTGCCGCTTAAGCAAAAATTAGGTTATAAAGAATAATCATAACCCTAAGATCTACGGTGCAAAATAACCTAGATCAACTTATACAAATAAGATAATCATTACATTTAATGAATATCTTTTACAATAAATGATCCTCAATCTTGGTAAACCATTTTACGATCTGTTGTAACCGTCTGCATAGAATAATGTGCCATTTTTTATTACTATGCCATTTTCTATGATCATCGATAAACACTATATAATCTGCTTGGTGTATACTGTGATGCTCGGTGTTTACTAACCGTCGGTGTCGGTGTCGCTAGTGCTTGGTTAACTATGTGATGCTCGGTGTAAAGGCTTTACCGACTGCTCTGTCTTGCTTCAAGTTACTAACTGACTTAATATAAGTAACCGACCGACCTGTTTACTATCCTTTGATACTAATGACAACCTTGAATGCTCAATAGAGATTAACAGTTGACAAAACCTATACAGTAGAATTGACTTTGTCTTCATCAGCACTAGTGGTACTAATAGAAAAGGTAAAAGAGAGTCTAACCAGTCTGGTAATGGTTAGAATGGTTTGGTGTTGTCAAAGAGAAATGATTGAACTGATATAGTTGACAGATAAAACAAAGCACGCCAAAAAAGTCTCTGATATAATAAGGCAATGTAGTAGATACAAGGATGCTTGAATATAGAATGCAAAGATATTGTCCAATTGTACACTAGAAAATTTGGGATGGCATCGTCGGTAGAATATTGTGTGATATGAGAATCAAAATTTCCTTCTCCCTGTAAAGAAAATAACTATAAGTAAGTGTTTTGTCTTCGTATATGAGTTATCATGAATCAAGAGACCTTAAATAGACTTATCCCCATGAAAATTATTTATAATTATGCTCCTTAGTCTCAAGAAAATAATTCACAAAAAAAGGAAAATGTAGAAGAATGTTGGTCATCTACCAATTACTTGTTTGGAGGAATACTCAATGACTTTTCTCAATCAAATGTCCATATTTTTAACCTTTTTAATACCCCTACCTAGACACGATAAATAGCCCTCTCTGCAATGTACATTATTCTTGATGATCAAAGACTCTTCACAATGATAATACATTAAAAGATTACATTAAGGGATAACATAGACATAATGATAATACATTAAAAGATTACATTAAGTGATTCATTGGCCAATATTTAATGTAGTAGAATAATAAAAATATAAGTTGATATTCATTAATGGCTTGAATATTATGCTCTTCTCTAGACTAATGTTTTATGTGATATTTAGGATATGATAAGGAAAGGTGGATTTAGTGATCTATGCAAGTGTATCATGAATAGTGCTAATTGATGTAATTGTTGTAATTTATTCTATTGGCCCTAATTAAATTATGTCATTGGACATGATTACTATGTAAACAATTAAAGCATAATATTGGTATGCTTAATTTGATAATATATTTTATTTTTTTTAACCAAAAAATATTATTGGTCACTTTTTTGATGTATGAATAATAGTCCTTTCGACAAGAATGCTATGTGTTCGACGTCTATTCTGACCAAATGTCATCGAAAGAGAGACAAACATTCTTTGGCATTTCGATGAGAATGTTGAACCCTCGACGATAATTTGGACCCTAACTCGTCACAATTTAGACAGACTTTGGTCGCATAGATAAAAGGTATGATCGATAATTCTTCCAAGTTGAAGGGATTATTTCGACGAAGGGTCTGTCGATAATTCAACCACTTCAGATGTCAAACTTTTGACGATGGTTTTGCATGTTGTATAATCGATGAAAAAACTTTGACAATAGTTTTGGTCATTTGGTTGACCAATTGGTATCGAAAATTTGACTAATCCTCATCAAAAAATAAGCTAAAATTTACTAGTGTATAGATATTGGTTGGTCATTCTAGGTTGTTTGTTTAGAAATATTTTTTTGGAATCTCTTGGGTAATGTTGCTTATGCTTTTATCTCTTGTTCTCTCTTAGTTTTTTCCTCTTACAGCTGGTGTCGCACCTCGAGTCCTCTGGTTTGACACATGGCTTTCTTTTTGAGGAAAATCTTTGATCTTCGCTCTTTGCATGCAATTTTTTATCGCCTTAGACATTTGTTCAAGCAAACCATGGAGATAACCAATCTGAGAGATTCGAACTAAGTTGACTCCCAACCCAATAGATATGGCTCTGTTCTGTGCAACCAAAGGTTTTTAGGTTCACTCTCAACAAGTCGAGATCTCCCGAAAGTCACCAAAATGTAGACTCCTTCTACATTGCCTAAAATACTTCACATTTTTTCCTTTAGTCTTCGATCGCACGAAGCATTTCACAGCCTTCAAAGTCCTGACATCAGATAACATGCATCAGTTTGTCAAATTTTCTAATCACTTCGTGAAGAATGCACCTCTCCAAGATTTCACCATCCTGACACATGTCCCCAAAACACCCTCGCTTCAATAAGGCCCACCGATGCATTTCCAAGGAATATTCTTTCCTAGAGGGAAGGAACTCCATGACTAACATCTTTCTAGATAATTATTCTCTTTTTGATGCTCAGATTGGCTTGTGCAATCATGGCATCTCTAATCAAGAAGCCATTGTTTTACAATTGAGCCCATCTAGTAGGCATGTTGCAATAAGCCAATCCAATTCAAGCATATGCGCACAACATAGGGAATTGAGTGATTCATGCTAGATTTTTTGGCATGTCGATCAATTATAACAAACTATATATCATTCTAGATCGATCTTGACCGAGGTTTGTTATATAAAGCCCCGACGATTTTTAAGTTAATGAGGTTGGAAAATATTGGACTTTGGTTCAATATTTGAAGAAATAAACTATATCATTTACAGAGATTTTACTTTTCTAAGAACAAGACCTTGTGGCTTGTAGTCCAGGGGTGTATATTGTAGCATATACTTTCTAGGGCATTCTCTCTTACCTTGGCATGTTTTCTCTTTATAATTTATGGGGAATGTGTACTTTCCTTTTCCTTTTTGATAATCAATGTGTCATGTTTTGAACTCCCATAGTTGTGGTCCAATCTATTTATGTTTTGTGTAGGGCACTCCTCGGGAAGACAATTTTTAGGAAGTGTGGTCTTCTCTTTCGACCCTTATTCTAACTATTTATGTCTTCCTCCACATAGTTTTGAATATAAATGTCCCTTATTGAGGATAATTGCAATTACTTTAGGAGTGATGTGCCTAAATTTAGACCCTTGCAGATGCCTCCCACGACAGGATATGAATGTGTGAGCCCTATGCCTCGTGACTTTGGCTTCATGTTCTCCTACCAACAATGAAGGGATAGTGGTGCACCATGTCGTGAGTGATTGATGGCACAAAACTCTTCCCAAAAAAGGTCAAACCCTTGCAAATACAACTTGACAAATTATTGGCATGCCCAACAAAGCTTTGATTCGGCGCTTCACTTCCCCTTAGCTTAGGTTGTTTGATTAAAGGTGGTTTTCCTCCCTTTTTCCCAAACACCAACCACTAAGAGTTGGCTTCTAAAATCTTGAAGGTTGTGTTGCAGGCTGCACCCTGTCCCACCCTTTCAACACTTCCAGAATTGCCCCTCAAAGAGGCGAGAGCGAATTTAGGGGATCAACAAAGAGCATAGTGAATTTTAAAAAAACTTGCATGCATAATATTAATCCACACCTCTTACCAAAAATAAAAACTCTCAAATATGGAAAATAAAAATTTACCCTTACACCAAAAAGCTCTAATATTATGTTATAATCTATAAAATAGATAAAAACTCAAAAACTAGTGCAAAAAATAAATACTATAAAGCTATAAATACAAAATATTTTTAAAATCAAAATAGCATTGTTGATTTAGTCTACAAAATATTAATGCAAATATACAAAAAAAAAATGGCATTAAGAGATCTCAAAAGCATGAAGTTGTATGATTAGCATAAGTGTACCAAAATAAGCTAGGAAAGTAAGTATATCTAGGCTAAGTGAGGAGGTGACAAAAAATACAACCAAAGGAAAAATTCACAAGAATCAAAAATAGAAAAGTGTAACTCCTATGAAAGATGTCACATCTCACACTGTTAACACTAAAAACCATTTTACTACCCTAAGAAAACTTAAATAAAGTGTAGAAAAAACATATACTAAGAAATAAAAACTTACACTAATAGTTCTTCTCTACTATAATTATCTAGCTAAATTAAATCCTAGCATCCTTCATTGTTTCCATGATAGGTGCACAAATACTACATAAGATTTTGATAAATTTTCTATTTAAACTTGTCAAACCCTCAAAACTTCTTGCCTTAAATGTACTCCTGAGTGATGGCTACTCCATGGTAGTTCATATTTTTTCAAAGTTTATCCACAAAAAATTTGTGGCAAATTACAAAGCCAAATTACTCTAACTCCATCAATTTTTATTTTTTTTAATAATGAACATTTTTTCTTACAAAATAAACCTTAGACACATCAAGTACTCTTCATTTGTTCTACTAAATATGAAAATAAAAATCAACCAAAATAATTAGAAGCTTACCAAAAATTGGTTTCAAAACTTCATTCATTATCCCTGTGAATGTCCTTCATTCATTTTTCAATTCACATGACATAACAAGAAATTCATAAAATACATCCATCATTTTCAATGCAATTTTTTACTCATCCCCTTCTCAAATCTAGAATGGGTTATATCCACTCTTCAAATTTATTTATGTGAAGTACTTAGTTCCACTCAAATAATATATTATGTCACTGGTGGCAATTAAAATATATAGTTTACTATTATTTTGTTGATGGGTCATAAGTCAATGGACGTACATCATTCTCCATCCTTCTTAAGTGTTAGTACTCTTTGTACAATACATGGTCTCAAATTTTCCCTTGTCAAACCCTTTCCAATAGCCCTTGAACTTGTCTTTCGCCTCCTCATTCTCCATAGACATCATCCTATATGTTGTCAATCAATAAACTTGACTCGAGAATTGAATCCATATGGTAGCTAATGTTTGTAGTGGATGGAAACTCATCCAACAAGACTTTTGAAGTGATTTTATCCTACTCCCCCCAATAATTCCATTTTACTCATCCTTCCCTTCATAGTTTAAGGAATGAAAGCTAAGGAAGCTTTATCTTTCTTCGTCTCTATTAGAAACTACTTTTCTAAAATTATATATATATTAGCACTATTGTCCATGTTCTTCTCTTTTGTCCTTCAATTGATGCAATGTAATTCATTTTCATTATTCAAAATAATTTAAGTATTCATTGTTCCATCATGCACAATCTTTCTTTCAAATTGCCAAAACCTTCTCAACAAAACACATGACAAGATTCCATAGGCATGTCATTTAAAAATTGCATCCTTATATGAACCAACTTGAAAACTAACTAAAAACTACTCACTTACCAAGATCCAATGTCCCTTTTTAGAAAAAACTCATTATGTTAGTATTTACATAACACAAGTTCATTGTGTTTGGGTGCTCAATCTTCTTGAATTTAAGTTTCTCTACCATCTCCGTGAACTCCAAATTATTGGTACTTCCACTATCAATATTGACCTTTTGGCATTTATCTTTGAACTTACATACAATTTTGAACAAGTTCTTTCATTATATTATATTTTCATCTTCATAGCTAGTTTAAATAGCACTCTCTTCATTGTGAGACATTATTTTTGCTATAATCCCTATATATGTGTGCGAAAAGAAACACTCTCAACCTCTAGTTGGGTAATCTGATTTATTGCCTCATTTTTTTCTCATTGTTTAGTTATGCTTGTGGATAGTCAAACGCCCTATAACCAACTTCTCCAAAGCTATAACAATTTCCAAAATTCTCTACCTCTTTTTCCATGATAGCCTCTTTCTCTAATATTTTGATTGTAATTATTGTTTTGAGAAATGTTGGACTCCCCTTCATTTGCATGTTGTCCTCTACCACTATTTGATTATCATCTTCCTTTATAGCATTTGCCATATTCTTGTGTTATTTTATTGTCTCTTAAACAACTTCTATTTTTTCTTTAAAGCATATTGATAGCTTCTTCTAATTCAATCATATTAAACTCATCTTAAATGGATATGTAAACTCCATTAACATACCTTTAAATCTTTTCTTCATCATGTTCTATATATCCAAGTCAAATATTAACTTGTAAATTTCCTTTGTATAGTTCTTAATATTATTTTTTTCCTTGTTAAGTTTCTCAACTTCTTGAAAAAGATTATATAATAATTCAAGAAGTTACCCTACTTCCAAAGCTCCTCTTCACATCTCAAACTAGAGAAAAGAAGAAAATTTTAACTACTTATCATAGCCAATTGAACAACTAAAGCACCAAACCAAAATTGAAGAGTATACACCAAAACAAATGAGAAAATATTAGGGCAATGCAGATTACTTGTTTGCCTAAGTGCTCCTGCACCACACATGCTCGGTAGGAGATATATTGAGAAACTCACAAAATGGAATTAGGTAATTTAGGATTACCCTTTTAGGTTGCAGACAACCTACAACGAACTCCAATATTATGTCGGTACACAAAGTCACTTCTTTCTAGCATATTATTGGAGCATCTATCCTCCTCCCGCAACTCATTTTCTGTCATGGATTTTCATCCACCATGTGTCGTCCTTCTCTTCCAAGGTCATTCTCCTATCCTCTTCTTTTTTGTGAGATCCAACCCACTAGTATCCTACATCCACCAAACAACCTCTCCACTCTTTTCCCTTCTTGTGGATTTCAATCCACCACAAACCAACCACCTCTACCAAGTCTCACTTCAAAACTTTTCACAAATTCCACATCCAAATTTGCAACATCTGTATTCCACTTTTTCACTACACAATCCTATTTCTCACTCACTTCAACACACAAATCCACCACAAATTCTATATTACAAAATTCATTAAAAAAATTACCTCTTCTTTTGCAATGTTGTATTCATCGTCACTCATTACAACTATGACCACTACTTCTTTAGGTGGCTCTGCTACATGTCTTTACTCGATGCGAACAACTCTTCAATCTTCATGGTCTTCTTTTCAATAAATGTACCATATTCATAAATACTTGATCTACCAGGCCTTCATAAACCTCTGTGACAACCTCTACCTTTTGAACTTCTTCCTTTTCTACTACCTCAACCTACAAGGTATTTTCTCCTCTGTTGCATTTTTTATTTCCATCCACCAATTGACAATCCATCATGATTGTTCTCTATTATCTTTTCTTTTCATCTCTCACCTCATTTCTTTCCTCTTTTCACTTGTGGGAACTACTCTCTCATCTTTCTCCTACCAATTGCAATTGTCCTTCTTCAATGGGAATCCACATCCCATAGCTCTCTCCCAATATCACTCTGAAAATGAAATCAACACAGATCTCCTCATGACCCACCTTGTCCTCTTCTTCAGACTCATTCTCTCATTTGTTGCAATCTTTCACCTTCACTTCTCCTCACTACTTCAAGCTCTCAATTATTCTGGACTCTCTCCTACCCTCCATAATCCTTTAGAACTCTTCTCAACCAACTATTCACTCTATCCACCCATCCGTCCTAGCATAGGATGTCTCACATTCGGTGATAGCTCTGATACCATTTGATGCTAAGAAAGGACTCATCTCCAACCCTCAACTTCAAATTTTGAAAAACAAGATACATAGCAACTCTCTACTTAAACTTTAAATTCACAATTACAGAAAGATTTGCAACTCAAATAAAATTCAATACTATAAAATTCTCAAAATTAACAATACTGAATAGCCTCACAAAAATGGCCTCCTTACTGGCCTTTCAACTCAAACAAGCTCTTTCTCACATTCCTCTAAAATTCCCTATGCCTTACACCTAGGCAACGGGAGTTTTCTGATGCATACTTCTCCCTATACCACGCACACTCCTCTTGGGTTCCCCACACCACGCGCCAAGCCGATACCCCTCTTATATTGCGTTCTCTGTATATAACTCTTCATTATTTTGAAAGCCCCTTGCAAAGAAAATACCATCGATGCCTTTTCATCTTCATTGGTGTGTCTGTTCTTTTTCCCCAATTCTTTTTTTTGTGGTTTTAAGCCAAAATCCAATTAATGTCAGAATACTTTCAAACATTTCCATCAATGGAATAATATCGCAGGAGCCCATACAACATGATCCAAAATGCCATGATGAGGTGGTAGGCAAAATGGTGCAGGTCATCAACAATTACAAAACTGGTAGAACTGCACTTTCTTTATCGATGATTTTCTCCCGTTGTTTCAACTTCCCCCTTCACATAATGCCTTGATATTTGAAGAGTTGAAAATTATATGCTTTCATTGATGTCAATACTACTTCAGATTGCAGGCTCCTTCGTTTTATCCTCGATGGGCATTTGTCCTGGTCTTGGACACTTACATTGTTTAGTAATTGCATTTGTTTGAAGGTATTGAAAGCCTTTTCAACAAATCCATTTTGTGCAAATCTGCAATCACCACAATCCATGAGACAACGTTTCTAATAGGCATTTGTCTACCAGTTGAGGTGCATTGGCTATAATTCCACATTTTGCAGACATGTATTCTAGGGCAATCGCACTACAACATTTAACAAAAATTTATGGGTGTCCATGCCTATTTCCAAAGCTCCTCTTCATTGGCTGGCCACCAGAGAGGATCACATTTGAAGTTTAATACAAGCTTTAGATTTTTGTTAAATGTGGAGCTCTTTTCCGAAAGGATTTTTCTACATAAATTTTGTGCGTTGTTGCTGATTTCATACTATTTTTGTTAAATGGTGTTCAATTACATAATTGTACTTGTATAATGTTGAAATCGATTTTCATATTTGTATACCTTGATTTCCAACACTACTATCATATTTGAAAGTACCTTCAAAAAATTTACTTCCTTTACTTCTATCATATTTGAAAGTACCTTCAAAAATTTACTTCCTTTACATGTTCTTCTCAACAATGCTTTCCACAGTTATAGAGCTCACATGCACCTAAGAACATCTTTTTTAAATCTTCTTCAAGACAACCTACAAAGACACCTTGCTCTTATTTCAATTGACTAGCTAATGACTACCTAAACCTAGCAACCTAAGCCCTCAAATGATCACACAAGCCAATTGAAGGACAAAATTGTTTATATTTGTATTAATCTAAAAAAAAATAAGATTTACAAATAAATAAGTTCTAATTATAGTTTGTGGTTTTCACAAACAAACTATCACGCTATTCTTCTATGGTTATTATTTCTTGTATTCTACTATCTCTTCTAGCTCTACCTTCACACTTTGACCTCTCATGTTGTTATTGTATCCCAATTTTAAAAAATAATAGTTACCTCAAAAAATTCATCAAATGTCTCCTAACACTTTGAATTCCTCTATTTTCCTCATAACCTAACTTCAAATTCTTAGTCATTACCTTGGTTGCTTAAAATAAAACTCTTAATGCTTTTTTTTGGCCAATCGCAAATGTAAACCCTCCCAACATGCTCCAAGATGTCAACTTGAATTCTAATGCCACCAACAAACAAGAAAACCCCCCAAAAAAGAATTTTAACATCAAAAGAATGTGACAAGTCATAATAGAAGCAATTAACTAGTCACCCAATCATGTTTTGTTAAGGTAGTGCTTCTATTGACAAAAGAAGATGGGCATGACCCATTTTTGGAATGTAATTTTACTAACGATAATAATTACTACCTGAATGACATAAGAGCATTGTTTATCATATGAGATGTTTTTGATAAAGGGAAAATTAGGTTTTGAAGGGGTCCCGAAACCCTGTACATAAAGGTAACTCAAGATATTCAACAAAAGCCCTCTGAACGAAATGAACATCACAAATGATGTAATTGAAACACCAGGTTTTGAAGGGGCCCTAAAACCCTATACCTATCTGGAACTTAAAATAAAACTATAAAGGTTCCAAACAAAGAAAATCTCAAACAACACAAGGGGACTAACGTTTTGAACCCTTCTTGTGGGAATGAAGGGTCATATCAAAAGAGGATGGATGTCTCTTAGAAGATTTTCCTTTAACCGAAATCCACCCAATCAACATATCATATGAGATGTTGATTATGTTGTTGAAAGCAAATTTATCATATGAACTAATATACTTTGCATTAAACTTATTGTCCAAGGCCTACAACATGTTGGCATGTTACATGTAACAACCCAAAGAGTATTTGTCGCAATTTTCAACACACTAAGCAACTTTCAATACTCTAGTAGAAATCTCTAAGCTCTCGTAGCATAATGAAATTATCTCCAATACATGTAAATATTACCTATAGCAACTCATAGATAATTTGTGTCAACCCATGTCACCCTCATAGATGCCTACGACATGCCTCTGACAATCGTACATGCACTTGTTTGATAAACAATCTTCTAGCCAAAATTTTAAAATAATCTAATTGCTTATTCAATACATAACCTATTATCATTTTTGGTAATACAGGAACACCCAATGAATTTGGATGCTCCTACAATAAACCTCTCATCATAGTCTAGTTTGAAGTAATGAAAGTTCTTCCCATAATAGACGCATTACAACCAATGTGATCTAAATGGAAGTCAAAAACATATTGCCTAAAGCTATCACCAAATTAAAGAGAAACTTAAATGGTGTTAAGATAAAAACAGAGAACATCCATGGGAGACAAGTTTCCGTGGAAATAACTATTGTCAAACAAGTAAAATCTACAATTTTCAAATATTAGGAGTGGACTATATTCTTTATGAACATATAAAAACATATTATAATGACATAATAAAAAGCACAAAACAAGAAAACATATTAGCCATTAGATTGTAGATTTCTAATTCACCCTTAAAATTGTTATTGTTAGAAACAAAAGGTATCTCCTCCACCTCTACGTTGCTAATTGGAAATTCCACACAATATATTGAAAAGGCACCCAAAAGATAGGTATTGTTGAGGAGTAATGTTAATGATTGTAGCTTTAGTCAGATAATTAATTAATGAGCAAATTATTCTTAGATATATATGTATATATAAAGCAAAAGAATAAGTGTCTTCATATAAATTTTATTGTATCTTTGCTAAAGAAATTAATATGCATTTATAATAAATGAGGTTGAATATATATATATATATATATATATATATATATATATATATATATATATATATATATATATATATATATATATATATATATATATATATATATATATATATATATATATATATATATATAAACTATTATTATAAAGAATATTAATAAAAGCATATTAATTTATTATGGACCGACCGATTGCAATATTATCAAGCGGGTCTTTACTAATGGCTGACGAGTTATGAATAGTCATGGAGCCATGTCCACGTGGAGACATGACTCCACGTGAAGTCAGGTCCATGAAGGACATGACTTCACGGGGAGTCATGCCTCCTCATGGGCATGACCCACAACCTATAAGTCTCCCTTTCGAGATTGAGAAATATACAGCCAACATAGAAAATATTTAGTCTTCAAAGTATATTCTCATTTGCAAGCAAAATCATATATATTATAAATTACAGTATTTAATATAATATACAATACAGTCTGCAATTAGACTTGTATATTGTATCTACTAAATACAATATTGAGGAGATTCAAGAATATATAAAGTGAAATAATATATATAAATTGTTAAATCTGATCATCTAAATTTTAACATGGTATTAGAGTAGGCATAAAATAAAAGATCCAGATCAGATATGTAAAAGAGTTCACATATACATTTGAGAATACTACATTCAAAATGGTGAATGGAATGAGATTAGAAGATCGACTTGAAGGTGCATCAAACTATGTGGCATGGAAATTATGAATAATACTCACACTAAAAGAGCATGAACTAACACCCGTAGTGGAAAAATTCGAGCCTGAACAGAATGGAAAAGATGAACAAATTCAATGGGATAAGGACGACACCAAGGCAATGAAATTCCTTGTAGATGGAGTTAAAGATCATATAGTACCTATAATCATAAAATTAGAAACCGCATATGAGATGTTTAATGCACTAAAAGATATGTATGAAATTAAGAGTCAACTCCATCAAATAAAGATGAAACGAGGAGAGACCATCACCTCCTACTTCATGAGAATTACAGAATTAAGAAACCAACTCTCAACTATTGGTCACTCTTTTGATAGTAAGGAATTAACAATGATTGCACTTAATGGACTTCCCCTTTCATGGGAACATTTCATTCAAGGAGTAAGTGCTCGAACCAAAATTCCTAAATTTGATCGATTAAAATCATATTGCATTCAAGAAGAGTCTCGATTATCAATCAGAGGGATCAATACAAATACTTTAAAAGAAGTCTCTCAAGTACTTAATACAGAATCACACAAAAAGAAAAGGAAGACTAACTTTAAAAGGAAGAGAGGAAATGAATCAAATAAGAAACCAACATATGAGCATAGAGACCTATCAAAAGTACAATGTTACAGATGTGACAAATTTGGTCACCTTGCTCAAAAGTGTCCTGAAAGAAATAAGGCACAAGCCTCATTTGCCCAAGTGAGTGAAAAAAATGAGAATATGAACCGCCTTATCAAGTCAAGTTTCAAACAATCGTAGCACTTGGGTTGTTGATAGTGGAGCCTCTCAGCATATCACTAGATTCAAAGAGCATCTAGACTCTATAGAAGGATGTTCTAAATAATAAGTTACGATTGGAGATGATATTGATTATGCAGTAATGGGTATTGGGACCTACACCATATATCTTGAATTTGGGATATCTCTACAACTTACTAGTGTTCTTTTTGTACCTGGCATAAAAAGAAACTTAGTTTCCATTTCAACGCTAGAAGACAAGGGACGTAGAATCACCTTCATAGATGGGAAGATCTTAGCTTGGCCTAAGAACTTAAATATAAAGAATGCTCACACTATTGGAGTTAGAGATGGAACCCTCTACAAATTATGTACCCTTTCTTATCAAGCCCTAATTCATACATCAAATGAAAGTGAATTATGACATAGGAGACTAGGGCGCTATCATTTTTGTGGTTTAACCTTTTTAAAGAAAATGGTTAAGAACTGATCATATTGGAGCTTGTAAAGGATGTGCATTAGGAAAGAATACTAAAATACTTTTCATCATAGTGAAAGTAATACCAAGGATGTATTAGAACTTATTCACTCTGATTTATGTGGCCCTATGTATGTTCCCTCTATTGGAGGATATTTATATTACATTATTTTTGTAGATGATTACGCTAGGAAGACCTGGATATACTTTCTAAATTGTAAAAAGTCAGAAGAAATTCTTATGAAATTCAAAGAATTCAAGGCTCTAGTAGAAAACCTATCAGGTAAGAGTATTAAAATATTAAGAATAGACGATGGTAAAGAATATACTTCAGAGATATTTCAAAGTTTTGGTAAACATTTTGGGATCAAGAGGGAGTTCATTGTTCCATACAACCCACAACAAAATGGGGTTGCAGAGAGAAAGAACAGGACGATAGTAGAATCTGCTAAAGCAATGATGCATGATCAAAACTTAGAAACTTATCTTTGGGTTGAAGCCTCTAACACTGTTGTATATGTTCAAAACAGATGCCCTCACTCTTATCTTGAAAATAAAACTCCTGAAGAAGCATTCACTGGTAATAAACCTAATGTAAGTCACTTGAGAACTTTTGGGTGTCCTGTTTACATTCACATTCCTAAAGAGAAAAGAACTAAATTAGAACCTTCAGGAAAGAAAGAAAACTTTGTTGGATATAGTAAAAATTCCAATGCCTATAGAATCTACATTCCAGGACAAAGAAATATTGAGTTAAGTAGAGATGTAATATTTGAAGAGGACACTGCACTCAAAAGATCCGAGGAAGGCAATAATGGCTCTCTAGAAGATCCTTCTCCTAAGATTCAGAGGGAGAATCAAGAAATTGAAGATAATGAACCTTCAAATGTTACTAATGAACATGAAGTAGGAAAGGAAAAACCTCTTTGGGCTAGAAAATTTATTGAAGAAGGTGAGAAATATGCTGCTCCAAATGGGGCTATCAGGGAAAACAAAAGACCTCATAAATTCTCTAGTTATGTTGCACTTATGGGTAAACTTCTAAATTCAGAACCCTCTAACCCAAAAGAAGCTCTTCAACATCAAACTTGGAAGTATGCCATGATAGAAGAGTATAATTCTATCTTACAAAATGATGTATGGGATATTGTACCTAGACCCATAAACAAATCAGTTGTTTCCTCCAAGTGGTTATTCAAAATTAAACATGCAGCAAATGGAAGTATCGATAAATATAAGGCAAGATTTATTGCAAGAGGGTTCTCCCAAAAGGAAGGCGTTGACTATGAAGACACTTGCTCCAGTTGCAAGATATACCTCTGTGAGAACAGTTATTGCCATTATCACTGCCAAAGGTTGGAAAATTTATCAGATGGATATAAAGACTACCTTTTTGAATGGTGTGATTGAGGAAGAAGTATATCTAGAGCAACCAGAAGGATTCATAATACACAATCAACAAACTCATGTCTGCAAACTAAAGAAGGCATTGTACGGGCTTAAGCAAGCACCTCGAGCATGGTATGAAAGGATAGATCGTTATCTATCTAAACTTGGCTTCTCTAAAAATGATGCAGACCCAAACCTCTAATTTAAAGTGGTAAAAGGGGATGTGTTGATTTTGATTCTTTGTGTAGATGATTTTCTAATAACAAGAGAGGATTATCTAATTATGAAGTGCAAAGAAGATCTTGCAGATGAATTTGAGATGAAGACTTAGGGCTACTACATTACTTCTTGGGCTTAGAAGTTTGGCAACATGCTAATGAGAATCTTCTAAATCAAGGAAAATATACTTTAAAAAGATTCAAAATGATGGATTGTAAAAAGATTCAAAATGATGGATTGTAAGCCTATGTCCACCCCCATGGAAACAAATCTACTTAAACTAAAAGAAGTAGCATCAAGTTCAGAACCTGCAGATCCTACTCTTTATAGGCAGATTATTGGGTCTGTGATGTAATTAGTGAATACCAAACCAGACATTTGTTATGCAATTAATGCACTTAGTTAGTTCATGTGTGAACCAAAACAAATTCATATGGCAGTAGCTAAGCACATACTAAGGTATCTTCAAGGCACAATAAATCTTGGACTATGGTACAAAGATGTAGATTTACAACTACATGGTTTCACTGATTCAAATTGGGCTGGAAGCACTGTGGGTCGGAAAAGTACCTTTGGGTGTTGTTTCAGTCTGGGTTGTGCAATGATATCCTGGTTTAGTAAGAAACAATCCTCAGTTGCTCAAAGTTCCACAGAAGCATAATACATTGTTGTATCTATGGGAGCACGAGAAGTAGTTTGGTTGAGAAAACTTATTTTTGGTTTGTTTGGAGAATCTCTAAAACCTATTGTTATTCATTGCGATAATCATAGTTGTATAAATCTCTCATTAAACCCAATATTTCATAACAGGTCCAAGCATATTGAGATACATTATCACTATATTAGAGATATGGTGGAAAAGAATGTTATTGAGTTGAAGTATATCAGTACGGAGGAACAATTAGCTGACATTCTCACCAAGCCTCTAGCAAAGACAAAGGTAGAGTACTTTAGAGGTAAACTTGGTATGATTGAAATTTCTGAGAACTTATCTCAGTAACTTTTGATTATTGTACTAATAAAACATTCTTTGTTCTGAGTGTTATTTCATAACCATGTATATCATGAGGAAGTGACGACCTCCAAATGATTTACACTTATTGTTGTAGAAGTTGTTATAAGGTGACGATCTTCTAATAACGTATTCATCTATTATAATAAATATCATGAGAATGATATTTAAATTATGATAATTTATATCCTATAAATCAATATGGACTAGAAGGTATAGTTTAAATTACTTACAAGTTCTATATATTGTATGGATATATCATGTCCATATGGTAAGTTTCACATATGTGATACTAGTGCACATATCATACAAGACATCGTGAGTACTTGGTGAATATCATGGACTTGATATTTGAAGACCATTACTCTGAGTACTTGGTGAGTATCATGGATTTGATACTTGGAGACCATTACTCGTGATAATCATTTTTTAACACTTGGTGAATATCTTGTGAGTTGATATTTGGAGACCATTGCTCCAAGTACTTGGTGAGTATCATGGACTTGATACTTGTGGACCATTGTTTGTGATATCAATAAAATGATATAAATTTTAAATGATTATCGATACCCACATATTACATTGAGGTAATATATTTATCCTCCCTATCTAAGAGGGAGTGTTAATGATTGTAGCTTTAGTCGGATAATTGATTAATGAGCAAATTATTCTTATATATATATATATATATATAAAGCAAAAGAATAAGTGTCTTTATATAAATTTAATTGTATCTTTGCTAAAGAAATTAATATGCATTTATAATAAATGAGATTGTGTGTGTGTGTGTGTGTGTGTGTGTGTGTGTGTATACTATTATTATAAAGCATATTAATTAAAGCATATTTATTTATTATGGACTGACCGATTGCAATATTATCGAGCGGGTCTTTACTAATGGTCGACAAGTTATGAATAGTCGTGGAGCCATGTCCACATGGAGACATGACTCCACGTAAAGTCAGGTCCATGAAGGACAAGATTTCACGGGGACTCATGCCTCCTTGTGGGCATGACCCAGACCTATAAGTCTCCCTTTCGAGGTTGAGAAATATACAGCGAACACAGAAAATATTTAGTCTTCAAAGTATATTCTCATCTGCAAGCAAAATCATATATATTATAAATTACAGTCTTTAATATAATATACAATACAATCTACAATTAGACTTGTATATTGTATCTATTAAATACAATATTAAGGAGATTCAAGAATATATAAAGTGAAATAATATATATAAATTGTTAAATCTGATGATCTAAATTTTAACAAGTAATAATAGCTACAACCCCAACTTGAAAGAAATCACTCTTGTCCTCCATTGAAACTCTTCTACTTTTAGAGGTACTCGTTAATGGTTCACCACTACCCTCTAATTTATTGTTCACCCGTAGGGCTTGTTATTGGGTTGCTACTCATCATTGGTTTGTTGCTCATTTCTAGTTGCCCTTGTATGACAACAAATGGTGGTCTCTCTTTTGTTGATGTGGTGAGTTCAATTGTGCCATCTTCTCTCTTTTGTCTCTCTTTACTAATGGTCGACAAGTTATGAATAGTCGTGGAGCCATGTCCATGTGGAGACATGACTCCACGTAAAGTTAGGTCCACGAAGGACAGGATTTCACAGGGACTCATGCCTCCTTGTGGGCATGACCCACGACCTATAAGTCTCCCTTTCGAGGTTGAGAAATATACAACGAACACAGAAAATATTTAGTCTTCAAAGTATATTCTCATCTACAAGCAAAATCATATATATTATAAATTACAGTCTTTAATATAATATACAATACAGTCTACAATTAGACTTGTATATTGTATCTATTAAATACAATATTAAGGAGATTCAAGAATATATAAAGTGAAATAATAAATATAAATTGTTAAATCTGATCATCTAAATTTTAACAAGTAATAATAGCTACAACCCCAACTTGAAAGAAATCACTCTTGTCCTCCATTGAAACTCTTCTACTTTTAGAGGTACTCGTTGATGGTTCACCAGCCTCTAATTTATTATTCACCCGTAGGGCTTGTTATTGGGTTGCTACTCGTCATTGGTTTGTTGCTCATTTCTAGTTGCCCTTGTATGACAACAAATGGTGGTCTCTCTTTTGTTGATGTGGTGAGTTCAATTGTGCATTCTTCTCTACATTGGAAGGGTCACTCACTGTCATGCTCACTTACTCCTCTGATTGTGGTTTGTGTTAAAGGGGCCATTGAAAATGAAATTTTCTTCTCGCCACAATCATATTTGTAGGTTCAATTGGATTTGGCCTTTCCTAATTTGCATTAATGGATTTTGGATTCCTACAGAGCTCTCACTAAGGAGCCTATTAATCTTT
Source organism: Chamaecyparis obtusa (assembly GCA_027943335.1). Lineage (NCBI taxonomy): Eukaryota > Viridiplantae > Streptophyta > Pinopsida > Cupressales > Cupressaceae > Chamaecyparis > Chamaecyparis obtusa. Next base: position 108,555 of record BSBK01005493.1, on the reverse strand, counting down.
ACCTCCTAGTAGGGGTTTTTTATAGTGAGTTTCATCTTTGTTGACGACCTAGAGGCTGTATTGGAGGATTAGTTGTGGCTTTGGGGAACGCTCTCTCTCTCTCTCTCTCTCTCTCTCTCTCTCTCTCTAACCATCATTTCCCTCTTTTCACATCTGCACTAATCCCCTTAAGCTTGTGCCTGCTTGGTTTGGACTACCTTACCTCTCCAATTTTGGGAGAGATTTTTCTTTGAAGATATTGGCAACGCTATTGGCCATTTTTTTAAGGTGTATTCTGACTTAGACATCTTCAAACCTCTTTCATTGAAAGGTTATTTTAATGGTAGAAGGTAGAAAGTGGGTTCAACCATTTGACAATGAGAACCTTCATTTTCAATGTCAGCAATGCTTTGCCACTAGTCACTTGGCTTTGAATGTCTCCATCTTCGTCATAGAAGTGTGAAGTCTTCTACTTGATGGTGTGAAACCTTTCTCAACCATTTGACCGTTCACCCTATTGAATTGCCATAATTAGGGGTTAAAGAATCTTCTCTCTTGTCAAATGTTGTTGATTATCTTTTGGTACCTTTTGTCTAGTTTTCAATTTAGATAAAAATAAATTTTGAAGGGGCCCCGAAACCCTGTACATGATAAAGAGGGGAGAAAAGAACCCCACAAAGACAAGATGCTGCCACAAATAGAACACTTACAATCTAGCAGCCCAATACAAACTAACAAACAACCTAGAAAGAAAAAATAATTAAAGCATGGGGTACCCAAAAAACATCAACCAGCAGTAAGAGAATAAGACGACTGAAGACCAAATTGCCCTTGGGGGTTTTGAACACGGGCCCCCACAACCTGGAGAAAGAGAAGCACAAAAAACCTAAGACTTCCCTTTGTCTCCCTTCTTATGGGAACGAAGGCTGGTATCAAAAGAAGATGAGGACTTCTTGGAATGTTTACCTATTACCGGAATCCAACCCTCTTCTACCTTAGCAGCCTCATCCTGCCATGCCAGCGAGTCCAAAACAGAGATCCCAGCCCCCTTAGAGAGACCAACACATTACAGAGAACCAATAGATTGAGGTCCAAAACGAAATACAAAGACAACAACATAATCTTGTACAGAGCCAGGAAGGGCTCTCACATCCAATGAAGTTGGAGCAACAGCAACAGATCTAGTAGAATCAATCAAAACTTCCTCAACAACACCCTTTAACCTAGAAGAAGTCAACTCAGGCACAGCCAAAGAGCCAGCAGGAGGATCAACCCTATCAACAACAACCACTAAAGCGAGGACCAGAGCCAACCAAGTGTCCTCAGGATCAGAGCCAGCAACCGCATCAAACTGTTATGAACCATTAACAAGGGGATCTTTCTCAACCCCTGTGTACCTTTTGTCTAGTTGATACTCTTATTCAATCTTCTTTTCTACTTGTGACCTTTCCAAGGGACTTTGAAAGGTATTCTTTTGCTAAGTTGATGAAGCTTTCTTATCCATTAGATTTTATTTTGCCCGCTTCACAAGTGGCTCTCTTTGAAGTGGAGGAGAACATCCCATCTCCCCAACCCATTGATTTGGATGAGAATGTTTCTAAGACATTAGTCCAAAGAAGGAAGAGAGGTCTTCTAAATTGGTTTCATACCATCCTAGCACTAAAGGGATTAAGATTGATAGAAAAAAGCCAAACATTGTTTAGCTACTTCTAGTTTTGTGGTTTACAAACATGTTCTATTTTGTTGCAAATTGCTCATAATTTCATTTAGGATTTTTGAGATCCCTCAAAAACATGTTTCACCTCTAATTAAAAATAATAATAGTCACTACATGGAATAACAATTTTTTATATAAATAACAAGAATTGAGGTTGCGTTCTCTAACAAGAAATTAAACAAAATTAAAGTAGATAAAAGAAAAAGCACACAACCTAAAAAGATAGCTTCAAAACCTTTAGATAGTAAATTTTCAATTCATTCTTAAAAATTATTTTGTTGCAATTTAGTGTTCTTTTCCACTTCTAACCATTAATCTCAATTGAAAAAGCACATTCTAGAATATAAAAATACATTAACAATTATATTCTAATTGGAATAATTTTTTCATCACACTTGACCCTGAAAATTTGTCTTTTCTGTCTTGGGTCTCTGCAGATTTGGGTCTCTGCAGATTTTATAGGCACATAAATTCTCACAGATGAATTATATAACTAGCATATATATCTCAAATATGATCTATAGAGTACACCAAGAGATCTTTAATATTAACTTCACCTAATTTATTAAAATATATAAACTAATGTCCACATTTCGCTGTTTTGGCCTTTTTCTCTAGATTATAGCAAGATTTACAAAGTAAAAAAAATTATCTACGCAGCAATTTTAGAAAGTTGCTAGATTTAAGAACTGAGTTTCTCTATACACATGCCTCTGACATTATAACCTTTTTACAAAATTCTTTACAAAATAGCATTTAATGTTTTTCCTAAATATCTTGAAACCGTTACAAATCAACAATCAGTTACCTTGCCAGATATTTTAATTCATGTGCACATTACAAACCTAACATTCAGTTGTCTATTTGAGATATAATAACATTCAGTTGTCTATTTGAGATATAATAACATTCGGTTCAAATTTATTTCAATTCTGACATTCAAATTTCAAGTGATGCAAGCAACGTACTAAAGATGTGAGTAATAAGTAAATAATAATAATAAATGTAAAAATAAAGATGTGACCATCTTTACATCGTAAGACACATTATTGAATCCATAGCTAGCTGGTGCAAGGCATTATTCGTTAAACAAGCATGGACATATTACAGTGCATAACAGTCGCAGAATCAGCAACAAAAGCATCCTAGTGTTGTGAATGATGTGATGATATCTTTCAATGCATTTTCTAAGGGAAGTTTTGTACACCAGAGAAATAAATGCTCCTTTAAAGCACTTTAGGCTACAGCATAATTAATATGAATTTGTTTGTGTAAAAAACAACCTACAAAATTGTAATTGTCCTCACCCATGAGCAAATGCATGTTACAAATTGTCAATAATAATACCTATAAACTGCTCACAACACAGCAAGTAGAAAAGAAAATCTGCCCGCAATTGAAAATTTTAAAAGCCTCGAAGCACTATCCTACAACCTTTCAATCTCATTACCATTATGGCCTATAATTCCTTCTTCAAGAGATCAGATAGAGACAACACAAAACTAACTAATAACAACAGTTGCATGAGCTTATGAACCACATTCCAGACTCTTATTCATAGCAAACAACAAACAAGAAAATAAGATGACCATTTATCTCCTAGCTTTTTTCCACTATCCTGCAAACAACCACCAATAACATCTGATTAAAGCATAATTGCAATCAACGTTTCTCTATTTATCATGGCCATCAACTGAAAATGAAATATGGAACTGCAATTTGTTATGTCAAACAAAATAATTTAGATAGAGTGGCACCTAACTGCCTCAAGTATTTTCAAGTAATATAAATAAATGTAAATCAGAGTTTAATACCTTTCCAGACATAAAAATCACCTAAATCTCGGGGGCACAAGTGAAAGAAATCAAGTATTTCCTACTATGGTCATACACTCCAGTCTCAAGCCCTAAAATTTGGCTTTGCCACCACATGCCAAGGAAGTTGGCAATTAGAGGCAGTGAGACAACTTGCAAGCTGGATCAGCAATAGCCTTTGTATACTAAAAAATAACTAATAATGCTCCAGCCCTACTAAAAAAATGGGCTACTTAGAAGGACTGAAACAAAACATTAGAATGTGCAAAACTACCACAATAGAAGACCGCAATCAAAACAACTCTGCTCAAGTACAGCTCACTAGTTTCATCAAGAAAATCCATATTCTCCCCAAGAGAAGATATTGGCCTCATGAAACAAGAGGCTCATTCAATGAGAGTGAACCAAGTTGATCAGCCTGATTTGCAACAGCTGTAGCTTGAGCCAAACGAAGTACATCTATTGCCTCTTGAACTTTTGCTTTTAATGCATCAGGAGATTCAATAAGGTGCAGTACTTCTGTTTGATCCATCTCCAAGAGCATGCCCGTTACTTTACCAGCGTAATCATGTTCCAGCTGATCCACTAGAGGAAATAGCTGTTCTCCGAGCATCTGGCAAGAAAACAATAAACTTTTGCACTTAGAAAAGACTGTATGAGATGTACCAATTCTAATATTTAATTTGCCTATTCTGAAAGTGTTGTAATCAAGTTCTTAATCATACTGCTCTCTGTTGCTCTGGGTTTGCAGAAGCTAAGGCAGAAGCAAGTGCTGTAATTGGCACAGGTTGTTGTCTGGTAGTCTCTGCATTACCCACTGGAATGCCAGACACGTCAAGGGGCATTGGCACCATTCCACTAATCAGATTCTGGGGCATCATGGAAGGATCTGGTCCATTCCGCGTGTTGTGCAAATAACGAAGGCCGTGATTTGCATTTCTCTGAAGCAGCTGTAGGAAGATATGTCAGGATCAGAAACAAACATTGATACAAAATAAAATAATGTCATAAATAATGCAATTACTAGCAATATTAGGAAAGCCAGAAATGTTCATGATCCTTCTGTGGTTCTCAATAGGGTAAGTTTTCTTAAGTCTTAATTTGTAGTTACATGACTAGCTTACAGTGTCATTTGCCTTAATGATACTCTACACTAGCCATTGACATAACACTCCACTAATAGATGAAAAGCCACCAGTTATACACAGATGAGCCAGAAAAAGCACAACACTGAACTCTTAATATTCCATACCATCCATGTACCTATCAATACAAGAATGTTTGCTTGTGCCTCATTTTTGTGGTTAAGCCCCCCAATAACAATTTCTAAAAGCTTAGATGTAACACGAATAATATAGTGAGAATATTTATACCACATTAAATAATGCAATTGAATAATATTCTCAGTGCACACCAATAACAATTTCTAAAAAAATAGATGTAACACTAAAATACAATGAGAATATTTATACAACACTAAATAATGCAATGCAATATGCAATAATATTCTCAGCACACCAGCTTCTCCAAAATTAGCTGAGATCATTCACAAAACAAAGTATCAGGCTCTACAATGTCTGCAACAACAAATAGTCTAGAACTAGACAAGGATAAAAATCTCAAACTATGATGTTTAATCCCAAAAGCAGGATACTTGTGAACCATTATCATGAAATTGGATCGATAAATATTGACTAAAAAATATGCAGATGAATCCCAATAAAACATCACATAAGAATAGCAATCACCAAGCCAGCCAGGCAATGATCTAAAAGTAAGGCAGAGCAATTTCCATGCTGATGATGGGCTCAAGATCTATTGGCCACGCTTCAGATGATGGTGAATCTGCAATAGTGCAGGCTACACCAGTACAGGTTGGATGGCAGTGAATTCTGACAAAGTTTGGTTTCTCAGGTAAGGCTTCTAAGCCTTGAGAGTATTCTAAATTGTCCATGATGCATTCCCCACATGATTAAAAAATAAGGTAACATGAGTGATTACTAGTTTATCAAATCCGGAAAACACAATTCACCAAGTACCTGTTGCTGCTGTTGTTGCTGAATTTGTTGTGCACCACCCCTCCTTCCGCCCATTCTTTGTCCTTGTTGGGTCTGCCTCTGTAATTGAAACGGGAGCATAAAATTTTGCATCTGTGCCATTCCAGGACGAATGCCAGGTAGCAACTGCTGTTGATAACCAAAACCTGCGGGCTGCAACGAATTACAAGAATCAGGGAATTTCTAGCCAAAGAAACTCCCTGTGAATCATAATTTAAGTACTACACAGCCCATTTACTAACCTGTGGAGGAATTAGGCCATGAGGACCCTGACCATAGAACAGTTGCTGTGGGGCAAGCCTTGGAGCACCAGGATGATATGGTGACAAACTAGTTGGTATTGCAGGAGTAACTCCCATGGGAGCTCTCATCTGAGCAAACTGAGCCTGGCATGACAACAGATCAAGTATTTACATTGTTTGCGAGCACTTGAATCTTCTGTGCATCTAGCAAATCAATATGGGGATCTTGAATTTTCTACCACAAGAACAAAACCTACATACCTGCAGTCTCGCCCTTCTCTCTATTTTTCGTTGAGCCAAGGCAACATAAAGGGGCTTTCTTCCAGCCATCTTTCCACTCATCTCAGCAACCTATAATTCATGACAAATACATCACATCAAAAACCATGCCATGCTCCACAGTGGATAGCAAACAGGAAGGTCTGGTTAGATACTATGAATTCAAACAAAACATCTGGCATCATAATAAAAAACAACTTACAGCACGCATGGCTTCTTCTGGAGAAGAAAAAGCCACAAACCCTGATCCCCTGCTCTGACCTTGGGGGTCCCTCATAACCTAAAGAAAAATGGCATGATGTTTAGAAAGAATTAAATACACAAATAAGCAGAATGTTTTGCCATGAGAAGCTATAGAAGCTGAATTTCACCACAATGTAATCCACAAGTAAATAATAAAATGAGCATCACTTCAACAACATCATAGACATGAGAAGACATACCTTGCAAGATGTTATAGTGCCAAATTCTGAAAACAGTTCTCTTAGCTTTTCATCATCAATGGAATCATCCAGATTCTTCAGATACAAATTAGCACCCTGAAATTTTTCCATTTTTGCCTTCCTTTCTTGTTCAAACTTGGTTTTCAATTCTGCCTCCCTCTCAGCTTTTTTCTGTGCCCTTCCAACATACCATTCCTTATCATCATTAAAAGTTTTTCCATTTAAATTGTCAACTGCATTAACCGCATCATCTGCGTTTTCAAAATTAACAAATCCAAAGCCTTTGGATTTTCCATCCATATCCCTCATAACAACTGCACTAGTGATAGGGCCAAATTTACTAAAAACATTTTGCAAGTCTTCATCTGTAGTCGTGTCTGATAAGTTTTTCACAAAAACATTGCTAAACTTGGAAGTACCCATTGATCGCTCTCTTTCTTGGCGTCTCACAAACAAGCCAACATAGACCTGCTTGCCATTAAGCAACAAGCCATTCAATTTTTCAATGGCACTCTGTGCTGCCTCTTCTTGATCATACTGCACAAAACCATAACCTTTGGACTGGCCATTGTTATCTGTAGCCACTTTGCAAGAAAGAATGGTCCCAAAAGTAGAGAAAGTATCATACAATCCTCTATTATCTATAGTTTTGTCGAGATTCTGCAAACAAATAACTTTAAGATTAACACAAATTTTCAACCATTATGTGCTAGCAAGAAAAATAAACATAAGTTTTCAGTCTAGGTTAAAATTTTGATGTGATGTATTCACCTTGATGAAGATGTTTGCAGAGCTACTCTTTCGAATGCTTGGATCACGATGGGAAAACATTATTCTCATTGGCCTACCATTAACACTAGTATAATTCAGAATCTCCAGAGCACGGCTAGCTGCAAATGCAAAAAAAATCCTGATTTTATTTAAAAATGTCATAAATCACCATTGAATTACAAATGTCAATGCATTAAAGTGTTATCAAGGACAGGAACTTGGTTACCATTTATTTGAAATGAATAAAATGCAAAAACAAGTGATTAAATATGCTATGGAAACTGTGTTGTCAATCACAATAATAAGCATTTAGTGATAGATAAATAAATAAGTTTTGGTTAAGCATCTACAAAATTGTCTATCAGGGATGTGCTCAAGCTGTAAAACAGTGCCCCTTCATAGCAAAGATGCCAATTTAAACCCTCAAGAGACATGTTATATATTCAAATTAGGTAAATTACCACATTCACTCCTATGATGCACCTCAATGGAGGAAACCAAATTGCAACTCCTGGGCAATTTAATACATTGGATACCCTTGGGCTTGTTATTATGCCTAAAAGTAACTTCTGAAAGGTACCAAATCCAAGAGATATTTTATGACTGTTGAATACAAACTCAGAGTTTCAACGATGGGCACATGCCAATAAAACCCTTTGTTGGAGTTTGAGGCAATTTCCATTTCCAAATGATGGAAAACAATAAGTAAAATTTCCCCTGGTTAAAGTATGCACAAAATGATTCCATGTAGCAACATATGTTATTGGCAAAACTTGAATCTTGAAGGTTCGCAATCACATGGCAGAAAAGTTCACGTTTTCTCTATTTAAATAGGAAATAAAAATGAAAATAAACCTTCTTGAACCACAACCAGAACATGAAAAATGAGATTTGCTCGGATGCTCACAAAACCAGACCTTACACAATGCAGCTCTGCTTTTAAACCCCCAAGAGGATATGGTAAAATGATTAAATTGAGCATGAGACCTAACTCGGAAGGTTTATGTTTGTTGAGTTCTACAGAGAAGATTTGAGCAAATTTATCAATCCATAAGAATTGGGAAAAATCTGTGATTAAGTTCAAAGAACAGAAAAATCTGCAAATTTTTAATATTTTAATCTTCAAAATGACAAATAAATAAAACAAAAATGTCAATGTCTCAAATCTAATAATATAAACTTTAAAAAAATATGGTGCCAGCCAGTTTTTGTCGGGCAATTAATGATGCATACTGCAGGTGTCTATTGGAAGGGTTTTCATCATAACTGGAGAAATAGCAGCAGTTCATACCAGGCATCATGCAAGGTAAGACGCCTTCAAGAGCTGGCTTCAACTGTTGTTTCAGGAGGATTTTGAATCGTCAAGCGCTGAACTTGACCTCCCAAGTTTGAAGGAGTTTAGGCAAGAAAAATTTAAGTTTGTTAATGATGAATAGGTTCAATCTTGGGACTGGAAAGGCTTTGGGAAAAAGGTCATGGTGGCTCTTTTCGATGACCACGGATGGCTTTTGTGACAGACAGTGCTCCAATAGAGGATCTTTCTAACTTGGAGGCAATTTTGGAGTTTGAATCTCTTCTTAATATGGTGATTGTGGTTTGTGTAAGGACTGATGGTTCTCTACTTAGGGTACACTCTTTGTTGAGGACATTAGATCCTGCTCTAAAGAGCAGTGAAGAAATGAGGTGAAGTTTTATTCCTCCCCAAAACCTTTTTGTGCTTCAGTGTCCATCTCAAAGCCTCAACAAGAGGCACTTTAGTGCCCCTATGAATGTTTTGGGATTGGGAAACCTAGATGTAGCCATGTGAACAACCTTTCATTTGTGCTTTGTTCTCTTATCCTCTCACAGAAATCTTCTTTTGGATGTAATGATTAAGACTCGTTCTGGAGTGCTGGAATAAAAGCAGTCTAGAGAAAATTGGTCTGCGCTTGGGGAACGTGCATGGATAGATCATTAGAAAAACCACAAACAGTTTAAACCTGGATCAAGATCTTGTGGGATTTGGACCTTTGCCTCCTAAAAAAGGGTGATTTTTTCTCTCTTTCCTCACTCCTTGGTCAAGAAGTCAATTGTGAGTGAGCATGGCTTTCATAAGATTGGCCATATAGCCAGCACTTGATACGACAGTTGTAATCATTCTTTACACAAGGAGAGGCACTCTTTTGGTTCCCATTCAAGTCATTCTTGGAAGCCTTAAAAATAAAATACTTTTTGTGAATGGGAGGCCTTCTTGTGCTTAGAAATCACAGCTGGTATTTCTCAGAAGATTCTTCTCCTACTTCATGGGGTTCCTTCCTGGCTCAGAATAAGCTAAGATCTACCACATGGATCCTTAGTCTGGGAAATTAGATGATCAACTCTCATAATATTATTACCTCCATGCATGGATTTAGGTGATGAATCCTCAGCAAGTTTTTGCTTGGATTCGTGAATAAGGAAACCTCCTTTGAGTAGCACTCCTGGTCTTGATCAAAGGTGCTTAAATGCAAAATAATTAAAGAATTGGAGCACTAAGCTCAAAAAATAATTCCATTTTAAATCAATCAAGGACCTCAAAAGAGTGAAGTACACTGCTGATTTTCAAATTTAATTATTACAGATTTTGGGGAACTCTGTGACACATACCATATCCAATTTTGCTGGGTTGAGAGTAGTCCAACAAAACAGTGTTAAAACTAGGATATTATTACAGATTTGGGGGAGTTCAGTGAAACGTTCTGTATCCAATTTTGTTGGGTTCAGTCTAGTCCAACAAAACAGTGTTAAAACCAACTAAACCAGCAAACAACTCCTATGAGCATAGCAGGTAGGATAAGCACAACTAAAACAAACCCTATATAAAATTAAACTAGCAATTGCACCTTGGTGTGCAATGGGTACACCGAAGATATGTGGAAGGGTACAATGAAATAGGAATTTTGATTTTATGTGATGGGTTGTGTAGATTTATAAATGTAGGAATTATTTTCTTTGTTTTAATGTTTAACATGTAGCATTTAAATATTTTGTTTGCTGGAAGTATTTGTTATCATCTATAGTAAATCTACCAGTTCCATATGCGATAACTTTTATAGTTAGTTAAAATTTCATATTGTAATTCTTATAAAATGTCAAAGACAACGAAATTCCCACAACAAGAAGAAAATGGAGGGAATGTACATATTAAAATGTATTCAATAAATTGATAATTATTAGACACAATGTAAACTTAATTTAAATTCAAAGTATTTAAAAAGCTTTATTTTTTATTTTTGGGATGCGTATCTAGGTAATCTTAGTATAATGTAGTTGGATAAACATGAAATACAAACACGTAATCAAAGTCAATCATATATCTTTTGGACATGAAATGTCATTATGATTTGTATATAACAAGAGGAATGCAGAGGAAGTTCACTGTAGCAAACATCACCAAACAAATCACAATTAAGAACGACGATATGGGCAAGTAGATTAACCCTAGATCACAGTCTTGCATTATGTACTCTGTTATCACTATCAGATGTAGTCTCCTGTAGAGATGACATCATAAAAATGACAGATTACACAGTACAACATGCATTTTGGAATTTTTTTTGTTAATACATAATATTACATCAATGTATACAGAAGAGTATACTTTTGTTTTACCTCATCAAAATAGAAGTAGCTGAATTAACATCATGTTTTATATTTGATATAAATTACATTTTAAATTGAATTAAATATTTATATGAAATTTGTACTCTATATTTTAAATTAACAAGAAAAATATAATACCAAGAATTTAAAATAAATATATAAATTAAAAATTAATGAAATAAATATTAATTTATATAAAATATTTACATCATAAAACAATTTTTGAAAAAGGCACAATCTAAAAAGACATTTTACGAGTAGACGCACATAATTAATTTTACAATTGTGGGCAAATTCTTAACTACAGTTAAGTCTCTCTCCATAAATTGCAACTGCAGTTATAGTCCATGATACCATAGATGGGATGGTGCATTATAGGGATTGGATAGCTTCTAGCTATTTGAAGGATCTAGATAGCCTCCAAGTAAATGCCTTTCCTCTCATATCCCTTGTGGGTGTTACAACAATCCTTTTCTTAATTTATGAGAGTCATATATGACTAGTAACTGATTGCTCGTTTTACCCGTAAGGTAGATTGTTATGGGAGAGAGCAATCTCCAAAAATATTGACTATTCTTCCTTTTCAAAGAAATCCATCAAAGTTGGCATTACCAAATCAATTCATTTTGAAATTTCATCGCAACTTTGAATTCTTTCTGCTTCAAAAAAATGCGCTTCCCGCGGCCCATCGCTGTTTCAGCTATTTGTCCCCATTGCCCATCCTTATATGAAGGTCAAGGAAAAAATCTCTTTACTGTTGGAAATAGGTTATCTCTAATCTCGTACCATTTTTATCAAATTCATTTGATGATATATTGAAATATCAATACTCATATGACCCATTTCATCTTTGTACATTATAGTGATTAGAAGTCTCATATAGGCGAATGGGCAGGGAAAGAGAGTGGTGGCATGAGAAAGCCATTTGGAGAGAAGAGCTGTGGCTTTTAATTTGTTGTTTAGATGCTTCAGCAGGGCCGAGCTGTTGAGTAGAAATACCAACACGAGAAGCAGTACAACACTAACAAAAAGCAGTAATGGCAATAACACCCTACAACACGGACACAAAATTGCACATTGCATTCGAAAATTAGGAGAATCGTTCAGTCTTTTGATTACAGTCAATCTACAGAAAAACAGATTACAGCCTATCTGTAACAGGAGGAAGGAATCAGCCTTTTAGATGAATGTCTTCTGTTGAGAAAAGTAGCTTTGGGATGATTGCTTAATATTATAACGCGGCAAAACTGTTGGATGTGGTGAGTAACCTCCACCGGGAAACTTAAAACCGGCAAATGAAACATATTGAAAATTAACGGTCAAGATGGCCTCAATCATCTTGCATGCCCTCTTAAACAATCTGTCATCCATGTTCAAAAGTAGCCCGTGCATTTCAACATTGAAGCTAGAAAGGTAAAAGCAGAAAGGGTTTCTTCTGAGGCATTTACGTTCACCAAAATTTAAAACATAAATAAATGAGATGAGAAGGAAAGAACAGCACCCAGACACGGACGAATGTAGATGGAAAAAAACATGGGAAAAAATATGGCGACTGAGAAATCTGACAGTGCAATTGTCTTGCACGCCTCCAGTCCATCGTGGACATTGATTTAGAATCCCAGGTCGACCTTTTTAGATATGAAACGCCTTCGGCGTAAAAATATTTTCTTTAACAATTACAAAACATTAGTATGACATTAGCAGATCTCCAAAAGAACAGGCAGAATTTTCCTATCATTAAAATGTATAATAACAGACACTTGAACTGTTAGACCAAAACCACAATCAAACATTATGGGAAGGACTAAGACAACTAAAACAAACTGTCAATGAACCTGATCAAACTGGAAATATTGGAATGATGTTTGCAGACCTCCAGCGCAACTAAGAGAATTTTTCTAATGTAAGAAAATAAAAAATAATACACTTACAGCAGCACTACAACTACAACAAAACATCTGAAATGGTATGAGCTGGAGAAGTAAACATTGCAAACCTCAAAGTTAAAATCTTTAAGGGAGGCATGATAAACTATTGAAATTAGATAAATTACTCCATTGCCGTACACTTAACCCAAACCGACAAAGCTGAATACAAGTACGAAGCAATATTGACGGACGAGAGACCACTTCATGGAGGCATATATAGCTACGTTACAGGGGGGATTTTCGTCATCTAACGAACCCTAGGTCGAACAGGGAGAGCTCAAACGATCCAAATAAATGGACTTCCAAAGCAAGGACTTGAGTTCAAACCCCAGGAGAAAAGACAAAGCGAGTTTAACAAATCAAAACAACACAACCAAAGAACACATTCTAATTTTTATGTCCAACATATAAAAATGAAATGCTGTGTAATGGACAGATGATCGGGAACCTTTGAGAAAAACATACCGTCTTGAGCATGATTGTAGTTGACATAGGCGTAGCCAAGCGATAGACGTGTGATCTGATCTCTGCAAACCCTAATGGAGACGACGGGCGCAATCTGATTGAAAATATCAAAGAGCTGTCCTTCGGTGACCGCAAGATCGAGATCTCCGACGTACAAAGAAGCATTGGGCGCCACCACTTGCTGCTGAACAGGAGCTCCCATTTGCGCCATCGATCCACAACAATCAAGCTCAACTCAGACAAGCGAGGCTTCCACGAGTCTTGAGATCGTCCCTTCTGTTTTTAGTTTTTTTGGTTTTTTGGGGGGTTTCCCCTGAAATCTAGGCTCTAAATTTAGCGGGTTGAAATGCTATGATAACCCTAATGTTTATAAGCTAAATAGAGAGTGATGTGCGCCACCATGCAAATACACAAGGCTCTTTCCCAATGCCCATGCAGTCAACAGATGCACAGGACTTGGGAATCTGCCACTCTAACAATATTAAACTGGCTGTTTACTGTGCATGGTAGCTTTAGGGCAACGCCCCATTTTTGGGGGTTTACGCACTTTATGTCCGTCCTAGTTGTTGTTATTATTATTAAATTGTCATTGCCTTCACGGGGACAAATACCCTTATTTGCTTTCTTTCACATCACCGGCTATAGCAGTGTTTTAGAGTAGTGAAGAGATCTTTCTAGAGTCCAACTTCAACTTCGCTAATGTTGTCTTCGGAATTATAAGTAGAGGAGTTCGTGGACATTTAAAAAAAAAAAGAGGCTTGAGGTCATAGAAGCAAAGAATTGGTAAGACGAGAACAAAGTATATGAAGTGATAGAGTACACAAGCAAAATAGAAAGGGAAAACAAAATTTTAAAGGAACAAATCTCAAGTGTGCAGGTCAAAATGGAGATAGTGTAGCAAGAACTAGAAGTCATAAAACGAGAATTGAAGCAATGGAGAGCAGTCAGAAGTAAGGGGTCAAAATTAATGAAAAAAGAGGACACAACGCAAATAAAAGAAATTCAATGAGTCTTGGTTGATATGGAATTTAAAGAGTCTCAACTAAGGGCGCAGATAGAAGAAGTCAAATCTTGGTCTCAAGTTGTTAACAGATCAACAAACAAATAAAAGGGAGTGATTGAACAACAAGTCAAAATACAAATAAAAGAAGAACAAGACAAGCGTAGAAAAGTGGCAAATATTATTGTCAAAGGAGTGAAAGATTTCAAAAAAAAGAGAGAACTGACACTCTAACGAGGGACTTTCTTAGAGATCAGTTGAAATGGACAAGGGGTATTCAACAAGAAAATATGATACGTAAGCGGATAGATGGAGGGAGAGACAGGCACATACGAGTTACTTTGAAAAATGTAGAAGATAAGAATATGATCCTTAGGAATAGAAGGTTACTTAGAGGCACACATTTCTATCTAGATGAATATCTAACTTTTTCCTAGCAAGATGAACAAAGGAAGGAGTGGGAAAAAGGTAAAAACAACAATAAATTAGGGGAAATGGGCTTGGCTGAAGAATGGGAAAGCCCAAATTAGTGAGTGTTTCCCAAAGGAGAAATAGGAATTAGGGGCCCTACAAGACTGCTTAAAGGTTGTGAGTTGGAACTGTAGAGGTTATCCATGGAGAAGAGGTCATGGGGTGGGGCCCATAGCAGAGGGAAATGATGTTATCATTTTGGTAGAAACACATGAACATGATGGTTGCAAGGTACCATGTTTTGAAGGCTACAGGAAATCTTCAGTTTGGAATAAAGGGAATGATACAAGTAAAGGGCATGGTGGGTTACGGTGCTTATACATGAGAAGTGGTATGACATTGTAAAATTTGAAAAGGAAGATCAAGATAAACAATATATTTGGCTACAAGTTACAATGAATGAGATAAACTTCAAGGTAGTTGCATGTTACTTTGCCCTGCATGACTCTAAGTTCTATAAGAGGTAGAATTTAGATAAGGAAGATTCGTATGCATCATTGAAAAAAGATATTTCAATTTTCAGCACCATTGGTGACATAATGTTAATAGGGGACTTCAATGCTAGGACAACTAATAATCAATCCCTGCAGTTGATTGATAGTGAAAAAGAGAAGATAATCCACTATGGTTGGAAGAGGGAAGCATTCAATCTTGGAAAAGAGCCTCATAAGATGGTAATGGAGGTGTCTCACATTTTGGAACACAAGTATTGGGGTTGTGTAGTTTGTTAGGTTTGAAATTTGCAATGGGATGAGAGGTTGGCCAAATTCAAGGGCTATCACGTGCAAAATATACAATGGGTAGAGTGTGGTTAACTATGTAATTTGTTCACAAAACCTTACAGTTAAAGTGCTTGAGTTTGAAATCGTTGATTTCCCTATAGAGATGAAACCTAATCACATGTCTCTATTTGTTAAGTTGGACTTCGCTTCAAGTAACCCACACAATAAACAAGATTTCCACATGCAAAAGAAAACAGCTAATAAAGGCAAAATCCTTTTAAATCGGGAGAATAAGAACATCTTCAATGCGGTGCTTGAGCAGAAATTTCATGGAATGAATAACCTCTTGGTGGGTGACAAGGTTAATGAGACATGTGTGAGTATGTTAATAGTAGCTTGTTGATTTCTATAATCCAAAAGGCTCTAAATACATGTAAAAGATCATGTAGTAGAAAGAGGGCTACTAATACTTTTCTAGGAAATCCATTGTACATTGAGGAATGTAAGGCAACAAAGAGATCTATAAAAGGGAAAGATGTAAGAAAAGAACTCGAGAAGTGGTACACAAAGTTGGTTTAAGCATAAAAAGAAGAGTATGTTAAGGCTAGAAGGAAAGATTTAATTTTCCTTGGAAAGCACGATCCCAAAAAGGTTTGGAAATGGTTGTAGCAAGAGAGAAAACAAATTGAGAACACTATTACAAATGCTCAATGCCTTGAGTATGCAAAGTTACTCTATGAACGTCTACACGAGGAGAACGCTCCTCACATAGTGACTACATCAAAGGAACTCTTTGCGGTTGAGGATCACAAGATAGGGATAAAGAAATTGGCAAGTGGTAAAGCTAGTGATATTGGTGGGTTGCAACTAAATTTTTAAAATGGGGAGTGAAAATCCTTATGCCTCACATAAAAGGATTATTGAATCATGTCATTTACAATGATTTCCTGGCGGATTGGACAACTAGTGTAGTTATCCCCCTCTTTAAGAGTGGTGACATTAATAATCCATCCAACTACCACACTATTATGGTTAACTCCCTTTTTGGAAAAATTTTTAGGAGCATGATAGAATGCATAATCAACAGTTGGGTAGAAGGTGAAGGGAAAAGGGCAAGAGGGTAGGTAGGTTTAAGACCCGGGCATTCCACCATTGACCATTGCATCACTCTTCAACGTTTAATAGAGAAAATATGGGACAATCAAGGAGAAGAAGCTTATTGTTGTTTTGTAGACTTTAAGAAAGCCTTTGATACGATGCCTAGAGACAAACTATGGAACAAAATTGGGTATTACTGATGAGTACAGAGAGGAAGTGCATAGATTATATGACAAAGTTAGAGCCAAAATCAGAACTAATGAAGGAATGCTTGAATGCTTTGGTAGTGACATTGGTGTTAAGCAGGGATGCCCTTTATCCCCAACCTTGTTTGGGTTATACATTGATAAATTAGAAAATTGGTTAAACAAAATGGGAAGGTGTCCATTTGGTAGGATGTGTGGTGAAGCTTCTTTTGTATGTCGATGATCTTATTTTAATATGAAAAATAGCTCAAGGGTTAAAAGATCATTTATGGGCCTTAGAGTACTTTTTCCAGGAGGTTGGGATGCAAGTGAACATTACCAAAACCAAAATCACGATCTTCTTTTTAAGGAGAAAAGAAAAGCATATTGCATTCCTTTTTTAAGGCAGCTTATTGGAAATTGTGAAAGAATATATCTTGGGATTGACTTTCGTTAAAAACTCAATTGGGAGACATGTAGGGCGAAAAGGATACTTGGAGAATGGGAAGCCTTGTATTTACTCCAAAATAGATGCAGAACGGTTGAATTCTAGGATTGGAAAACCGAAAAGACTCTTTTCGGTTTGTTGGTCACACTGGTGGTTCTCTATTGTTGTGAGGTTTGGGGTGGCAGCATGTCAAATTGTGGTAGGAGACAACTAGAGAGAATTCAAAAGCACCTAATCACAAGCAATCTCAAAGTCAAGACCTTCGTGCCTTATGATATTCTTTTAGCGAAAGCTGGGACTTTTCTATTGGAAGCATTAGTAATAACTCAGTTACTTAGTTACTTAAAGAAGGTTAAAAACATGCATGACCAACGTTGGCCAAAAATTGTGAAGGAAGAGGATCTTAACTGTAGAAAGAAAACATGGATGAAGTAAAATAAAAAGTGGTTGAATAAATGGAACATTAAGTTACATGAGTGTCCTAATACAAATGTGAACATAAAAAAATTTATAATAAAGAAGTTTTAGAGTGTCGTGTGGACTAATAACATTGGTCGAAAAAAGGCTTATTACATTCAAGAGTTCAACCCAATCAGGAAGCATGGGGAGAAAGCGTATTTAGGGGTTGTTATTAAAGGGAAAGAAAGGTTGTTAATGACACAATTGAGGATAGGATTGCATCATCTTAGGTGTGAAATAGGTAGATGAAACAGGCCCAAAGAGGGTTGGGAGGAGAGAACTTGCATGTTTTGACGGATGGGCGCAATTGAAACTGAATGACACTTTCTCACAGAGTGCACAACTTATGACGATATTCAATTTAATTTCACAAAATCTAAATTTTTTTATAATTTTAATTATTCATTAACTTGGTTAAAATTTCGACATATAGTCGACTTGGTCAATTTTCCAAGTATTATTTGAAATTCAAACTATCAAAATAAAGCTTCCATATTTTGTATTTTGTTTTAGCAATTATGTGTCAACTAAAGCATATACTACCAATTGCACCTTGTTTGGCAATGGGTACATCGAAGAGTTGTGGAAAGCTAGATTAAGGAAAATTTTAGTATATATTTTGCATACTTGTATGCAGGACATAAGGTAATTGATAGACCATTTAACAAATGATATTGTTTGTGCAAGAAAGGTCCTAATGGAGATATGATAATTTTAAATCAACTATGCATCCCCATTATGGATCCAAACATGAATAAACTCCATTTCTAACAAAGTTATGTTATATTTTTTATATAGAGAGAGGGAGAGTTTGTGATATAGAGAGAGGGATAGAAGGGGAGAGGTACAGAGAGAAATATGGAGGGAGATAGCGAGAGAGGTATGATGAACTACAACCGATTTGAATACATCGTATAACTTGAAGATCTATGATTTAAGATCATTGAGTTGTTGATTAGATATGTAAGATGGTTAAATCAATAATATGTTGTCATTGATGTCAACTAGTTTTGACAATACTTATCTTATAAGTTACTATACCCAAACATCTGTAGAAGAAGAAGAAAAGAGATGAAGAACATAATATATCTACATGAGGAAGATGGATATGATAGATAAGGATAAGGAATACATTGGGTAACTTATGGATGAGTCTATGACCTTATGTTATTGATTTGATTATGTTGCATTCATCTATGATGAAGGATAGAGCAAAATGCACAAGGCAGTGTTGTTGGTTAAAGAACCATTTCAGTATACACCGACGCAGTGTAGTGTATACCTATCACAGTACAAATCGAGCTTGTGTTCACCAGCACATTTCTTTGTTAACCGAGCAGAAGAAAAGAACTAAATGACTAGTTTAGCCAATGAAGTTGATGAGATGTAAAGTACATCGAAAGCAAAGATGAAGATAATGTTTGTTATGAAGATCGATGACTAACATAATTTGAAGAAGATCTAATGGGTTGAAACAAAACGTGTTACTGACACATCAGCTGAGGAAGGTTTAAGCAGCAAAATCAACAAAGGAGATTAAGCGGAAAAATCTGATGGATGGAAATAAAATGGTTTACTCATCTATTTAAGAGACTAGGATTTCACGATGAAATTATGCCGGAAGAAGGAGACTGCAGAAGATATTGCATGAACAAGCTTCATGCATGCCTGATTAGACTGGTTAACGAGAACTGAACTGCAGAGATTACCGAGCGTCAGAAAGCTATTACCGAGCGACAGTAAGTTACTGAATATTGATTGAAACATAATTGAAATATTGACCAGAGGATTTGAATGAGCTTAACATAGATCTGATAATCTACAATTGAAGTTGTGTTATAATCAGATCAACTGTTGTTACATTTTAACCATTGTAAACAGATAAATCTCTTAACATAGTGGACTAGAAAGTCTTGTAATGTCATTCATAGAGTGTACATTTGTTATCTTGTCAACCCCATAGTGAATGCTGGTTGGACGATAACGGTTGGTCTCAAATCCTCTAACAAGGTCACACCTCATAGTGTGTTTGTAACCTTTAACAGGGTTGGGTCTTCACCGACCTCACTTCAGAAGAGTGAACAATTTTTGGGTTGTTGGTCCCAGGTGGTTTTTCCCTTCACAGGGTTTCCACATTAAATCTCTTGTGTTATGTGTTGATTGTGATGATTGTTTGTTATCATACTTTACATGTTGCATATTGGATTTGGACAGTAATCATTATATTTTATTAACTGGTAATTGGTAAAAGCACAGACAAAATGATATTTTAGTTTACCAAGCTGCAGAAGTTTTAGTAAATTATTTTGGATATACATTTTGTGATTGGGACTATGGATAACTAATTCACCCCCCTCTCAATTATTCTAACAAGGTAGGGATAAAAATAGGGGTACACGCACACACACACACAGTAATATTATATAATTTCATCAACCTTTATAAAAAAAAATTTCTATTGAAAATATAGAGTCAACTTGTTTACAAAGGAGTCTGGCTGTCAAAACTTTACATCAGAAGAGATAGATAAACAGTTATATGATTCTAAATATAAAATTTACATCGGAGAGAAAATTTTACAACAACAAAAAACTGTTGCCAAGAGACTGTCAACAGATCTTGTGATACCCAAGGAGGACCTATCAGTCCCACCCTTTCTCTTGTCCCTGTTCTTCACTGTGGCTTACATTGTGTTCATTTTCTCTCCAATGATCTTCATTGTTGGTTGCAACTTCACCTTCAATGTAGTTATCAGTGTCTTCCCGTGTATCTATTTCACTGTTATCCTAAAGTATCATATTGGCTTGTAAGCTTGGGCTTGTCGAGTTGTTACCAAGTTGTTTTGCATATCTTTGAGCTCCTAAGTGTACCATCTCTTGGACATTCACAGCTTGAATGTCCTTAGCAAACAGGATAGTGGCCCCTTCTTTTACCAGGCTTTGGAATCTTTCTCTCGAGATCTGGATAGTAGCAGTGACCTGAGACATAATAGTAAAGTATGTGACTTTAGAGTTAAACTCACTAAGGTCCCTTCTCTTAGCCTGGAAGATGTCTTCATTCCTCTGATTCCAAATAAACCAAAGAACTTCAGTAGTAAAAGTAATCCATAAATCATTGAGTTTGCTATCAAAATTGTCCACATACCTAGCCAGGATTTCATGCCAAGATAGACTCGACTCAACATATCTCAAAATATCATAACCAAAAAAAGAAGACCAAACTTTAATAGCCCACTGACAATCAAAAAACAAATGCTCATTTGATTCAGTACAATTACATACAGAGCATAATATGGTATTTCTTGACCCTTAAGACACATAATAACCAATAGCATGTTTTTGAAATAGAAAAATCCATTTAAAACAAACCTTTTTGGGCTCAACATGAGAATGCCATAACAGTTCAAAAATTAAATGCCACTTATTGCTAGACTAGTTCAGGCCCCAAGCTTGGTTAATTTCATTAAAGATGATGTTATTATCAGTCATCATTTTATAAATTTGTTTGCAAGAGAAGTTCCCAAGAGTGTTACCATCCTTCCATTTAATAAAAGTGGGATTTTGGCAAGAGACGATACATTTTCCCAGAAACCAATTACCCATAGCCTTAGTTATAAGAGTGTAGGTTTTTTTCTAAGAAGAAGGGATGTCAAACTTTTTGCTTAACTCTGCCCAGGAGGAGAACCTGTTATCCACTATAATATCACTGATGAGGGATATGCCTTTTCTGTCCCAACTTCTTTTCGAATAGCACTGGGTGAGGGCAAGTGACCATGGAAAGTCTTAATCAGGAACAATATTGCCAGATCCTTAATTAAGAAAGGTAAATCTTGGAATAATATCATGTTCCTTGACATCCTCCTAGGTGATTTTGATGTGAAAGTTCTAAGGTGTTCTCTACTCTGTGGAAGGCATGGAAAGACATTAAACCACTCCTATGTTCTAGAAGTGTTGTGGGGAGAAACCTTTATAATATTCTTAAAAACTTATTTACATATATATAATTAATAGACATTAGAATTCTATTATAAATATATTGTAATAATTATAAACGATGAATATAAAATAATATGTATATAAATATATAATAGTAATATACATGATCAAAATATTTTATTTTTAGTTTAATAATATAATTATTAATAATATATAATACTAATTTATATATTATTAGTTTATATAATTTTATCATATATAAATGATGAACATATTTATAATATTATATATTATAAATTAAGGAATAGCAATTATGTTGAGGGGAGGGGTTACAGACCTAAGTCTCATGCTTGTAAAGCTTTCAAGTAAATGTGATTGGCATGTGTAAAGCCAAATTCCACCAATTTTGTCACTGTGGGAGATTTGAAACAAGGTATCAACTTCCACCCAATGATGTCAGTGTAACAACCTTGGTAGACATGTATGAAAAATGTGGAAGCACATACCAAGAATGTGAACTATCTAACAAAATGCCTAGAAGAAATGTGGTCTTGTGGAATATCATGATTGCAGATATGCGCCAATGGATTGAAAAAATATGAGTGCAAGATATGCACAAATAGATTAAAAAATATTATATAATATTTTTTTATCAATATTTTAGGTCATACTCTACTAATCTAAGATTGATTTATACGGAGCCTAGAAACTTGCTCACCATTAGATTTTGGAGTCATTGTAATTCATGTTGTTTTCCCTTTTCTGCATATTTATTGATTCATTTCACATTATACAGGTGAACTATCGCTTAGTTATTCCTCTAACTTTAGGTTACTAAAGAATCAGCTCCAACTCATTTGAGAGACACGTGTTTTGAACATCGCAACACATGTCTTAAACTGCATCTTACTTAACCCTACTCTATACAGGGAAACTAATCCATAACCCAAAAAATAATTAGTGAATGATGAAGGATTGATCTCACAACCATTACTAGATGATGTGATAGAAATAATATTGTCATTCCTTTCTAACTTAGAACTTCCCAAAGCTTATCTAGTATGTTGTCATTCAACCTTGATCCTATTGAACAAGATGTGATCTTAATGGAAGGCAACGACATTCTATTTTCTTTCATAGAGGGGAGCTTAAAGTTCACAAAAAGTTTCTTGAATATGCAAAAATGGGAATAGAGCACTACGACTATGAGGGTTTGAGGACATAGTCTTCTCATTTTCCACAATTAGGGAAAAGTGTTTGTAATAAGGTGGATCCATAAATTGGAAGAATATGCTTCACTTGAAAACAAGGGAATGGGAGATGCACAATATACTACCAAAGGAAGTTAAGAACAACTCTTCTTCCACATGGCTTATCTCAATTGTCTTTAATAGAAAAAATTATATAGTGGAGAACAAGCAATCTATGCTGATTTTCTCAATTTGTTGTTTTGAGTTGCAAAGAAAGCAGTGGGGAAAGGTAATGGTTGTGAGAGTGTGGGTGTCTCTTTATTCTTGTTAATGTGTCAAATATTTTAGTTTGTTGTGCGTAGCTATAATGATTATAGCAATATTGATCAAAGATAATGGAGGAAGCTAGATTGATTCTCAAAGGTTAAATATGTTTTTATTAATGAGGAGAATATTTGCATTCCACTGTATTGGTGTTTCTCTTTTGATTTGGGGTGTCAAAATATATTCATATTGTTGCTTCATTGAAATCACTCTTAAGGATGTCCACTATCTACACATCATTTTTTTATATTAGAAGATAAAATAGTGTGGACTCTGTTAGAATAACTAAGAGCGGGGGTGAATTAGTTATATCAGTTATCCTATAGTCCCAAACTCTCAGATGTACTTTTCAAAACTATTTCAACAATTTATGCAACTCAATAAGATAAAATATCAATCTATCTGTTCATTTACCAAATACTAGTAATTATCCAAACTATGATTACCGATTAAATCAACTATGCAGTATGTAAAGTATGATATCAAAACAATCATAACAAATAACACATAACACAATGATTTAACATGGAAATCTTGCTAAGGGAAAAATGCCTGGGACCGATAACCCAAAATATTTTCACTCTTTTGAAGTGAGCTCAGTTAGGAGCCAACCTTGTTAAAGGTTACAATGCACACTGTTAGGTGTGACCTGGTTAGAGGATTTATCAGTAACAATTAACTCTTGACCATCATTCACTATGGGGTCAACAAGATAACAATTAACATTCAAGGAATGTCATATGGAAATACAATAAGACTGTTAAGTCCACTCGATTAAGAGATTTTGCTAAATCAATGGTTAAACTGATACAGTTCTAATCTGATTCAAATACAACTCAATTGTAGATATTCAGATCTATGTTATGCTCATAAAACTCATATGATCATTAAATAATTCACTTCCTCAATATTTTCCCAACTTACTTTACTCGATGTATAGTTCTCTGACGCTCGGTTATGTCTGTAGCTCGGTTCTTTCTGTAACCAATTTAATCAAGAATGCATGAATAAAGTCTTCACGCAAAATCTTCTACAGTCTATATTTTATTCGGCATGTTTCAATAATGAAAATCATGTCTCTTAAATAGACATGTAAATTTTTTTCATAGTAGCCATCAGATTTTGCCTCTTAATCTCCTTCATCCATTTTGTTGCTTAAACCTTCATCAGCAGATGTGTCAACAAAACATTTCAATCTCATCCTTTAGATCATCTATGAATTATGTCGATCATGGATCTTATAACTAACTTCATATGTAACCTCGAAATCATAACAATTTCCAGCTTATAAATTTCAGTCGGTTGTTCTTAGCATTTAATATTTTCATCCATACTCGGTTAATACTGAATGCATCGATGATAACTAACTCGATTATTACTATCACTTGGTATACACTGCACTGGCTCGGTGTATACAGAAGTCTTCAATTACCGACCACATTAACTTGTTCAATTAAAATCTCTTCTTTATAATAGATTAATTTAACATGCTCAAGTCAATAATATAAAGCCATAGACTCATCAATAAGTTACCCAATGTATACCTTATCCTTATCTATCATATCCATCTTTTCCTTATCTAGATATCTCCTTTCTTCATCTTTTCTTCCTTCTACAGATATTCAAATGTTTGTAACTGTCATGATAAGTATAGACAAAACTAGTTGATATCAATGACAACATATTGACTGATTTAATCATCTTACATATCACTTTAGTAGCTCAGTGATCTTTAATCATTGTTCCTTCAGTTCATCTAGATATTAAATCAATTGTAGGTCATCAATCTCTCCCTTTGGCATTGATGGAAACACAAACAATATGAAATATGCCATACCAATACCAAACATCTATTTTACAACTATATAAGTAAATACTATAGCTCGGTAAGCTCTCCCTAGCTTGATATTTTATATGTTTAATCACTACAAACAACATTCCATGCAAACTCTCCCTGCAGATTTGATCTTTTTCAGTTCTCTGATTCTTTCTCTCTTCCATGTTCTCATCAACATATATTTCATATGAAGTTCCTCTCCCTTTGATAACAATGCCAAAAAAAATAAACACCTCTTTAGTAGCCAAATTATTCTCTGTTGTTCAGTCCAAATCAAGTACCTTCATGTGCTGATAAACAATTCTCTATTCCAGCTTCTACAATCTTTCACAACCTTAGGAATCCTAATGTGTGAGCTATGTGCATCAACATGAATGATTTTTTGATAAAGTATGGGTTGATGCAACCTCCTGATCACCTCAATGACTGATAGACAGGGGACAGACCCCTAGTCTAGTCCTCAAATACTCAAATCTGTCCTTCGGCAAGGGCTTGGTAAAAATATCAGCAAGTTGTTCTTTAGATTTTAAAAATTTCAGTTTCACCTGCTTCTCTTGAACTTGTTCCATTAAGTAGTGATACTTAATAGATATGTGCTTTATTTTTTAATGCATCACCAGATTCTTGGAAATTTTTATAGCACTAGTGTTGTCACAATATATAATCACTAGGTCAATGATCACCTCATTCATTCCTTCCAACACTTGTTTTATATGAGCAATATTTGAACAATTTGCAGCAGCAACAACATACTCTACTTCAGTAGTAGACTAAGAAATGCATGCTTGTTTCTTGCTTATCCAAGTCACAAGCCTTTCTCCTAAAAAGAATGCTCCACTAGCTGTGCTCTTTTGGTCATCAATGTTTCCAACCCAATCTACATCAGTGTAAACTCAGAGTTTAAATTTGCCTTCCTTTGTGTACCATAAACCATAGTCTTCAGTTTTCTTCAAGTATCTCAAAATCCTTTTAACAACAACCATATGTGAATCTCTAGGATTGGCAAAAAATCTTGCCACTATGTGTTATATCAGGCCTACTATGTACAACATACATCAGTTTTCCAATCATTGATCTGTATAGTGTCTAATTTACCTCTGTTGATTCATCATCCTTTGTCAACTTACATCTTGTTACCATCAGTGTTCCTACCGATTTTGAATCTTCCATGCCAAAAGTCTTTAACACTTCTTTAATGTATTTTAATTGAGTGATGAAAATCCCATCATTCTATTGTATAATCTACAAACCTAGAAAGAATTTAATCTCTCCAAACGTTGACATCTCAAATTCCTTTCTCATTTCATCAGCAAAAGATTTGCAAATCAAATCATGTCCTCCAAAGATTATGTCATCAACAAAAAATTCAGCAATCAAAATATTATCATTAGATTCTCCTTTCATGTACAAATTACTATTATCACTTGTCATTACAAAGCCAATACTGATAAGATAAGCATGTAGTCTTTCATACCATGCTCTCGGTGCTTGCTTCAGTCCATAAAAAGCTTTGTGCAGTCTACATACCATGTTCTTCTGATTCAGATCAACAAAACCTTCTGGTTGTTCTATGTAGACCTCCTCCTCAAGAATTCCATTCAGAAATGTTGATTTCACATCCATTTGATATACTTTGAATCCCTTATATGCAGCATATGCAAGTAATATACAGACTCCTTCAAGTCTTGCTACTGATGCAAAAGTTTCACCATAGTCTATACCTTCTTCTTGTGCATATCCCTTGCATACAAGTCTTGCCTTATTCCTAGTGACCTCTCCATTCTCATTTAACTTGTTTCTAAAAATCCACTTAGTACCAATTACATTTTTATCTTTTGGTCTAGGTACCAATTTCCATGTCTTATTCTTCTCAATTTGTTCAATTTCCTCATTCATAGCCTTAAACCCATTCTTCAGTTTCAAGTGCATTTCTAACATACTTAGGCTCAAATTCACAAGCTAAGCATTTGTTTTGTCTTAACTTACTTCGGCTCATCATGCCAGCTTGCTTATCTCTAATGATTTGGTTATGCGGATGGTGCCTTCTAAAAAATCTTGCCAGCACTTGTTGTCTTCTTTGTTCATCATTCGGTTCAGGTTCATTATGTTCCTTGGTAGCTTCTTCCTAGTTCTTAGTTTACATTTGCTGATTCTCGGTAGCATTTTCCTGATGCTCGATAGACCCATCCTATGGCTTCGGTAGATAATCTAGATGCTCAATATATGTAAACCTACCATAGTCTTTTGGTTCCTTCATGCTTTCTTCATCATTCTTTTCAACAAACTCATCAAGTTTTACATTAGCACTTTCAACCATTTTATTAGTAGCCTTGTTCAAACATTTATAAGCTTTACTCTTAGTAGAATATCCTAAAAATATTCCTTCATCACCTTTAGAGTCAAATTTACCATTCCTATCATCTTTCAGAATCTAGCATCTACTTCTAAAAATTCTGAAATAACTTACATTCGGTGAATAGCCAAACCATAACTCATAAGGTGTCTTGTCTATGTCTTTCTTTAGTCGAACTCAGTTCAAGGTGTATATAGCAGTGCTAACTGCTTCTCTCTAGTACATTTGTGCAACATCTTTCTCAATCATCAATGTTCTGTCATAATCAACAATAGATCGGTTCCTCCTTTCAGTAATTCCATTCTGCTAAGGTGTCCTTGGTGCAAAAACTTGTCTTTTGATTCCATGCTCATTACAGAAATTAGTGAATTCATTAGAAATAAAGTCACCTCCTCTATCAGATCTTAAGCATTTTAAGTCTTTTCCAGTTTCTTTTTCAACTTTAGCCTTATACCATTTAAATAATTTAAATGCTTCAGATTTTTCTTTTAAGAACATGACTGTCATTGTCCTAGAGTAGTCATCAAAAAATAAAATAAAATATTTGTCACCATAATAGCTTTGAGTTCTCATAGGACCACATAAGTCAGTATGTACCAACTCCAAAAAAAATTTAGATGAATAGTCTTTACTTTTAAAACTAGATTTGGTCATCTTTCCTTTCTGACATTGATTGCACCTAACATGATCAGGTTTGGTTAGACTTGGTAAGCCTCTAACTCTTCCCTTTTTACTAATCTTAATCATGTTATCAAAGTTCACATGACAGTCTCTTGTGCCACAACTGTACATCTTCATTCTTTGCCAATAAACAAGAAGTTTTAGCATTGTTAAGATAGAATAAATTTACCTTTTGATTGTCCTCCAATACCGACCAATTTTCTAGTTTCATCAAATATTTTCACCTTCTTACATTCAAATGCAACTTGGTGGCCTGATTTATTCAGTTGTGCTACACTCAACAAATTGTAGTTAAGTCCTTTTACCCAGTATGCATTATCACATCTAATCCTATCATTCAATAAAATAGACCATTTTCCTTTTACTTGACAAGGTGTATCATTTCCCATTTTCACTGATCCACCATTGTAGTGTTCAAGGTATTCAAACTTATCTTCATCACCAGTCATGTGATGTGTACAACCACTATCAATGATCCAAGTATCATTCTTGCTAAATTTAGAAATAAGGATTGTTTCTACACACCTTTCGTCTTCTTCTGAATCATCTTTCATTGAAACAAATATCACTTCAATTTCATCATCAATGTCGGTGTCGATGTCATTCTCATCTTCTCCAAAAAGGTAACGTGCCTTCTTGCCTTTGTCTTTGTAATCTCAATTGTTTCTTTTGTCATAGTGTCAGTTTCCTTTGTTATCTCTTCTGCCAAACTTTCCATGTATTTATCTTCTTCTTTCATGTTAGGACATCTAGCAGCAATATGGCCAATCTCTTTACAATTAAAACAAGCTTAAGGTAACTTTCCCTTATACCTTCCTTTACCTTTATGTAGTCTCCGGACCATAAGTGCCTCAAGCTCATCTTCGCTGTCACTGCCACTTTCATTCTTTATATTATGCTTACTGCTAGATTTACCAATCTTCAGGGATGACATAAAAGTAGACTCAACACTCAGTACAACACTATTTTCATAATTATTCAGCTCAAAAGTAGTTAAATTTCCAATCAAACTATCAAGTGTAAGAGTACTACCGGGTGCAGATCTCATTTCATGAATTGTAGATATTCTAATTGCATAGGTAGGCAACAAGGTTCTCAATATCTTACTTACCATAGTATCTTCATAAATAATACCTTTTGCTCCTTAGATAACATTGACTACCTCTTTGATTCGGTTAGAGTATTGTGTGATGTTCTCACATTTTTTTTATCTTCATGTCATCAAATCTGCCTCTTAGGCTTTCAACTCTGGCTCTCATCACATTTATATCACTGCCATGAACTAGTGCAAGTTTATCCCACATGTGTTTCATTGTAGTGCATGCTTTGACATCTTCAAATTCAGCATCAGTTAGAGTAGCAACAATCTCTATCATAGTTATATTGTGCTCATGTCTATCTCTCAACTGATCAACTGTCAAAGGTCCAATAGTTGGTTGAATGTAGCCATTGTCTAGTAGAGTGATAGAAGATTCTCCAATTCTAGATATGTACAGCCTCATCCTGCTTTTCCATGTGGTGAAGTTGTCTTTGTTCATCTTAGGTACTTCCCTCTTATGCATCTTTTGATCCTTTGCTTAAGTCCTTGAAACTTTCCTCCAAGCAACCAATACGCTCTGATACCAATTGTTAGAATAACTGAGAGGGGGGTGAATCAATTAAATTAGCTATCTATTAGATGTACTTTTCAAAACTGTTTCAACAATTTATGAAACTTAGTAAGATAAAATATCAATATGTCTGTTCATTTACCGAATACCAATAATTATCCAAACTGTGATTACCAATTAAATCAACTATGCAATATGTAAAGTATGATAGCAAAACAATCATAACAAATAACACATAACACAATGATTTAATGTGGAAACCCTGATAAGGGAAAAAACACCTGGGATCGGTAACCCAAAATATTTTCACTCTTTTGAAGTGAGCTCGGTTAGGAGCCAACCATGTTAAAGGTTACAATGCACACAGTTAGGTGTGACCTAGTTAGAGGATTTATCACTAACAGTTAACTCCTGACCAACATTCACTATGGGGTCAACAAGATAACAATTAACATTCAAGGAATGTCATATGGAAATACAATAAGACTATTAAGTCCACTCAGTTAAGAGATTTTGTTGAATCAATGGTTAAATTGATACAGTTCTTATCTGATTCAAATACAACTCAATTGTAGATATTCAGATCTATGCTATGCTCATAAAACTCATTTGATCATTAAACAATTCACTTCCTCAATATTTTCCCAACAATTCAATTCTCCTCTTCCTCATCGCTGTCCTTTCCCTCCTCCTGCCTTTCCTCCTTGGGTTCCTCATCAATATCCTTCCCTTTTTTCAGTCTCCTGAATGGTTTGTCAGCAGAAACCTCCTCTCTGTCGGTAGACATCTTAATAATAATGGTTCTCTTTCCACCCTTCCTCTCCTTATTATCCTCTTCTTTGATAGTAGTATCTTCCTCCTCTTTAGCACTGTCACCCTTAGTATCCATTCCCTCAACCCTCTCATTGTAATCTTTATCAGATGAGATCTCAATGCTCTATTTAGGGTCGGGAGTCTCCTTTTTCTCCATTTTCTCCATTTTAATTTTCTTTCTCCCCCTTTTAGTCTATGGGGTAGCCTCCTCATCCGTGTTTGAATGCATCTCTTGGCTTTCCTCAGTATCAGATGGGACATACTCTTCTTCTCCCAACTCAACCTCCTCATCTTTACCCTCCTTTCCCTCTTTCCTATACGTAATTTCTTTCCCTATAGTCCTAGCCTTAAAAAATTCATAAATTAGCAGCAAAAGCCCCTCATGGAAAAGCCCCAAAAATATTTTCACTCTTCTAAAGTGAGCTTGATTAGGAGCCAACCATGTTAAAGGTTACAATGCACACAGTTAGGTGTGACCTAGTTAGAGGATTTATCACTAACAGTTAACTCCTAATAAGGGAAAAAATACCTAGGACCGATAACCCAAAATATTTTCACTCTTTTGAAGTGAGCTCGGTTAGGAGCCAACCATGTTAAAGGTTACAATGCACACAATTAGGTGTGACCTAGTTAGAGGATTTATCACTAACAGTTAACTCTTGACCAACATTCACTATGGGGTCAACAAGATAACAATTAACATTCAAGGAATGTCATATGGAAATACAATAAGACTGTTCAGTCCACTCGGTTAAGAGATTTTGCTGAATCAATGGTTAAACTGATACAGTTCTATCTAATTCAAATACAACTCAATTGCAGATATTCAGATCTATGTTGTGCTCATAAAACTCATTTGATCATTAAACAATTCACTTCCTCAATATTTTCCCAACTTACTTTACTCGGTGTATAGTTTTTTGATGCTCAGTTATGTTTGGAGCTTGGTTCTTTCTGTAACTAGTTTGATCAAGAATGCACGAATAAAGTCTTCACGCGAAATCTTATGCAGTCTATATTTTATCTAGCATGTTTCAACAATGAAACTCATGTCTCTTAAAAAGACAAGTAAACCGTGTTCATATCAACCATTAGATTTTGCCTCTTAATCTCCTTCATCCATTTTGCCGCTTAAACCTTCCTTGGTAGATGTGTCAACAACATGTTTCAATCTCATCCTTTATATCATCTCTGAATTATGTTAGTCGTGGATCTTATAACTAACTTCATCTGTAACCTCAAAATCATAACAATTTCTAGCTCATCAATTTCAATTGACTATTCTTATCATTTAATATTTTCATCCATACTCGGTTAATCCTGAATGCGTTTGTGATAGCTAACTCAATTATTATTGTCACTCAGTATACACTACACTAGCTCAGTGTATACAGAAGTCTTCAATTACCGACCACATTAACTTGTTCAATTCAAATCTCTTCTTCATAATAGATTAATGTAACATGCTCAAGTCAATGATATAAAGCCATAGACTCATCAATAAGTTACCCTATGTATACCTTATCCTTATCTATCATATCCATCTTTTTCTTATGTAGATATCTCCTTTCTTCACCTTTACTTCCTTCTACAGATATTCAGATGTTTGTAACTGTCATGACAAGTATAGTCCAAACTAGTTGACATCAATGATAAAATATTGACTAATTTAATCATCTTACATATCACTTTAGTAGCTCGGTGATCTCTAATCAGTGTTCCTTCAGTTCATCTAGATATTCAATCAGTTGTAGGTCATCAGACTCTTCTCTTTCGTGTCCATGCATTTTTTTCCAAACACAACTGAAATAAAACCTCTTGATCCAGAAGATTATCTCCATTGCTAACAAGCATATGTTCAAGGATGACTATACCTTAATAAATTAGAGTTTCATTTATTTTACATAAAATTATGTGTTGTCTATAAAAGACATGGAAGAATATTGTGTTGGCATCCTCTTTACACAATAGTTTAGACCCTGTTGCGAATAGCTTATCTCATTATCGTGGAGGTTAGCCAATTTCTCAATT
Source organism: Chamaecyparis obtusa (assembly GCA_027943335.1). Lineage (NCBI taxonomy): Eukaryota > Viridiplantae > Streptophyta > Pinopsida > Cupressales > Cupressaceae > Chamaecyparis > Chamaecyparis obtusa. Next base: position 76,082 of record BSBK01005493.1, on the reverse strand, counting down.
AGATTATGTTTTTGATTATGGAAAATAGTTTTTGATGGGGCCCTGGAACCCTTACATAACTAAAAGCATAACATAGATATAGCGTTTAAAGTAGCAACAACATAAAATCCACAGGCTAAAACATCAGCCCCCCACCAGAAAGCAAGATAAAACCAGAAAAAACAACTAGGGAAGTAGAACAAAAAACCAGGTAAGGCCCAAAGCCAGGAGAATAGCTCAGGCAATTTCTCTGAGAATCTCTGTAGCATGAATCTCTAGTTCTGACACCCTTCCAACCACCTCCTTAAGGTCTGAGAGATCTTTATCAAGTTCCTGAGTGTCCTTTTTCATAGTGTTAGATCTAGTTCTCTTCCGCGGTCCTTCCTCGGTAGACTTATCTTTGCCACTGTTTGGAGACTGGTCATCCTCCTTGCTACCCCTCTGTTCCTCAATTTTGTTAATCAACACCTTTATGTTGTCGTTAGAATCTTTAAGAATATTATAGCTTTGCTCTGTAATTTTCTACAAGGTGCCCTCCATGCTCTACACTCTCCTCTTCACTTCCTCCACTTTGTTTTCCATATCCTTCTCCTCCTTAGTATTCTTGTTCTTATTGCTAAAATTTTCCCTTTCCAATCTACCTACCCTATATTTAAGCTCCTGGATTTCATGAGAGGTCCATTTAGTGGTCCTATAGCTGTCAATTACACTATTCTTAGCATTATTAAGCACATCCATCTGAGGGTTCTCCTTCATGATGTCTCTCAAAATGACCAAGGCAGGATCAATAAGCTCCTCCATTTGAATTTTTCCCTCCTTATTCTCCTTAACCAGAGTTTTCATCATTCCTCTCTTGATACCCATCCTCACAAAGACATTATCAAAATTCCTCCAAACCACACTCTTGTCTTTGCCTGAAATCTTGCAAGAGTAATGGCCAGACCCATAATCTTCAAAACCCTACTCATTATCATCCCCTCCCCCCTGATTCTCCTCTTCCTCATCGCTATCCTTTCCCTCCTCCTGCCTTTCCTCCTTGGGTTCCTCATCAATATCCTTCCCTTTTTTCAATCTCCTGAATGATTTGTTAGCAGAAACCTCCTCTCTGTCAGCAGGCATCTTAATAGTAATGGTTCTCTTTCCACCCTTCCTCTCCTTATTATCCTCTTCTTCAGTATCAGTATCTTCCTCCTCTTCAGCACTGTCACCATTAGTATCCATTCCCTCAGCCCTCTCATTGTAATCTTTATCAGATGAGATCTCAATGCTCTATTTAGGGTCAGGAGTCTCCTTTTTCTCCATTTTCTCCATTTTAATTTTCTTTCTCCCCCTTTTAGTCTGTGGGGTAGCCTCCTCATCTATGTCCGAATGCATCTCTTGACTTTCCTCAGTATCAGATGGGACATACTCTTCTTCTCCCAACTCAACCTCCTCATCTTTACCCTCCTTTCCCTCTTTCCTATACTTAATTTCTTTCCCTATAGTCCTAGCCTTAAAAAATTCATAAATTAGCAGCAAACACCCCTCATGGAAAGTAGGGTTGCTAATAGGCTTCTCCCTATAGTCATTGATATTCTCATTAATAGATGAATACAAGAAAAAAGGGATAGAGATCTTCACCCCAGACCTGAAATGATTAAGAAGCACGAAGTGGTAAGAGTAGATGCGGTCGAACCTCATGTCCAGGGTAATGTACTTGATGATAGCCCTCAGCACAAACCTCCACAATGGCTTGATGGACTTTGGTAGGTAGTAGGTACTTTTCTTCACTAAAGCCTTCTTTTCCTCCACACCTTTAGCAAATTCCATCACCGTCTGCCCTAAAATATGCCTATCTCTGTAGAATTTCTTCCCAATAATAGGTATGCCAGTCACCGCAGAGATGACCTCCTCCATCACCATGAAATCCACTCCATCAATTTTAACAATCCCCTCATCCCAACTCTTAACCATTGTGTGAGTAATAGAGGGTTTCCAGCCATGAAGCTGGTCAATGAACGTAGTAACTTCACTTTTATTCAAAATGCTCCACACCTTAGAACATTGATGCCACTTATCAGCTTCATCCTCAGGTTCCCTCCTGTGTCTTTCCCCCACCATTTTTTCATTCTCTCTACTAATTTTTCTCCTGGTAGCGATGTCTTTTGATGCTTGATTCCAATTGAAGTGAATGGTATTCTCGAGACTTCTTTTCACCTCATGAAAGTAATACCCAAAAATGGGCCTCAAAGTGCGATGATGACAATTATTAAGGTGTTTCATACTTTGGCTATTGTACTTACACATCATTTCTCGACACATTTCCCATAGAACATAAACTTTCATAATTAAAATTTAATGTTTCCCAATCTACCCAGGATCCTCTCCCTTTCAATTAAATCTAAGATTTCAAGAAGAATATTATGTCTGTCCATCCATCTTTTCATCTCATCATTCTTAATTGCCTGGTTGGCCAGCCTGTCAGCCACTTGATTAGCTTCCCTATACTCATGAGCCACGTAGACACTGTCAAAGGACTTAAGAAATTGAATGCGCTCCTCAATGATGTTTGCAATTGTCCACGTAGGATCATTCTTCTCATTAAGACAATCTATTATATTCTGAGTCTCCTTCCAACCACAGTTTTTTGACTCCCATGTCCCAAGCAATTTTGATGGTTTGATGAGCCACAATCACCTCTGCATAGTGGTTAGTTTGCACCCCCAGAGGAGCCAAAATAATAGCAATACCTTTTCCATGGTCATTTCTTATGATGCCTCCCACCCCAGCCTTGCCAGGGTTGCCTTTAGCCACCCTGTCGAAGTTTGCTTTACACCAGCCCTCAGGCGGGAGAGTCCATCTGCAGTCCTCCCTCCTATTTCTATCAATTTCCTTAGTGTTGAGAAGAGGGTTCCAACCTTTATTGATAGTATAGCTCTCTAACAAAGCGTTAAGGCTTTTGTGGAAGACAACTTTAGCATTCATTTCTTTCTCCCTAAAAATTTGGTTATTCCACTCCTTCCACACCCCCCAACAGAGATGAGGCAGAGTCCAATCCCACAAGCCCTTATTCACATCCCCAATTGCCCCACATTGCCACTGTTCAAAGAGACCCGTAGTGTTATTGGGAAAAACCTAGGTCAACTTGAAGAAAGACAGGAAATAAGACCAAATATCTCTGGTGTATTGGTAGTGAATGAAGATGTGGTCCACACTCTCACTATGCTTTTTGCAAAGAATGCATCTATTTGGCATCAGGTGACCCCTCTTGGTCAGGTTGTCCACCGTCAATATACGATTTTGAAGCATAATCCAGAAAAAAAAATGTTGATTTTAGGGATAAGACTAGGATACTAGGCTTTGGCCCAAACAGGGATAGTTTCAATGTTTTTCATGGTTTCGTAGCCTGAGGCCACAGTGTAGTTGCCATCCTTTTTCACCCCCCAAATAATAGTATCCTTGTTGTGAGACAGAGGGATATGCCTAATCATGTCCATCAGTGGCTTAAGGTCTTGGGATACCTCGGTCAGGCCCACCCAATCATCATTTACCCTGTAGTCTCTCACTTTGCATCCAAATCTTTCCATACATATGATAGCCCATCTATTATATGGCTCAATGTACCATAAGGGCCCTTGTCTCAGCCAGTCATCATGCCAAAAATTGATATCTTCCGCATTGCCAAGTTTCCATTTCACCTTTTTAGTGGCTATGTCTACAGATATTCTCCCAAGCCACTAGCGGGTACTTCTTATTACCTTCAGGACCAGCCCATAGAAACTTCCTTTGAATGGACTCCAAAGTATTAGCCACTTTGGTAGGTATAGAGAAAAGGCTTAAAGCATAAGTGGGCAAATTCTGCAAAGTAGATTTGATCAGAAGAACTTTACCAGCCTGACTCAGGGTGATGCCTTTCCATCCTACCAGCTTTCTGTTGAATCTATCAATGAGATTGTTCTAAAAGAGGTCAGAAGGTTTGGACCCCAGAGGAAGCCCCAAATAGGTAGAAGGGAAAGAACCAATACCACAACCCAAAATACCAGTGATTTTCCTTTGTCTACCCTTAGGGGTGTTAACAAAGAAGACTGAGCTCTTGCTCCAGTTAATGAGTTGGCCCATAACATTGGAATAAGTATTGAGAATAGTCTTCACATTTATGGCTTCTTTCACCGAAGCCTCTCCCCCTAAAATGGTATCATCCACAAATTGCTGATGAGAGAAAATCAGGGGACTGGAAGAGGGTTTTAATCTAGTAATTTCTCCCTTGCCCCTTTTGTCATGAATAAGTCTTCCTAGGCATTCTGCCAGAATGATGAAGAGGATCGATGAAAGAGGGTCCCCTTGCCTTAGCCCCCTAGAAGATTTAAAGAAATCAGAGGGAGAACCGTTAACCATCACAACAAAAGTGGGGGTGGAGATTAGTTGAGAAATAATCTTTCTTGTTTTAACATTGAAACCAAAAGCCTCGAGCACTTTATCCAGGAACATCCAGTCCACCCTGTCATAAGCCTTAGACAAATCAAGTTTGAGTAGGAAGCCATCCTTTTTTCCTTCATCTAAGGAATGATAACCTCATGCATGACTATGATAGAATCGAGGATTTGTCTACCAGGGAAAAATCCCATTTTTTGAGGAGCAATAATCTCTGGAAGAATTTTGATAATTCTATTAGTTAAAACTTTTGAAAAAATCTTGTAAAAAGAGTTGCAAAGACTAATAGGCCTAAAATTTTCAAAAGAATCTGCACCTGTGACTTTGGAAATCAAAACCAGAAAAGTAGCATTGATCTCTTTAAGCAAGCACTTAACACCAAAAAATTCTTGAACCACTTTTACAAGGTCGTCTTTTATAACTTCCCAATACATCTAGAAGAAAAAAGTAGGGAACCCATCTAGGCCCAGAGCTTTTTTAGCAGGTAGAGAAAAGATAGCTGCCTTGATTTCTTCACTCCCTGGAATAGCCACCAAAGACCTGTTCTGGCTAGCAGTAATCACACTTGGGATGGTCTTGAGAATATCCACCTAGTCCTCCTCTCCCAAGTTAAGCTCTTTGGTTAAGATAGAGGAGAAATACCTAATTGCTTCCTTAGCAATCTCTTTGTCTTCCCCTATAGTATCATCCCCCTTTTTAATAGCACTAACTCTATTGGCAGCCCTGTGTTTCATAGTAGAAAGGTGGAAGAATCTTGAGTTTTTATCCCCTTCCTTTAGCCACACCGATCTATACCTCTACCTCCAAAACATTTCCTCTTTTCCCACAATGTTGTGAAGATCAACCAGAATAGTCTTTTCAACATTTAGCCTACTTTCGCCATAACCCATTATCTAAATCTCTTCCTGCACCTCTGTAAGATTGTCCATGATCCTTTCTTGAGAAAGAAAGATGTTCCCAAAGTCCTTTTTGTTCTAGTTTCTAATCTTCATTTTAATGTTTTTGAGTTTCTTAGCCACCTTATACATAGTTGTGCCTAATGTAGTCAAGGTGGGTGGATCCAATTAAGGACTGACCAACCTTGCAGCCAAACCAATATGCAGTGGAAATACACAATAACAATAATAGATCTGATATGAAACATAAGTCTTTGTTCATAAAAAAACACTGATTACATGCAATGTGTCGACCTATAAGGCCTTCCCAGTTATGACCAATTACAATGCAAGTAACAGTCTACAAGATCTGAATCTTTTCCTCAACATCAACATCTAGCTAGTCCAGGTCTGCAACAGGCAGCACCTTGGTAGGCACCCAGGAAAGATCTGAACTTGTACTCAAACTTCCAAGCAATCTTCCTACTCCTAAACTTGCAGGCTACTAACCTTTTTCCCCAAAAACTGATGCCTAAACACTACCCAAGCATCCTATAAATACTAATTCCCAACCACAAGTCAGCTGATGAAACAATTAAATCTTACAAACAAATATTAAATGCTAAAACATTAGTTGACCCTCACATAGCCTTACAAAATAAATAAACTCTCAAAAGATGGCCCCAACAGTCATCATATTTGCATAGAAGAATGCAACACACCAGATCTAGGTCCCCACATGTCCAACGGTCAATCCACAACATGAGGAGTGCGACCCATATTAAATGCACCAGTCAGCCAAGCCAATTCATCCAAATAATCTCATCGCTAAGAAAGAACACTGAGTAACAGAGGAAATAACCGAGCACCAATCAACCGACCAAGCTAGGCATTACCGAGGAACATAGTTATTACCGAGCGCCAATTGAACCAACGCCTTTAGTCACCGAGTGTTCTTTAGAGACCAAGCACCCCGGTAACCACATAAACCGAGCAACCAGTCTCCCAAACCGAGCAAGAATTCTCCAAACCAAGATCAAAACCAATAATCTACCTTCAAAGACAAACATATTTTTGGTTGATACAGGATTGCCAAGAATCCTAGGATGCTCCTGCATCAGACACCCCAGGTCAGAAAGATTTTCTCATAAGGAAATCAAGAACATCTCAAGGGAATCAGAACAGGTATGCCAAATCTGTTCTTCACCCACACTTCTTCTTGTCCTTCATCCCAAGTAGTCTTTACTTCATTCACTATCTAAGGTAGAAAGTCCTTCTGTCTTCCACTTTGCTTATCTCTGCGGTCGGTAACAGATAGCAAGCGACTCTAACCACCTTAGTGCCTTGGTAAGGTTCATCCTTCTCAGATTTCTCAATCAACTCAGTATCATCTACATCTCTCTATTTCATAAATGTCACCATCTACTGAACCATCTCTGCAAAACCACCTGCTTCTTAATCTCAACAAACTCTTCTGATATCTCTTTCTCCTTCTCATTCAAACTAGACTCAACAGGTATAGATTCTTCCACCTTGTGCTCCTAAGGTTTGTCACAAGGACAACACCAGATAACTCCACATCCTTTAACCTCTGTCTCCTATAAAGGTATCAGCTTATGCCGAGCTCCTTCATGCCTAACCACATAAGTGTTAGCACGACCATCAAACAAAATATTTCTATCAAACTGCTAGGGTCTACCGAGCAACAGATGATAGACATCCATAGGCAACACATCACATAATATCTCATCATGGTAAGATCCAATCTGAAACTTAACCAAGCATTGTTCTTCAACTCTAACCTTAGAAACATCTTGTATCCAACTAATCTAATAAGGATTAGGATGCTTCCTCCTTTCCAAATTCAATTTACTAACCATTTCATCTGAAACAAAAATCTCAAAACTGCCACTGTCAACTAAGACATTACATACCTTATCTTTGCACTTACATCTGGTTCTGAATAAATTTCTTCTCCACACCAGTTCAAGAACACATGCAGCTAATCTCCTAGTGACAAGACATTCACCTTTCTCAAGAACATTCTCAATGTCTTCTTTAGCTCTAATGCAACTCTTTTCTTAGGACACTACCAACTTCTATGACCAGCTTCACCACAGTTATAGCAAGTGTCGGTGAACTCATTCTTCCACCTTCCTCTCTGTCCAGCATTCTTAGTAACTTGACCACCGCTAGATCCCACATCAGGCTTAGGATTCTCTATCACACTACCCTCAGCAACATTCTCACCAGTCTTACCACCTCGGTTCCTACTGTTCTTCTTTCCTTCATACTTCCTATTCAGCTTCTCTTCAATCTTTAATGCCATCTGATAAGCATCACCGATTGTTGTCATCCACACAGTAAGTAATTCTTCCTAAATACTAGGTCTCAAACCATAGACATACCTAGCGACCTTCTCTTTATCAGCTTCAAAATGACCAGTCCTAATCAGGATTCTATAAAACTCCTCGGTATACTCCTATATTGATTTTTTAGTCTGCTTCAAAGCTTGCATCTTCTTAAACATGTCCAATTCATAATCCGTCGAAATGAATTTCTTCTTCAACTTATCAACCATTCAATTCCACTTAGTAATCTTCTCTTTTCCTCTTCTACCTCTTTCTAGTTGAACTTCTCTCCACTAGATATTTGCATGACCTTTCAACTTAGTCTTTGCAAATCTAACCCTATCAAGATCTTCTATTTCTTCATACTCAAAGTATTCATCGATCTCATTGATCCAATCAATCAATTCTTTAGGTCTAAGGCTTCCAGCAAATGCAGAAACTTCAATCTTAGGTCTCTTCCCAATCTTAGACATAACTTTCAGAATTTGATTCTCCTCAGAATCTCTAGCTTCTTCAATAGCTTCTTCAAAATGATCTTCCTCAGATTCATCATCACTATCCTCTTTCAAGGTAGGCTTCTTCTTTCTCAACTCATCTTGTAGGTCTTGCACTTGTTTTTGCAAAGCCCTAAAATCATCAAGATAGAATTCACCAGTAGTTTCTTCTTCTTCAGAGATCTCACGATTTCTCCTCGGAGGCATCTTCAAATCAAGATCTAGGTACACAAGATCCACTCAGCTCCAACAAGAATAGACTTTTCTCAAACAGGAACAAACTTTTCTCTGATACCACCTAATGCAGTCAAGGTGGGTGGATCTAATTAAGGACTGACCGACCTTGCAACCAAACCAATATACAGCGAAAATACACAATAACAACAATAGATCTGATATGAAATAGAAGTCTTTATTCATAAAAAAATACTGATTACATGTAATGTGTCGGGTTGTAAGGCCTTCCTAGTTACAGCCAATTACAATGCAAGTAACCGTCTACAAGATCTCACAGGATCTTAATCTTTTCCTCAACATCAGCATCTAGCTAGTCCAGGTCTGCAACATGTAGCACCCTGGTAGGCACCCAGGAAAGATCTGAATTTGTACTCAAACTTCCAAGAAATCTTCCTGCTCCTAAGCTCATAGGCTACTAACCTTTTTCCCCAAAAATTGATGCCTAAACACTATCGAAGCATCCTATAAATATTGATTCCCAGCCACAAGTCGACTGATAAAACAATTAAATCTTACAAACAAATATTAAATGCTAAAACATTAGTCGGCCCTCACATAGCCTTACAAAATAAATAAACTCTCAAAAGATGGCCCCAACGGTCATCAGATCTGCATAGAAGAATGCAACATGCCAGATCTAGGTCCCCACACGTCCAATGGTCAATCCACAACATGAGGAGCATGACCCAGATTAAATGCACTAGTCGGCCAAGCCGATTCATCCAAATAATCTCGTCGGTAAGCAAGAACACCGAGCAACAGAGGAAATAACTGAGCGCTAGTCAACCGACCAAGCCAAGCATTACCGAGGAACACAGTTATTACTGAGTGCTAGTTGAACTGACGCCTTTAGTCACTGAGTGTTCTTTAGAGACCGAGCACCTCGGTAACCACATAAACCGAGAAACCAGTCTCCCAAACCAAGAAAGCACTCTCCAAACCAAGATCAAAACCAACAATCTACCTTCAAAGACAAACATATTTTTGGTTGATATAGGATTGCCAAGAATCCTAGGATGCTCCTGCATCAATGCCATCCAAATCAATACCCCACCATTCCCTAATTTTGTCAGAAAGACCAGGGTGAGCAGACCACATCTTCTCAAATCTGAAAGGGAAAGCCTTCTTCCTATTGCAAGTTTCTAAGGTGAGAGCAATAGGGGAGTGATTCGACCCAAGTCTGGCCATAGAAGAAAGTTTGCAATGATGATGGTTCATCCAATCCAAAGTGATAAGGGCTCTATCTAGCCTAACATGAATACAATCCATCTCAACTCTCCTATTAGACCAAGTGAATTTTCCACCTCCTAACTCAACATCCATGAGGGTCAAGTCATTAATCAAATCAACCAGGTGTTGTCTACTTTCCAAATCCAGTGGAAGCCCACCTAATTTCTTAGAGGCCAAAAGGGGAGTATTGAAATCTCCCATAATAATGCCCTTAGAGTCTCCCAGCTTGGTCATCAGATTGCTAATTTTATTCCAAAAGTGTTTCCTACCATTCTTAGTGTTTGGGGCATAGATATTCATAATGAACTAGCTTTCCTGATCCTTGAGATTTTTGAATTGAATAAGAAAAATGTTACCTTCATAAAAAATGATATCCACTATTAAGTTGTCCTTCCATATCACTAACAAACCTCCTGACGAACCTTTAGAATTAGTGGCCACCATCTTCATCCCTTTTTTGAACATAATTCTTTCGACCTTCTCCTTCTTCATTTTTGTTTCGTGAATCAAAAAAATGTCTGGCCTATGATCCCTAATCATATTCCTAATAAATTTTTGTTTGTGGATTCCATTGAGTCCATGAATGGTCCAAGATATGATCTTCATAATTTATTTTGGGGGTATGTTTCCTGGATGGTTTTTTGGGTCCCACCCGCTATGTTTCTTCTTGTTTCTTCCTTTCTGATTTGATTCTTGCTCCACCTACCTAGGGTACTGGATCTACTTCTTGTGTCAGCTTTAGCTCTACTCCTCATAGCAGCAGGAGAAATCAGAGATGGGTCCCTATTATTTTTCTTTTTCTTATCCTTGACAGATATCCAAGGACCCGCATTGTCATCTTTGCAACTTTCAAAAAGAGCCTCCATTCTAGATATTTTTCTTGGAGAAGAGGCAGACACCATCTCAAGGATTCTATTAATTTTCCTTGGAGACACCCACATGCTTCTACTTAAGTTTGATTCCTGAGAAAGAGAAGGGCCCTGCACCTCCATAATTCTCTCAATCTCCTGGGTGGTAGGAACGAAAGAGTCCTCTTTGATTTCCTCCACTATGATATCCCCTTCCTCCGGGAGGATCCTACCTCCTATGTCTCCCTCCCCAACAACAATAGCTTGGATAGCAGGGTTGGCTTCACCATCTCCCTTATCTCTATTTCCTTCTTCCATCTGGGCCTTTTGCTGCTCCTTGTCCTCATTCATTTTCTTTCCTTCCAAACACTAGTGATCAGGAAGGTTCCCCATTGTGTCATTGGGTCTCTCCCCTAGAGGTGCACCCTCAGGGTTATTTCCATTGGGAGATTTCTCCTTCCACACCTTCCTAGTTCCCTCAACTTGATTCAGTCCTTTTTGCTGATTCTGGACCTCTTTTCTTTTCCTTTGTTTGATTTGAGCCTTGCGAACTTTTTCCTTTTCTATGAAAATAGGGCACATTTTGGCCGTGTGTTCTGCCTTTTTGTAATGGAAGCAGGCAAAAGGCACATTTTCATAGTTTATCTATTGCACATGCCTCCCCAATCTAGATTGGACTAAATCACTTCTGGCATATTCTGCCCTTCGACCACCCCTATGCATATTCTGGCATAGGTGAGTCTTTTCTTGGCTACAGTAACTAGATCGATAGATAGCAACTCCCCAAAAGAGTTGGCAATGCCATCAAAAACATCTTCATGCTAGTATTCTAGAGGAAGTTCCAGAAGCCTTATCCAGACCGGGGCCTGGGTTAAGAAGTCATTGTTGAGATCCAGGTTAGAGGTCCATTTCTGAAGAATAAGAGTGGATTTTCCCATCGACCAGTTTCCCACATAGAGGATCTTTGAGTAGTCCTCAAGGCAAGAGAACTCAAAAGACATAAACCCTTTGGCCATAGCTATAACCTCAACCTGTCCTTTTAGATCCCACTTTTTCTTAGCAAAGATTCTAACCAAATCTATGTTTGGCCTAGGACCTATGAACTTACCAACAAGAGTTGCAGCCATACTCAGAATATTACGATCAATAAGCTCAGAAGGCACTTCTAAGGCAAAAGTCCCCTTTTCTTTGTTTGAAATATTTTTAATCCTAGGGAAAGAGGATTTACCCGATGGTTTGACTCCAAATAGATTGGTCCATCTTCCCAAAACACCTAGGGCTTCTCTAGATGCACTTGGTTTAGGAGAATTACCCTCTTTTTTACCTGGATCTGACTGCAAAGCCTGTGGGTCCTTGTCTTCTGTCGCATCCCCCTTTCCATTGTCCTTGCCTAGGTCCAGACCCGCAGACTGATCGTCTTGTCCCTTCTTTGCAGGTTTCCCGCTCAACACCTTGTTCAAAATTTTACTTCCCTCTGCTCCGCTTCCTTCGCTCATTTTTTAGATAGTAGATAACTTTCCTCAATTAGATTATGTTGTCTAGAGTGTATCACTAGATTATTGTCATTGTTTTCTTTTTATATAGTCAAATAGGTTGTTTTTATATTTTATTTTATTTTAGATATTGTCAATAGATTTTCTTTTCTTTTCTTGTAGTATATAATTTTTTACCCAAATATATAATCTTCATCATGAAATGAAAACATGACACGACCTTGGATGACGGGTTCGTCCCACCATTACGCTATTTATTAAGAAAAATTAAGATGTTGCATCTACATGATTTAAATGAAAAGTCATGAGTTTAAATGACAATCACCTTTGATATTTTAGCTAATGGGACCAATTATCTAATAGGGTTGAATTGTGTACATACATGGCATATGTTATCTTCTTGGACCCAAACAACTATTTGATGGGATGCCAAACATGTTTGTTTTTTAAGAAATCAATCATATAGTCATATTAGATTTTGTATATATCTTAGCAAGTTGGAAACCAAACATTCTAAAAATCCATGGTATGGATGATTGATGCCAAACCACCAATAAATAAAATTTTTATCTCTCTTTATTTATTTTAAAAATAAATCTAATATAAGCTAATGTGGAGTTTAACATTTTCCTTCAAGAAAATAATATTTTTTCCTTGATTGTGCTTCCACTTCTTCCAAATAGCTTATTCATATTGTTGATACTCCAAACCTTATATGTCTTGTTGATACTTCAAAGATTACGTGTCTTGTCTATGCTCCCACAGTTGATGCAACCATTAAAATCATCCATGTTCTTTCAGTATGTTCCACCTTTTTGCATGCATATTCAATATGATTATATGAGGATGTGGGGAAGAGGAAAGGGGATAATATAGGTATGTTTCCTTTAGTGAGTGTATTATGTCAAATAGTTTGCATGTCATGTCAATGCTTCGACCTTGTGCACATGTGCCTAATATGGACAACCAAGGGGGTGAGTGGAATTGAGTGTTACACTTGCCTATTGCATCTATATTTTATAGCTCCTATGTATTTTCTTCCATGATCTATGTGATTATCAAAACTAATTTGTATGTATTCTGCAATCATCTCATTTCTTGAGTTTGAATTCTTGGTTTTTTGTCTCATAGTTCACATGCCTTGTCTATGCCTCCATGTATTTTTTGAAGTAGAAGAGCCAAATATAATGGTGATACTATAAATAAATGTGATGTACAAGCATAATTTTTACGAAGAAAAATGTAATGAGTTTGACATATCAAGATGGACCTAACCTCTACTACTCACTATATGTGAACTTGAAGATAGTGAGGACAACCATCACATTTTATTTATGTCTATTTGAATATTTTTGTATGCCTTTCAACTCTACAATGCATGAATAGTTAATTTTTTATTCCAACAAACTATGTCCTTATGATATTTTAGCTCATCCATATTTGTAAGAATGAGATCACAAATGTTATTAGCAGTCTAAAGCTCCCCCAGTTTGACTCATTAACATTTACATGAATACGTAGGCTACAATCTAATAGATTTATATCCATATGATTGTGTATATATAAGGTTGGTGATCTTGTACATATTTTGGTTCAATTGGGAGTGTCTTTCAAATTAAATTTTAAAGAAATTAAGACATTGTTGTCAGAATATTAGGTTTAATTCTTGTATATGGCATTGGTCTCAATATTTTCCAAAGATTGGAAAATTACTTGTGTCATTTTTATTTAAAGCATTTTATATGAATGGAGAACCTATTGAAGCATATTTCAAACACTTTATCTTCCATAAGTTTAAGGCCACATGTTCTTCCAATCAAGACGTTGCAACTTGCAAGAAAAAGAAAAATGGGTATGATGAGTAGTTGGTTACAATGGGTTGCAAATATTTGTAGTGGGCTTCTGAATATGTGGTTACATTATCCCTATATGTGTTGTAATTGTTTAATGTAACTATCAAATCAAATATATATTTAATGGTATCCTTATATGTTTCTTCATCTGCTATAGGCCAAATTCAAAATTAGATTAGAATATCTAATAGTTAAAGTGAATTAGTTATCTCTAATTCCTTAAAATAGAACATACAACACTTGGAATTCACTTCTATGCATCCCTCAACTTTGAAGAGGTGTAGAATTTGTTGCCCAAGTTGAACAATACCATCCAAGCCAAACCAACTACCATTATTTCTTTCCTTTCTATTTTGTAATGATGGTAGTGTCTACGTTTAGACCTACCAATTGCATTTTCTTGAGAGATTCTAAATCTTTTCAACCATTTGATTTTTTGCCTTTCGTGCAATTATGGTATTTCATAAGAACACATTTATGTCTATGAATTTTGTCCAACTTCCATGCCACCTCCATTCTCTAATATATGTTTACACACGTCTCCTAAATGGTTGCAATATTTCCCCTTTTCTTTTGAGGGTTTTTTACATATATTTGCTTTGATGTACACCTATAGTGCTTGGGTCTAGTTGATTTAGGAGAAAATGAAGCCATGGTTGCTTGAGCAAAATCGAAGTTGAATAGGCGAACATTTATGTGAAAGGTTCTATCAATGGAAAGAGTGGAACCCATTGCTCCAACTCTAAGTATTATTTTTAACCTCACTTTGAGTACGCATATCCTCTCCCATATAGAAATATGCATACAAATATTCTAAATTCCCTTATTGTTGATCCCTACTTCTACACACATGTTCTACAATCAATGACAAAAATGGTCCATTATGTCTAGCACTACCCACACTGTCATTTTCCATGCATGATAAAGTCTCAAAAAATGATAAGATAATGTATTTAATGGTTGAGATGTGTTGGATGGTCGTCTAGCTCTCTCTATAGTTTTTGACCTTTGATTTTAAAAAGAATGGCATTCATGGCATATAAGAACACCTTCAGTGTAATTATTTAAATATGAAATTTGAAGTAGTGTATATAAGGAAGTCACTTAATCTATTATCATTATTTAATATAAAGATTCACGAGCATCTAAAGAGATAATCCATATTACATTACTAGTAATCGCACCTTAGTGTGCAATGGGTACGCTGAAGAGGTGTGGATGTTTAATTAGGTATTAAATGGGTTTATATGCTTGTAGGCATTATGTGAATTGGTATTAAATTTAATAAATGATATTATTTACTTAACAAAGGTCTCCATGGAGAGGCATGGTTTCTTATTATGAATCTACTTACAAGGGTTACTTTAGAAGGTCATGTACGAAAATGGTGAGAAATTCTAGGAATATAGATCACTCACCAAATTATGTTGTACATTAAAGAAAATGTTCTCCCAAAGGCTCACCCTCAAACAAATTAGATTAGCACAACCCCAAAAGGATGAAGGGGTGTTAATGCAATATCTAAGTGAGAGTGGGGAATTAGAGCTCACTTTCCCTCAATGAGATAAATAAATAAATAAATATGTGTGATATGATAATGTATGAAAGGAAATTTCTGCTATGATACAGGAAATGACAACTAATAGGATATGATATTATATTTGTTGTATAAAAAGTAAGTGCAAGGATAAAATATCAAGAGCGAACTTACCTTGAAGAAAGAGGAGACAATGAGGCCTTCAGATATGATTTTGATTATTGCAAAGGTATCAGAATCAAGTAAGGTTTTGGATCTGGGCTTCTAATGCTTGTACCTCCACTCTCTAAAAATATCATACCTTGAGGACAAGGCCGACTTGGATGACCTAGTCTAGGATGAGGGTGGAATTGTGATCTAGTCCTTTTAACTCCAAAATTGATGAAAATTACAGAGGTCTTATAACTAGTTTTGATATTCCCAAATTTGGATTTTAAACTCCACAACCTATTCCTGCATAGAGAAAAATAGGAAAAGCTTGTGGAAATGGGCTTGCCTTGGTCAAGCCCCTATATAGGAATCAACCTTGAAATAGAATTTAAATTGCAAATAGAAAGTAATGTAAACAAGATAAATGTAAGTATTCATCTTGCATGAAAACACCTCATGGATGGATGTTAGGATTCAATAAATCCATGAAGATGCTTGTATTTGTAGATCTTGAAATAAATGTATAATCAAGGATGTCTTTACCAATGCATAGATCTATTATCACTAATCCTATATTAAGAATGTTGATATGCTTGATGGCCTCAATGAAGAAGGTGAGGAAATAAGAGTGGATGTGTGCATCTTCTTACTTAATTGAGAATTCCTCTACTTGTCCACCATGGGAGAGAAAACTGCATTAATGAGAGAATATTATCTTTGCTTAAATGGATCTTGAAGAAATGGAGACTTGGAGATCTTGAATTCTATGCTTTCCTTCAAATATCAAATCCAAATCCTCAATAAGCTTGATTATACTTGCTCTTGAAATCACTAATTGGTTGTTTGCACATGAATAATGGATACGATGTAATGGATGTCAAAATGAGAGGCTTGGATGTCCTTTTATACTCATTTTGGGATTCAATATTGTCAGGTTGACCAGAAGTAAAGATCTAGAAGAAACACTCCTGCATTGGGTATGGAGCCCACTTTCATGCAAAGCTTTAGGACAAGATCAACCTGGACAACCTTGTCTAAGAAGTGTTTTCAAAATTTTCCCAGGACTAGGGAAGTGTGATAAATTATGGAGGAATAAAATGACTATTGTGGGGATCAAGAATAAAGGGCATTCGAACCTCGAAATCACCAAAATAGGGTCTAATATGTCCTAGAGCATCCAATTATAGGTGCTAACTTTTTAGGATGGTATATGTACAAGAAAAACTCATGCTCGCAATAAAGTAAATCTAATGCATAGGACGATCTCATCAAGGTCAATGAGACAAAGAAACATCAAGCCCCCAAGTGACTTAAGTCCCCATCAAATCCAAAACCAAGATGAGAGAGAGAGAGAGAGAGAGAGAGAGAGAGAGAGAGAGAGATTACGTATCCTAGTAAGATGGTGTCTTACTATGAACCACACAAAGAAAGAACCACAAAAGACAACGTTAAAATTTCTAGCATTGTGTGTTATGCTAGTTCAATATGTAATCACCTATAATTGGTCTATTAGAACTTAAGCCCCCTTTTTTGATCAAATTGCCTCAAATAAAATCCTAAATCTCAAAGGCATAATATCTAGGCATAATTGTGCAAAGTAACCCTTAAGATCCCATTTGCATAATTAAATAAGAAATCTTATATCAAGCTTATACTATGGTCTAATTTCTAGAGCTTGCATGTTTATTTAATTTCTACAATATTGCTTTTAATATAAAGTTTCTACACCTTTTTAAAAATAACACATTTACATGTGTGCATACTTAATCTTGATTAATTAGCAATTAAAGGGATTTGTACTTTCAAATTTGCTATTTTGTCTTATTATACCTAACATTTCCCTTTTGCCTCTTAATCCTCACCACTCGTCTCTACCTAACCTTCCATCTCTTTTTTCCTCTTCATCTCAACCACTCATTCTATTGCCTCTTAATCCCTACCCTCCATTCTTGGGACAATTACTTTAAAAGAAAGCTCTTCCTTGGATCAAGGGTCTATTCTATTGCATTCTCGGAGTTCCATCTTGTTATCTTGTTGTCTTGCATCTTAATTTCTAGCTCTCTTGCATTCTTAGAGTAACTTTTTCTAATTTGAATTCTTAGCTCTTAGTTTCTCTCATTTCTTATCTTAGCTTCATTTCTAGCTTAATCTTACATTGTTAACCTAGTTTCCTTTATTGCATTGTTTCATAGAATATCTCTTGCATTCTCATTCTAGAATACTAGTTGCTTGCATTCATTTTAGCTTAATCTCTCATCCTAGCTTGTTAATATTGCATCTTAGCTTCATCTCCAGCTTTGAATCTTCCATTTTGGACTAATCAATTCCCTAATCCTATATGCCAATTTGATGAGCATTGTGAGGAAGATTAAACTCGCTTCAACTAGGAAGCTATGAGTCGCTTCTTGAGATTTCCTCTTCCATGGATTCTCTCAAGTGTAATGGTTCATAGAAGTGTGTCACACTTTTAATCACACATCTTTGGCACCCATCGTGGGGTTGGTTTCTTGCATTTTCAGCTTTTTGTTGTTGCGGGTTCATCACTTTATTTTTGCAAGCCAAAGAATCATACAACACTTCACACTATACCTGGGTGACATTTCAGTATACTACCAGGCAAAGTTTCTCATTTTCTGCATTATCATTTTTCTTCTCTGGGAAATATTATCTCCTTCCCATCAAATCCAAAACCAAGATGAGAGAGAGAGAGAGAGAGAGATTACGTATCCTAGTAAGATGGTGTCTTACTATGAGCCACACAAAGAAAGAACCACAAAAGATAACATTAAAAGTTCTAGCATTGTGTGTTATGCTAGTTCAATATGTAATCACCTATAATTGGTCTATTAGAACTTAAGCCCCCTTTTTCGATCAAATTGCCTCAAATAAAATCCTAAATCTCAAAGGCATAATATCTAGGCATAATTGTGCAAAGTAACCCTTAAGATCCCATTTGCATAATTAAATAAGAAATCTTATATCAAGCTTATACTATGGTCTAATTTCTAGAGCTTGCATGTTTATTTAATTTCTACAATATTGCTTTTAATATAAAGTTTCTACACCTTTTTAAAAATAACACATTTACATGTGTGCATACTTAATCTTGATTAATTAGCAATTAAAGGGATTTGTACTTTCAAAAATTGCTATTTTGTCTTATTATACCTAACATTTCCCTTTTGCCTCTTAATCCTCACCACTCATCTCTACCTAACCTTCCATCTCTTTTTGCCTCTTCATCTCAACCACTCAGTCTATTGCCTCTTAATCCCTACCCTCCATTCTTGAGACAATTCCTTTAAAAGAAAGCTCTTCCTTGGATCAAGGGTCTATTCTATTGCATTCTAGGAGTTCCATCTTGTTATCTTGTTGTCTTGCATCTTAATTTCTAGCTCTCTTGCATTCTTAGAGTAAATTTTTCTAATTTGAATTCTTAGCTCTTAGTTTCTCTCATTTCTTATCTTAGCTTCATTTCTAGCTTAATCTTACATTGTTAATCTAGTTTCCTTTATTGCATTGTTTCATAGAATATCTCTTGCATTCTCATTCTAGAATACTAGTTGCTTGCATTCATTTTAGCTTAATCTCTCATCCTAGCTTGTTAATATTGCATCTTAGCTTCATCTCTAGCTTTGAATCTTCCATTTTGGACTAGTCAATTCACTAATCCTATATGCCAATTTGATGAGCATTGTGAGGAAGATTAAACTCGCTTCAACTAGGAAGCTATGAGTTGCTTCTTGAGATTTCCTCTTCCATGGATTCTCTCAAGTGTAATGGTTCATAGAAGTGTGTCACACTTTTAATCACACATCTTTGGTGCCCACCATGGGGTTGGTTTCTTGCATTTTCAGATTTTTGTTGTTGCAGGTTCATCGCTTTATTTTTGCAGGCCAAAGAATCATACGACACTTCACACTATACCTGGGTGACATTTCAGTATACTACCAGGCAAAGTTTCTCATTTTCTGCATTATCATTTTTCTTCTCTGGGAAATATTATCTCCTTCCCAGAGAAATATCATTATGCTTCTCTATAGTCTATTGTTTAGGCCTGAAACATCACCTGTTCTCTTTATGGTCTATCGTACAAATTTCCAACAGACTGATAAAGTGTCACTTAGATTTAATTTATGTCATAGTCTAATTTTTAGCTGAGTTTGCTTATTTTTTTCTTGTATTTTTGGATTTTCTGGTTTCCTAACAACAACTAACAATTGATCTTGCAGGGCTATTGATTTCATTTGCATATCTTTTGTGCCCTAGCTTGTGGTTTTGTAGGATTTACTTGCCAAATAAATACATACTTTCATGACTACTAATGCTTTGAGATGTAGGACGCTTGTCAAAGACTCAATCTTGAAACTACTAATGTTATTTGTCTTATAGGTTTCTGATGCAGGGGCATCCAAGGTTAAGGCAGGGCATTCTATGTCCTCGGTGAAACTGCATGGAGTGTTGGTATTTTGGTCGGTGTTACTCGGTTGTAGCCTTGACCGACAATCTTGGTCATTGAAGGAAGCTCAGTCACTAAAGGAACTTGGTAGTCTCTGGTGCTTGGTGAAATTGTTACTCGGTCATGCCTGCGGTGCTCGGTCGACACTGGTGCTCGGTGATGCCTGGCTTGATCGGTTAATTTACTATCGCTCAGTAGTTCTGGGTTACCGACTTGGTGAATTTATTCTTGGTAGCCATTGTTATGGGCCGACATGCTAAATTAAATGTTTGTATACATTTGTAAGCTGACTTGTATGGCATTTAATTATTTGTTTTGGGGAGTTAAGAGTTTCATCTTTCTGACTTGTGGTTGATGATTAGTATTTATAGGATGCTTGGGTAGATGTTTAGGGACACAACTTGGCAGATCGTTGGGGTAGAGAAGTTCATAACTTGAAGACTTAGTGAGTCAAATATGAGGTTTTGAAAGCTAAAGTTGGTGAAGTTGTGGAAAAGTTCTTGATGTTCTTGCAGATCAGATTGATATCTGATAGTTGTTTGTAACAGAGCTAGGGGTTTGCATACTTGGAGATAAGGAGATTTCTTGGAGGCTTACGAGCTCAAGTTTAAATCTTCCTTAGGGTTTCCATCAGCTTTTGATTATCTTCAGAGCTGAACTAATTGAGATTGTATTGGATCTATTTGTGGATCTTGTTGAATTGTTTCATTTTGTAATTGGCCCTAACCTGGAAGGCCTTACAGCCAGGCATGTTAATGCAAATTACTTTAAACATTTGTTGTGTTATCTATTGTGTTGAGTATTCCATTGTGTAATTTTGTTGGCTACAAGGTTTGGACTATCCTTCATTGGATCCACCATCCTTGACTGCATCATGTGGTATCAGAGGTAAAGGTTTGTTCCTGTTGGAGTTGAACTTGAAGGTTAACCTAGCAAGGTTGATCTTGTGAAGTTGATCTTGTTGAAGTAGAGATTGTGTGCAATCTGGATTGTAGATCCAAAGTGCTGAACTTGTGAAATTGTGCCCTAGTTGTTTGCAAGATTGCAGGTTGTGATCTGACTTGTTTACAACTTGGAAATTGTCACAAGGTGGTCGGTGAGGGTTTGTTGCAGAGGGTTTATTTGCATATCTTTAAGGATGCCTCTGAGAAGATTGGACCCTAGAGTTATTTATGATCTTTGTGATACTATTGAATCCTAGATCATAGAGAAAGTGAAATTAGATTTCAGATCTAAGATGGAATTGATGAAGAATGACATGGTTGCCGAGATCATGAGAACTGTTGCTTGTATACCTCAGAATCTCGATACTAAGGATGGCTATGAAGAAGTTGCTGAAGAATTTGAAACTGCTAGATCTAGTGGTGATGACTAGAGGAATAGATTTGGTGAAGACATAACTGCTCGGTTACCTAGATCTGCTACTCGGTTCAATAATTACCGAATGGAAGTTTCTACTTTCTCGGGTACTTTGAAGCCCGATAATATGATTGATTGGATTGGTGAACTTGAAGATTTCTTTGAGCTAGAATAAATCAAAGATCCTCTTCAGGTGAGATTAGCATAGACAAAGTTGAAAGGACATGCTTCTCTTTGGTGGAAATAACTACAAAGAGACTGAGAAGATGAAGGTGAAACAAAGATCAATCGGTGGAGGTTGATGGTGACTAAGTTGAAAGCTAAGTTCATACCGACTAACTATGAACTTGACTTGTTTAAGAAGTTGCAGAATCTGAAATAGAAGGATTTGTCTATTGAAGATTATACCGAGGAGTTCTACAAACTTACTATTTGGTCTGGATACCGAGGGCTTGGTAAGGAAAAGGTAGCTCGGTATGTGAATGGTCTGAGATTCAATATTCAGGATGAGCTTGGTATGCTGAAGATTGATTCTGTTGAAGATGCTTATTAGTATGCTTCGAAGGCAGAAGATAAGTTGAAGAGGAAACAACCTAGTAACTCCTGAGGGAAGGAAAAGGTTGATCACTTGGTGAAGGATAAGCCAACTGATGTAGAAGATGAACAAAAACCTGTGGAGCCGAAGAAGAAGACAAGTAGAGTTATCTTTAAGGGTACTTGCTATAACTATGAAGGGGAAGGACACCATTCTTTTGAGTGTACACAGAAGAAGGTTGACCAACAAACTGCTATGATGAATGAGTACATTCATAATGAACCTGAATCAAAGAACTTGTTGCTTCGATGAACATTGATTGGTACAAAGGATGAACCTTGTCAGAGGAGTAACTTGTTTAGGTTACCGATGCAAGACTGAAGGTAAACTCTGTGATGTTATTGTTGATAGTGGTAGTAATGATAATCTTGTTACTGAGGACCTGGTTTAGAAACTTGGTTTGAATATATTGAAGCATCCTTGTCCTTATAGGATTGGCTGGTTACAAGATATTCATGATTTGGAAGTTAGAGAACAATGCTTCATTGATGTTCAGATTGGCCAGTACAAGGATCTTGTGCTTTGTGACATTGTGAAGATGAATAGTTGTGATATATTGCTTGGTAGACCTTGGAAATATTATTGCAGAGCTATTTATGACTATGTCTGAAATGTGTTTACTATTGAGAAAGATGACATGAAGTTTTCACTAATGCCTTTGATGGATATAACGCTCAGTAGGAGAAGCTTGAGTATTGGTAGGCAAGTTGAGATTGTGGATCCAGAGAAAATGAATGATTAGTGTGGAGAACCAACCTGTATGTTGACAAGAAAAGACTTGAAGAGATAGAGGAAACTAAAGTGGAAGAATTTGCAAGTAGAAGAGGTGGAGGACTTGTATGTGAAGAACCAATTTGGGATTTATGTGTTGAATCCCGAAAGATGTTCTTCTCACATATGAACTGTATCATCTTAAAATGGAAGCACTTCCATGATAAGAGTGTTTAGCCCTCTGAGTAATTGGTATGGGGTCATGTTAAGCACCTTGATTGGGTCTTTGCATGTATTTGGCTTTTCCCCATGTTCTTCTTTCCTCTGCACCTGATTTTCACTTCATATCTGCATTTCCTAGCATTTTGGGTCAGGATCCTGAAGTTTTTTACCACAAGGTCAAAGTTGACCTTATGGGTCAAAGTTGACCTTGACCCTGACCTGGTCAAGATCAACCTCGACCCTGACCTAGGTTAGAGTCGAGCTCGTCCTTGACCCCCTATCCAGATTTCAAATTTCCTTAATTTTCGGGTGTCAGGTTTTGGGGATATTTGCTTTCCCGCCTCCGAGTCAGCCATTTCAGGCTTTGAAATGGTAAATCCTTAAATTGCATTTAATCTAGGTATATTTTCTAAAGTTTAGGACCTAATTGGGATTTAATTCTCCAAGTTGGCCCCTCTAGAAGATTGTGCCCTAGTTCACTATAAAAGGAGGCCTTCCTCCCTCATTTTCTCCATCAAGTTTTGTGAGAACACATCCATTATCCACATCTCTCAAGAAATTTCATGAGTGAGCTCTCAAGTGCAAGCAAGTTAATTCAAGAATTCAATCAAACCTTCAAGCATTCAAGTGTTCAAGCATTCATCCATCAAGGAGATCCATTGTTAGCCATTAAAGGATTCAATCTCTTTGGAGCCCCCTTGAAGATCCATCCTTCTACATTCATCCAAGCCTCCTCATATGCAAAGATCAATTCAAGATTGGTGTTGAAGATCAAATGCCATTGATTTGAGACATCCTACATTCATTCTACATCCATTGAAGCATTCCTACTTGTGGATTTGAGGATTCAAATCCTCTACAAGGACTTTAACATAAGCGAGGTGAATTGTTTCACTTGCTTTGTTTATGCATACTACATTTCAATTAAATTTCAAGGTTAATTCCTAAATTAGGTTTTGACCAAGGAAAAACCCCCATACAAACAAAAACCCCCTTTTTCATGTAGGTACATGTATGAAATTTTAGATCTGAGATCAGATTTGGATACCCTTTTCGGTGAACTTTCGAGATCTGCGAACAAAGTTAGAATCGACCTTCAAATAAAGAATCTAGCCTTTGACCTTTTATGAGGTTCAAAGACTACCTATTGTTAGAAAGATAATAGATTTCTAGGTTTTCTCCATCTCGACATTTCCAGTCTGAAATAGGTTGCAGAATTGCTTGAAAGTACACACAGACATTCGAAATTGGCATTTTCTAGATTTTCCCTAATTTGAGGCTAGTACTTGTATTTCAATTATTTATGATTTCAAGCATAATTCTCCATAGGGAAATATAGGATTTTTTTCTCTCTTTCATATTCTCTGTAGATTGATTCGATTGTGCATTAACCTTTTGGTTGATCAAATTGGATCTCCCCTTTGGGAATTTGGATTTAGGAGTGGATCTCATATTTCCCCCATACATTACATTTGAATAAGTGTGATTAAATTTTACCCCTATTCATTTTTGTGAACCTGGTGAGCTTAATCTCTTTCTTTTTGGTGTTAGATTTCCCTTTGTCTTATTGTGTGTGTTCACCTTCACTATTCATTTTGGTGAACCCAACTAGCTTACTCTCTTTCTTTTTGGTGTTAGATTTCCTTTTATCTTTTTAGTATTAGATTTCTCCTTTATGTTAGATATTTCATGCTAATTATATTTCAAAAATATAAAACTATTCATGCTTTATGTGTTCTTAGTTTAGTTCATTTGCATTGCATTGGTTTATGAGCTTTACTACTACTAGTCCTACTTATAACATTCCAGTTAGAAGAAGTCATAGAATCATGGGTGCCTTTGATCCTGAATCTTCTTCTCCTTTCCTTAGGGTCCCAGATGATAATTTGATTCTTCATGATTCCAATCCTACTATGGAGCAAAACTCTTCTCACTCATCTCATGATGAGGATGATGCTTTAAGAGTTCCTCCTGAACAAGTTCAAAAACTTTCAACTGAACTTGATAAAATGGGTAATTGCCTTATTCAAGAGAACCATAATCAAGATTCTATTCAAGATATAGAGGCTCTTAAGAAAGTTCTCTATGATAGTGATCAAGGTGTTAACCTCTTGCATGGTATTACTCACCTTGTGCATTCAAATGTTAAACCTTTAGCTCAAGAAGCTCAAGATTTAGGGTTGATTCCTCCTATCACTAGTGTTGAACCTCTTTCTAATCCTTTACCTAGTATTCCTACCTATACTCCTTCTTTGGAGACTGTGATGGTTCCCTTTGTTCCTATGAGTGTTCCTCCTATGTCCCTTCCTACATCATAACCTTCATATCATAATGTTCCTTTTACTTATTCCAATCCGCTTCCAATTTTAGTTCCTAGTATTCCTCCAGTTGTGGCTTCTATTCCTCCAACTTCTTACACTTTACCTAGTGTGTCTAATGTTGCTACTCCTCCTATTTCCTCTAATGATTCAACAATCATCAGTTTGGCTCAAACTGTGTCATCCTTACAACAATAACTTGCTTCCTTAACTCAAAACAAGTTTAGTATCCCTACATGTGACATGGAAAGTCCTTTGTCCTTGGATATTATTCGTACTCCTGTTCCTCAGCAAGTCGATATGCCTCATCTTGAGAATTATAATGGAAAAGGAGATCATGTTCATCATGTTAAAATATTCCAAATCCTTTGTAGTGATTATGCTCATGACCATAGGATTTTAGCCAAACTGTTTGCTCAAACCTTTTGTAACAAGGCCTTACAATGGTATTGTTCCTTGCCTCCTTATTCTATTGATTCCTTTCCAAAACTTGCTAATGCCTTTATTCAGCAATTTCAAAACAACATTGGCCTGCAAGTGTCTTTGACTAATTTGATGCATTGTAAACAAAATGCTAAAGAAAAATTAATTGAATTTATTTGTAGATTTCAGCATTTGCATGCTCAGATTTCCTATCCTATTCCTAATATTGATATTCAACATATGTTTATTTCAAATTTGTAAAAGGATATTAGAGATAAGATTCTACTTACTGAATTTACCTCTTTTCAACAACTTTGTGCAACACTTCATCATTATCAATTACAAGTGAGTCAATTTGAGAGCAACACTCCAATGGCTCATGTTTCAGTTGATAAGAGTAATGTTGCTCCTAATCCAAACAAATTTCAAAAATTCAACAACTATGTCAAGATAAATAAACAAGCGAATGCAGTTGCTGATCAAGTTGTTGTTGCATCTCACAATGCCACTTTTGCATCCACTGCTTTTTGATTAAATCATAGGTTTACTCCTCTTTCTAAATCTTTACATGCTATTATGAATAGGTTGTTAACTACTAATATGATTACTTTACCTCCTATTCGACCTCTTTTACCTTTTACGAATGCCTCTAAATCTTCTCATCAAAATGCTTTTTTGTCAATATCATCATCAAAATGGTCATGATACTGAGAAGTGTTATTCTTTAAAACATAAGGTTCAAGACTTAATTGACTCTAATGCCTTATCTGTCAATAATCTTGATGGTAGTGGAAACAAATGTATCTCTCCTCCTAATCAAAACCTTCAAATCTATACAATTCCTTTACCTATGCATGATACTAATACCATTGCTCAACCATTTGCTGTGGAAATTGTGTATGATTCTAAGATGGATGATCTCAATCATGTTGTTAATCAAGTGGAGCATGTTGGTCAATCTGTATCTCCACCTCCACCTCAACCTCAACCTCAGATTCAATCTCAAGTTCAATCTCAACCTCGACCAAAACCTAAACCTAAACTGAAAACTCAACCTAACCTCGACAACAACCTAAGAATAAAAGACCTCAAGAACTTTTGATTACCTTTGATGACTCTGAGACTATTAAAGCTCCTGATGGTCCCCTTTACATTTCTGCTAGGATTTCTCAGAAACCTACTCGTGGTTGTCTTGTTGATCCTATATCCTTAGTCAATGTTATTGCTGAAGAAAATATTTTATATGAAAATCTTACAACATGATTCTTATGATACATTGGATGTGTGGATTCAAACTGCTAATGGTTTTCTTTATCCATCATTTGGTTTTATTACTTTACCAGTTGAACTCTGTGGAAAATTTGTGAACACGACCTTTGTTGTGGTTCCTACTTCTAATCAATTTCAAGTTAAGCTAGGTTTTCCTTGGTTGAATGCCATGCATGTTGTTGCTTCACCTATCCATAAGTGTCTTAAGTTAATTCATGATGAAGAAGTGAAGATGATTAATCATATTTTATATCAACCTTCTAGGCCTAGAGATTGTGTTGTTCTTGATTTCTTTTGGCCTTCATTACCTAATTCATGTCCTCCTCGACCTGATAATCTTTTTCATTCATATCAAGCTTATAAACATCATAAGATTCTTGAATTAAGCATACCTCCAATGGATCTTAATCATGGTCTTTTGCCTACACCTTCTATACCTCCTTTAACTATGACTTCTAGTTCTATTAATCAAGTTCCTTCTATCGCTCTTCCTAAAGAACCTATCAAAGATCCTGTGATTATTGATAATCCTATTGATCTTCCTAAAGAACCTATGAAGGATCCTATGATTGCTCCTCCTAGTTCTCAACCTATTTCAAATCAATCAAAACATAATCGATATGTTAATGAACGTCATAAGAAGTGTCATGCTCATGCTAAAGCTCATAATTCTATTATTCAAAGATCTCTACCTTCTTTAGATAAATCTATGCATGATGTGTTAAAAGAAGTTGTTACTAATAATGATGTTAATATGCATGATTATGATGATTCTATTCATATCTTAGATCCTATTTTGATTAATAAGGATGAAGAAGATACTCTTGATGATAATGATGATGTTAGTGATGAATATGAGACTATTGACATTGACATTGATTTACCTAATATGCTTTCATCACAATTAACTCTTACACCTAGTGTCAAACATTGTGATTCTCAAGAGGATCCTTGTTTGGAACTGGCTATCATTCCTACTATGTTGGATATAGTCCCTCTTGCGAATTACCCACCTTCCCTAAATGATATACAATGAGATGGGGAGAGTAGGTGGCATGCTTGATCAACTTGTCCTTCGTGGTAGCTTTGTTGTGTGTTTGCTTGTTGTACTGTGCTTCTCCCGTAATGTGTTTGCTAAATGTTGTTAGATTCTTTTATACGATCCTTGTTACTCAATTGGTACAAGGTGATAAAGGAATAAAAATTTTTGTTCCATGTTATGTGTAATTGTGCTATTGTTCGTAAATGTTTCCTTATGTAATCCGCTTGGATTCGAGACATGGTAGCACTAATTCTTTTTGGTCTCCATGTCATGGTTCGAAAAGATTCTCCTTCGTATATCTTATGTGATCTTTCCTCCTTTGTGATTGTAGTTTTACTTTCTTTAGGGAATGATGTCAATTCATTTACAATAATATCATATATATATATATATATATATATATATATATATATATATATATATATATATATATATATATATATATATATATATATATATATTATCTTATGATCATACTGACCCCATGGTAGGTAGATCCCTTCTATGTTCTTTGTATGTTTCTATGATATTTCCCTTGATTTGTCTTCATCTAGGGGAATCTCGATGTGGAAACATAATCAGTGGAGTTGTTTATGTTTCTGTTAAAGCCATTGCTCCTGTTAAAGTGTCAGCAATGACTTTAATGTTGGGGCATACGCTCTGCTCACCTATTGCACACACACACTTTTCGATATGCACACGTATTTTTCAAGATAATTTTTTCTCCCTTTTTGAATTAGTAACTAATCCTTAAAGCATGGATTTATATTTCAGGATCTCTTCATCCCTCTAGTTTCAAACATATATATATATATATATATATATATATATATATATATATATATATATATATATATATATATTGATCCCTTAAGGTCGGAGGTGTCCTTAAGACTGGATCTCTTTAGTTTTTTGGTTTTATTCTTATGGAATAGAATATTCCTAAGGGTGAATCCTTGATGGGTTGACTAGTGAGTAGCCACATTCACTAAGAAGTTCAATTCCATCTTTCCAGTTGCACCGTTTCCTTGTGTGGCTCACAATGGGACATAAGTTCTCATTGGGCGAGGTAATCACACCCTTTATTTCTCTCTCTAGAGATGTCTCTCTTATTGTGATCTAGGAGTCAAAAAAGACTTGAGTCCCTAGGGGCTTAAGGTTTCTCTTTGTCCCTTGGATTACGATAAGATTATCTTTTCATTCTGATCTCCTTTACCAAGAGTTTGCATCGAGTCCATACTCTTGCTAAAGTGGGGGCTTAATGTATCATCTTAAAATGGAAGCACTTCTATGATAAGAGTGTTTAGCCCTCTGAGTAAGTGATCTGGGGTCATGTGAAGCACCTTGATTGGGTCTTTGCATGTATCTAGCTTTTCCCCCTGTTCTGCTTTCCTCTACACCTGATTTTTACTTCATATCTGCATTTCCTAGCATTCTGGGTCAGGATCCTGAGGTTTTTGACCACAAGGTCAAAGTTGACCTCGACCCTGACTTGTTCAGGATCAACCTCAACCTTGGCCTAGGTCAGAGTTGAGTTCGTCCTTGACCCCCTATCCAGTTTTCAAATTTCCTTGATTTTTGGGTGTCGGGTTTCAGGGATATTTGCTTTCCCGCCTCCAGGTCGGCCATTTCAGATTTTAGAATGGTAAATCCTTAAATTGTATTTAATCTAGGTATATTTTGTAAAGGTTAAGACCTAATTGGGATTTAATTCTCCAAGGTGGCCCCTTTAGAAGATTGTGCCCTAGTTCACTATAAAAGGAGGCCTTCCTCCCTCATTTTCTCCATCAAGTTTTGTGAGAACACATCCATTATCCACATCTCTCAAGAAATTTCATGAGTGAGCTCTCAAGTGCAAGCAAGTGAATTCAAGCATTCAAGCAATCTTTCAAGCATTCAAGTGTTCAAGCATTCATCCATTAAGGAGATCCATCGTTAGCCATTAAAGGATTCAATCTCTTTGGAGCCTCCTTGAAGATCCATCCTTCTACATTCATCCAAGCCTCCTCATATGCAAAGATCAATTCAAGATTGGTGTTGAAGATAAAATGCCATTGATTTGAGACATCCTACATTCATTCTACATCCATTGAAGCATTCCTACTCGTGGATTTGAGGATTCAAATCCTCTACAAGGACTTCAACATAAGCGAGGTGAATTGTTTCATTTGCTTTGTTTATGCATACTACATTTCAATTCAATTTCAAGGTTAATTCCTAAATTGGGGTTTGACCAAGGCAAACTCCCCATACAAACAAAACCCTCATTTTTCTTACAGGTATAGGTATGGAATTTCAGATTTGAGATCAGATTTGGATACCCTTTTCGGTGAACTTTCGAGACCTATGAACAAAGTCAAAATCGACCTTCAAATAAAGAATCTAGCCTTTGACTTTTTATGAGGGTCAAAGACTACCTACTCTCAAAAAGATAAAAGATTTATGGGTTTTCTCCGTCTCGACATTTCCAGTCCAAAATAGGTTGCAAAATTGCCTGAAAGTACACACAAACATAAAAAATTGGCATTTTCTAGGTTTTCTCTAATTTGAGGTTAGTACTTGTATTTCAATTATTTCAAATTTCAAGCATAATTCTCCATAGGGAAATATAGGATCGATCTCTCTCTCTCTCTCTCTCATATTCTCCATAGATTGATTCCATTATGCATTAACCTTTTGGTTGATCAAATTGGATCTCTCCTTTGGGAATTTGGATTTAGGAGTGGATCTCATATTTCCCCCATACATTACATTTGAATAGGCATGATTCCATTTTACCCCTATTCATGAACATCTTTTGGAACCTGGGGTGTCTGATGCAGGGGCATCCAAGGTTAAGGTAGGGCATTTTGTGTCCTCAGTGAAACTAAATGGAGTGTTGGTATTTTGGCTAGTGTTACTCGGTTGTAGCCTTGACTGACAATCTCGGTCATTGAAGGAAGCTCAGTCACTGAAGGAACTCGGTAGTCTTTGGCACTCGGTGAAATTGTTACTTGGTCATGCCTGCGGTGCTCGGTCGACACTGGTGCTCGATGATGCCTGGCTTGCTCGGTTAATTTACTGTCACTCAGTAGTTCTGGCTTACTAACTAGAGTTCTATGTGATTTGTTGAGCTGATTTGGTGAATTTATTATTGGTAGCCATTATTATGGGCCAACATGCTAAATTAAATGTTTGTATACATTTGTAAGTTGACTTGTATGGCATTTAATTATTTGTTTTGAGGAGTTAAGGGTTTCATCTTGCCGACTTGTGGCTAATGATTAGTATTTATAGGATGCTTGGGTAGATGTTTAGGGACACAACTTGGTAGATCATTGGGGGCAGAGAAGTTCATAACTTGAAGACTTAGTGATTCAGATCTGAGGTTCTGAAAGCTAAAGTTGGTGAAGTTGTAGAAAATTTCTTGATGTTCTTGCAGATTAGATTGATATCTGATAGTTGTTTGTAGCAAAGCTAGGGTTTTCATACTTGGAGACAAGGATATTTCTTGGAGGCTTGCAAGCTCAAGTTTAGATCTGCCTTAGGGTTTCCATCAGCTTATGATTGTCTTCACAGTTGAACTAGCTGAGATTGTATTGGATCTATTTGTGGATCTTGCTGAATTATTTCATTTTGTAATTAGCCCTAACTCGGAAGGCCTTACAGCCACGCATGTTAATGCAAATTACTTGAAACATTTATGGTGTTATTTGTTGTATTGAGTATTCCGCTGTGTAATTATGTTGGCTGCAAGGTTTGGATTGTCCTTCATTGGATCCACCATCCTTGACTGCATTAGTTTCCTTGGAGATACAAATCAACATTGTGATTTCTTACATTTGATTTTCTAGGCACCTAGCTTAATTATAAGGCTTCTTGTCTTGTGATTAGTTGAGTAGTAGGAGAGTATGTTCTTTTCCTTTTGGAAAATCAGAAATCTTCACCTACTTAGTTGATCATTTGCAATTAGTCTTGGGTAAATGAGCATGTTCTTGATGTGTTTTTGAGACACTATGGAGTAGGAGAGTATGCTATTTTCCTTTTGGAAAATCATAAATCTAGACCTCCACTAGCTATCCATTTGATTTTTTGCATTTACCTTTAGAGGGTTTGCCAAGAGAGCAATATTTTGGGAACGACCCAAGTGGGGAAGAAGAGAACTTGGCTACTCCATCCCACTATAATCAAAAGCTTCCTTCATTATAAAGAGATGGAAGACTTGTCTATTTTCTACTTCTAACTCTTCTTCATGTGTGGGGCCTAATTTCCTTAATCTTTCTAAGCAAGACTACACTTGATTGGGTGCTTGTAGGGCCTTCTTTATCTCAATCTTGTTTACAAGACTACAAGGGGAGTACATTCACTTTGTGTAGGGATGAGAGGTCTAAATCTTGCTTACGAGACTACATTTTGGGTGCTTGTAGGGATATATGCCTTAATTTCTCTTGTGAAACTACAAGGGGTATTCATGAAAGAAGATTCTTACTAAAAACCTTAGGACTTAGAGGCTAACCTTTTGGTCATGTAACTTACTTTGTGCAAGGATTGATCCAAGTGGGCTTACCTGAATCACCCCAAGATACTCACCATATGCATTCCCTTGGATGCAAATCTTGAATATGGAAATATGGAAAGGCATGCGATGAGAGAATTGTCCTCTTCCAATTGATCCATAACTTACATAGTCCTAGGAAAATCCATTCAACCACTTAATCATGGGGCTAAGAGCATCAAGTTGTGGGAAAAGTTTGAAACACTTCTCTCTTGACCTTAGGTAGTTTTTCTTGATGTGCTTTAATGTGATAAGACCCATGAAAACATTTGTGGAACACACACTTGATAAAATTGACACATTTTTGTACCTTGCAAGACCTCACATATGCTTGTATCTGTAAGGCCCACCCTGTTTCCACCTTTTCCTTGACAGTTTGATGTCGGAGGATGATTGGTAAATCCCTAACGGAATTGTACCTTGAAATAGACCTATATATTGTACCTTCATATCAGGACCTATCAACTAAGTGTCACAATGACAGAGGTGATATCTCTAGGTTATTAATTGTGAAAGTGAATCTTGGATGCAGTATGTTACCTTACAGATCATAGATCCAGCTAGACTATTAAGGTTCCATTGAGTACTTTTGTCGAAAGGATTTGATTCGAGAAGTCGAGATGTAAATGCCAAATTAATTATGTGATAAGTCTTAAGTTTATCTTGGATTTAATTAATAGTGATGTGTTGATTCTAGTAACTCCTACGAGGAGGATGAGTAATTTTTTGATGATGTATTATATGATTATACCATAGTGATGTTTTGGTGATATTATTAGAACCCTGAACAAGGAATTGTTAGATCCTAGACTAATAGGATTATTCTGCATTTTGTTTTCCTAGATTAGGAAATTTAATCATACTTGTGATAAGAATTTTATAGGACCTGACTGTTATGGTTACCCCTTACCGATGTTGAACCATCGATTTATCTTAAATATTATACTAAGGAAAATTGAGATACTTGGACTCATTCGATTTACTAATATGTTATGATGGACATGTTAGACTATACATTTTGTTGACTCGATATGTGGATCCATGATTAGTGGATTTGGATTTGATCATGTTAGACTTTATTATTATCTTCATGTTTTGAGAACCTGAAGATTATCTTATGATGATGATAGATTATGGATGATCTTGATTTCAATCGAACTATGAATTGAATTATGCAAATTAAATTATGAATTATATATGCAATTGAAGTATGAATTGAGTTATGCAAATTGAATTTATTTGATGTGATTATTGAATCCTATATGATTACGTGCAGATAATTGAATTATGACATTTCATTCTATGTGATTGAATGTTCAATTGAATTGTGTAAGATCATTATTTGTTGTGTGATTTCATGTATGCAATTGAGTTATGAATAATGTGTGGATATTACATCTTATATGTTTATATGTGATGGTTTTCTTCCTTGAATTACTGATGCTACATTAAGGTTTTGCAGGTGGAAGGACCATGGAAATATTCGGGGAAACCACATTGAATGCATGTGCTAACAGTAAAGCCAAGGCCCCGTCTATTGAAGAGACCAGGGCCTCGTTGTGAAGTGTTTTATTTGTAATCATAATGTGAATGTATGTGTAGGAATGTTAAGTGTTGTAATATTATGGACATACCTTAATGGCGATGTTAATTATGTGAGTGTCACTTGACACTAGAGTTATATGTTAACTAAGGTATGTCATGTGGTTGGAATGTGAGAGCAAGTTCTAGAAGCTTCCTCAGGGGGGGGGGGGGAATTAAAAGTGCATCCACTTGTCATAGGACCCCAAAGTGAAGTCATATCTTACATTTTCGTGCATAAACTGAACCATGGTTTTTGGAGGGTTAAATGGGACCCTAGGGGGTAGTTTCATGCATTTTTAGGTAGCCCATTCCTTGTACCCATAGGTTAGGGGTAATTTTAGCATGGGAGAAGCCATATTTTGACCTTTTGTCTCCTCCAATAGTGCCCATTTAATCTTGAACTAAATTGCAACTTGCATCATGGACCCAAAAGTACTTCCTAGGACCATCTTAATGAGAGTTGTGGAGAGTTGGTAGGGGGTCCCTTTTTAGTAGAACGTTTAGAGGGGTTTGGGTTGTTCACCCACTCTCTACCTTTAGAGACCACTAAACTTGGAGAAGGAGAAAGCTAGGGATAGAAGAAGGAGAAGGCTCAAAACTTCATCATTTTGCATTGGATCATAGGTTGGAGGATCTTGCTCTTCATTTCTCTCATTTTTGTTGTAGTAGTTGTATGTGTTGTGTATTTGTTCTTTGGCTCCCCATGGTTGGTCATGGAGGAAGCTTGCATTTCTTATTTGTTGTGTTTTAGCTCCCCATGGTTGGTCATGGTGAGAGCAAGCATGTATTGTGTTTTTTCTTGTAATTAGATTTGGGGTTGTTTGCTCTTGGATTCACTCACCCTTGGGAGGGAAGAGCAATCAAGAGGGGGTGTGGGAAATGGAGGCAACTTCATGTGTAGAGTCTCCTCCATGTGTGGGGAAGGATGAAGCTTGGGTGAGTGATTTTCCCCAAGTAACCTTGCAGTTAGCCCATGAGGCATTGGGGGTATAAGGAGGGAAGATTGGCCATGTGAGCCTTGTTATGAAATTGTGATATTTGGGTCCATGTGTGGCCTTGTTTATGATTATACAATGGTTGTCTCCATGGGTTGTCCACCCACACCCCACAAAGGAAATTCTGGGAATTCCTTAGTTATTACCTTGAGGGAATTTGGGTTTTGTTTAATGAATGTTTTCTTGTGAGTGTTTGAGTCTGAGTGTATGTATCCCATTTGATGTGGTTTCCCCAAGCTCGGGGGTGGCCTCATGAGAGGCCTAGGATGGGAGGTGAGCTCCCATGGTCTTTCCTTTGCCTTGTATATATTTGCAGATTTGTGGAAGCTCAAAGAGGAGCTATCATGGAGGTTTTCATCTTTTGGGTGGTTGTGTGAAGACAACCCATTCATTCCTTTGTGAAATATCTCTTTGTATTTAGACTTCTATTGTTGTAAAAGAGATTGTAATGCTTTTTACTTGGAGCTATTGTGAAGATGAAATAGATGAGAGACTGTTATTTATTTGATCTTCCATTGTGTGGTATTAGCAATTTGCAGTGCTTTATTGTAACTATGAAGATGTAACTGTATTTGATGTAATTGTGTATGTATTGAAATGGATTCCTTAATGTTTATGATGAATTCTTGCATACGTTATAAAAGATCTCTCTCTCTCTCTTTATAGTTGAAAATACTCTTTCTTTGCAAATGAGTTATCAACATTGATAGATTAAATATTGTAACAATTTCATTATGATTCCATATTTGGGTTGATATAAGAATATTGTAGTTCCTATAAGATGATTTAATTGTCATGATCATTGAAAATAATCTCTATATATGATTCATATCACTCTTTTAGTCCTATAAATTGTAATGAAACAACTATGAAGAAATGAACAAATTAGTATTTATGTTGATATCTCAATTGATTTGCAATCAAACTATATTTAATCCTTATTGATACACTATCAATTTTAAGTCTATAGACTTCCTTATGCATTAAGGAGACTAATTAAATGATGATGATATATTACTCATAGTTGTGAAGGAAGTTAATAATGTTCTCATACATAGGAGAATTCATTTTCAAAGAAAAGTTGGCTTTCAACTCTCTGGAAATTGTATGGGAAAAGAATTCCCATACAATCTCTTACCACAGTCATTTAAAACAATATATTTTACATACTATCTTTCCTAACAATAAAATATTTAATATTTTATTCACTCTCTTTACTCCACCAAAAAAGGTGCAGAGTACTATAGTCTCACCTTGTTATAAATCTTTAGGGTCTGCATGCAAATTAATGCCTTGTCTAGCTCTTGTCTTAAATGAGCAACCATTGGACAGCATGTGTATGGGCTGGTTTGAAAAGAGGTTGGGCCCCACAATCCATGTCTCTTCATTGGGCGCCAGCCCTTGTTGACCACCTCTTCCCCAAGTTTGACTCCATATTTTGCTTAGTAAGTGCGCCCCATATCTTATGATGTTGACTACTTTTCTAGGGGCACGTGGATAAAGGGAGAATCCTAGGAAGCTAGGAAGTGGAGAGTAGGAAGATGTGATGGGTTTATAGGATGTTTAGAGTAGGTTAGTATGTTGTTAGTTTAGTAGGATGTTTAGATTAATGGGTTAGTTAGTATTTTAGTTAAGTTAGTTTAGGATGCTACTTAATTAAGCTAATTTGATATTAATATCATGTTAATAATAATAGTTAGATGTTATTTAGCAATGTTTAAATATTTATTTTGCTATTTATATATGATATCATATTACTAAATTTATGACACATATGTAATGTTAATTAATATATTATAGTATATTAACTAATTAATAATTATATTAAGTAATTAATATATTATAATTAATTTCATATATATAATTTAGTTTTAATCTTTGAATATATATCATTAAATAATGTTTCCTTTAGATTTATTAATTAGTTAAAGGTACATTGATTATTTGGTATAATGTAATCATTAATTGGATTAATATGTACTCATTTTGAACAGAAATTGGTATAGACGACTATTGAAATTTATATTCAATATTTTTCATTAGCTATCAATTTAATTTTCATAATCAAATTGGTCTTGAAATATACATAATTGGTAATGGTTAACCTATTTATAGGATAATGATTAGCTATAAGCATTCTATTCCTCTTGGTTAACCTATATGATTAATCGACAGACGATCATCGAAATTGTTCATCAAGATGATTAACGAATTCAGATTATATTGAGTTCCAACTAGCATCCTTAGGAATAACAACTTTTTGAGGTTTGACCTCTTGTCGCTTTTGAGACCTTGTCATTAACTCCTTTACCCGCATCATGAACATAGGAACTTATAACCTTTTTAAAAAAAATTTGTTGGTTGTGTTTTGACCCAAACTTTTGGGCATTACAGTATCCACAAGGTTGCTTTGTCCCTTGTTGGATTGTTTGAAGACTATTGCTTGCTCACACTACTTGCTTTCACAAAAAATTGTCTAGGAACTAATATTATCATTCAACCCTTGCAATCCTTTGAAATCAAACTTTGGACTAAGCTTAAACATTGTCAACATTGCTTCTCCTTTGTGATCCTCAGCTCATCTTTTTATTTGGTAAATTCCACCATGTTAGGAATTGCCTCTAGCTAGAAAAGATTACTCTGATCTCTTAACTACATTCTTGGCTAGTAGAATGTTCACCTATCCATCATCTTATTTATTATCTCTCTTGGATGCTCTATCCTATCTTTGCTTGTTCACAAGTGTCGTACACAAGGATCTACCCACAACTTGGACATTTTGTGGAAAGTTATCTTTGTTGTCTCTTTTACACTTTTACACTTTGGACAAGTGAACATTTTTTCTTACCTAGCTTGAACATCAAGTCATCCTATTTGTCTTTTTACAATCTTCTTTCATGTCCTTCACAACTAGATCTCAAATTCACGAAGGAAAGCAACACGAAGCTACCTTTGACAAATCATTTAGAGGAGATCATATACCTTGGGGTTTTAAACCCTTTGCTAACATCTCTAGTGAATCTACCTTATCCTCTCCTAGGATGGCACATAATGTTTCTTACACTCCAATCATTAAAGAATGAAACAAAGGGATTGAGGAATTCTAAAATAATTGGATGACAAGTATTTTGGACAAGAAAACCAAGAACATCACAACTCTAGACATGGATCACAACATGGCTCTCAACATACTAGAACTAGATCACATGGTTCAAAAGGTGGTGATTTAGATAACAAAATAACTGAGGAAGATATCTTACAATTTCAACAAGATGAATGCTTGCAAAGACTTATGAAATTGACCTTGAGTCAAAACAAATACCAATACTTCTTGCACTTAGCCTCATAAGGAGTTAAGCTACCTCAAAACTTTGACATTAACAACCTGTTAAAGAAAGAATAACCATCTGAAATGGAAATCATGAAGAAATAGATGGAAGAGATGATGAAACAAATGTTACACTTAGAAAAGGAAAAGGAACAACCAAGCACATTCTTTTCTCTTGAGGCTATATGCTCATTTCCTTTTGAGAAAGACATATACATGCCTCCTTTTCCTCAAAAGGTTGACTTTCCTAAGTATGAAAAGTATGCTGGTAGCAGAGATCCTCATGATCATATTAGGGATTTTTGTGCACTAAGCATGAAATTATTGCATGAACCCACATATCTTATGAGACACTTTCCTAGGATTCTTAGTGGTCAAGCTATGGAATGGTTCATTAAACTATCTCCTCCTCTTAAAACATTTGACCAACTAGTGCACAAATGTTTTTAATAATACTCCTATAATATCCAACATGCTATCACTATGCTTGATATTTTCAATATAAAACAACACCAAGATGAATCCTTTGTGGTTTTCCTTTAGCGATGGCAAAATCTCTATTCATGTTATCCTTGGAAAATTCCTTAGACTTAAAAGATTGATATATTCATCAATGCTTTGGTTCCTGAAATGAATTATGCATTACAAATGAAAATTCATGCTTCATTTGATAAATTGGTTGAATCTTCTATTCGCATAGAGGATGTCCTTGTTCATATGGGTGAAATCACTCTTCAATCTAAAGAGCATAAACCCTCTTCTAACAAACAACATAGAAAAGATAAGAACAAATTATGGAACAAGACCAAAGATGTCATCAATGATAGAATTGTGGGTACAACTTAAGTGTCTACCACTACTAAGCCTAAAGATTCAGCTTTCAATTTATCCACTTTTGAGAAAGCTAATAAGAACGATTCAATAGGCTCCAAAACTGATAGTCCTTGAACCTCCAAGCCTAAGAGAGACTTCATTCTGTTGGATGTTGTTGATGCATTTAATATGTTTAATCACTACAAAACATCATTGTCTTGTTGGATGTTGTTGTAATTGGTTACTAATGTTGTTGTCATTCGTGTTTTTTCATTAATGTCAACATATGGTTCTATGAAGAGAACATACAGGTCATTACCATGTACGGATATTGTACGGTTGGTTTAGAATGAGAGAACACAGGTTTGTGTACAAGGAGGTGTTGTGATCTTATATCTAAGATCACATGTTGTAATATTTCATATTGGCTAAGTAACAAAAGATTTGGTGAAGACTAGTTTCTGGACCGTGACAAAGGAATTTGATAGAGTTAATCTCTGTGTTTTGAGTGTATCTTACAAGCGATGTGGATTCAGTGTATGCAAGCTCAAGAGATGTTAGATAATGTATTGATGAATGTTCTTTGATATTAGAAGTCATGGGAAGTGTGATGATGTTAGCTGTGGTTTCTATTCTGGAGGAGACCTATTTGGGGCCGACTTTAGAGTTATAGCATGTATTATGGATAGCGAGTATGGATTACGGATGCTAGACCTTAATTATTCAAGTGTAATTGTTGTATACTTTTTATAGATACTGTGTGTATATTAGCAAGTGGTTATGTAATTATTTGTATATTAGGAAAGACTAATTGGTCAACCTGATCATTTATTGTAATAGGGTATATATGTAAGATCTTTTCTTTTGAAAAGATGTGTAATGTGTAAGAATTGTATAAGAAGATTGTAGAAGCTACGAACTTGTATCTACTGGATGTAGAGCAGAGGATAGTTTATACTTCATTGGAACTGATCAAGCAAAGATAGTTGCTATCAGACAGTTCACAAGGATTGTGTATTTCCTTTATATACACTTGTATTGCAAATAGTGAGTTCTGGAGGTGGACATAACCTTCTTTGGGTAGTGAGCTTACATTTCTTTGACTCCTAACAGGGTCTATCCTTTAATAGGGATTATGTACTGTAATGTTTTAATAAGATCCTAACAATGCTAGATCTTTTAACAAGGATACTATACTCTCAATACATCATTTTTGGGTGCTAATTCCTACTAGGGTTTTTACCTTTAACAGGGTTTCCTCGACAACAAGATATTGTGTTATTGTGTTGGCATTTACTGTGTTATCATTTGATTTGGTGTAGATGCTATTTAAAGTTTAATAATATGTCTCACAACTGATTCACCCCCACTCTCAGTTGTGTTGGTGGACTTTTATTCTTAACACACTCCTATTGGATAACCACTTGAAGATGCTTTTGATTGATAAAATCATTACTTTTCCTGACAATTCAAGGCCCTAAGATATTGAGATAAAGCCTAGATGGTGGATTGACAACCACTATTTTGATTATCATCGCAATAAAGGCCACAAGACAAATGAATTCATGAAGCTTAAAAATCTCATCCAGGATCTAATTGATAATGATACTATTGTGGTTGATCTCCCATAAGAGAATAATTATCATAAGGCTTTCAAGGAGCCTTTTCCTAAATTTGGAAAAGGGGAGTCTTCTAAGGTAAAGTATAATAAGATTGGTTACACCTACTCTAATAGTGAAAATGTGATCAACAT
This sequence comes from Chamaecyparis obtusa, assembly GCA_027943335.1. Taxonomy (NCBI): domain Eukaryota; kingdom Viridiplantae; phylum Streptophyta; class Pinopsida; order Cupressales; family Cupressaceae; genus Chamaecyparis; species Chamaecyparis obtusa. The sequence continues at coordinate 35,220 of BSBK01005493.1, read as the reverse complement.
GCTTGAGTCCTCCAATCATACTATTAGTACTATCAAAGCCAAGGAGAAAGATAAAGCTAAACCATCTAATGCAGTAACCTACTCTCAAGCAAAAGTCACTCTACTCACAGTAACCTCAACATCTAAGCTAGCTACCTCATCAACTGCACAAGACTATAATTTGGTTAATCAACGTCAACATACCTCAGCTCAAATCTTAATACTTGAGCTACTCAAAATATCTCATGCTCATAGGGAGATCCTTGATCAAGCCCTTCTTGTGGTTAATATTCCTAAGGACCTAGATGTTGATAAGTTCCAGCCCATGGTCATTCATCTTGCTTCACCTCATTATCTAACTTTCTCTAAAGAAGATGATAAATCTGTCAACCATCCGCATAATCAGCCCCTCCATATTGAAGTCGCTATCCATAAGTATAGAGTTAATCACATTTTGATAGATGGAGGCGCAAGTTTGAACATCTACACTCTCAATTTGGTTAAAGCTCTTAGTTTCTCAAAGCATGTTGTTGATCCCCGATGCAAAATAATGATCAAAGCATGCAATGAAGAGGAACATTATTCTAAAGGCATGGTCATCTTTCCCATTTGGGTAGGTCCTATCTAGCGAGACATCATTTGTCAGGTCTTGGATATTCCTTTGGCATATAACATACTTATGGGTCATCCTTAGGTCCATGAAATGCAAGAAGTTCCTTCTACATACCATTGTTGTATTAAATTCCCTCATGACTAAATTGAGATTACTATTCTTGTAGACTCAACATATACCTGTAACAATCCTAAACAAGTAGAAAGAATGGTTCTTCACAACAAAGAAGGGTCACCTCCTAAAGAAGTAGAAGCAAAATAAAAAACACTTCCATCAGACTATGGAAAAGGAATACTAGTTAGACCTACTAGTATGGGAGAATATCGAGTAGACACTTTTCCCATTTCTTCAAAATATTATGGAAAATTATCTCTCTAATTCATTCCTACAGTTACAACAACACCCATTATATATGAAGGTACTGGAATGATTAAGGCTAAAATTCCCCTAGGGCTAGAAAGGGAAGAAAGTGTTGTCTTATAAAGGCTCCACAAGAGGGAAGAATCTGAACAAGAACTCAAACATATTGAGATTTCACCTGAAAAGTATGGTGTGGGTTACCAACTTATTCATAAAATGGGATATGATGGAAAAATTCCTCTTGGAAAAGGCAAAGGTCTCCTTGATCCTCTACACACTAAATTCAGAAGTCCTAGAGACAAGACTGGTGTTGGCTATCATGAACATAATTTTGACAAACCTAGTAGCATCACTCACACATATGAGGACTCAGATGTTGAAGAAGTAGAAATCCAACCAATGAAATATGAAAGGCTCTTATATATCCAAAATTCTAATCCAGACTATTAAGTAGATCCCTATATACCATCTCAAGCTCCTCAAGAAAATGAACCCGTGGATCCAGAAAAACATGGTCTTAATCAAACTCAGTCTCCTAAGAAAACTCTCACTACTGATAATGGTACTACTACTACTCCTGCTACTATTGAGCATATCATTAATTCTAATCACATGCATCCTGATTGGGGACAATTAGATGATGTATCCCATATCTTGGATATGCCTTGGTGTATGCCTATTCTAGACTACTTTGTTTCTACTGCTACTAAACAAGCTCTCACTACTGAAAATATACCTCCTATGATAGAAGATATCCCTCCTACAATAACTCTAGCTAATTACATCATATAGTATCATAACAGTAAAATGGATTCACATGAATATGAGTGGGACTCATTATCAAATGCTACAATGGAAATACAAGTTGATGTCATACACAGATATACTACTGCTATGAATTTTGAAAGAGGAGAAAGCTCAAATTCTCAAGACCAAGCAAATAATGAAGATCCTTTCCATCCTCCTATGGAAATCATCCCTATGGCTCCTATGCCATCTACTCATAATCAAAACAATACTCCAGCTAATCAAGCAAATCATGGGTATATAATACCTCATACTACGATAACAACATGGAACTTAGGAAGGTCTAGGATTGAGGTGGTTCCTATTCACACACTTATAGAACAATAAGAGGGACTTAGTTCTCGAAATAGGTCATCCTAATTAGATTCGCGTAATACTTCTCTAAATTCCTCTGATACTTCTAGGACAACTCACGATTGACAATGCTCTATGGAAGATAACTTTCTTGATCTCTCAAATTCATTAATGAATGATGAGAAAGATACCAATATCTTTGCACTTGAAACTATTGAGCCTTTATCCCTCATTCATCCTAAGCTACTTAACTGGAATCCTTCTGAATCTATCCAACTCGTATCCCTTGACACTAATCTTGAACTAGCCTCTTACCTAAATGTTGTTGAACCTTTCCCTTCTTCCACTAGTGCAATGAGTAGAGATATGATAGGGGAAGATATCAAATATCTCAGTTAGAAAAGTAAAAGAAAAAAGAAAACATGGTGTGATGGTGAACCCCACTCTGTGGAAGTATTAGATCCTAAAAAAGTAAAAATACACGACATATCCAATGGTGAAAACCTCTTCAAGGCACCTGGAGATGAGATAATTTATGAATATATCTTAACTCAAAATCCCTGGAAGATGTACTTTGATAGCTTATTTACACAACAAGGTGTTGTTGTTGGTGTTTTGTTCATATCTCTACAAGGCTGCAAGATATTTTTTTCTTGCACAAACAATATGGTTGAATATGAAAGATTAGCTAATGGATTCAAACTGGCTATTGGATGGACAGTCAAAGAACTTCATGTCCATGGTGACTCTCAACTAATAATCAATCAATTTAATGATGAATACTGAACTAAAAATAAACAAATGCTATCATATAAACTACTTCTAGTTGATAACTTGAAGAAATAATTTGTATTCATCATTCTCCATCAGTTACTACATGGAGAATATAGAAAATGGGTGTCATGGATACCTTAGCCTCCATTATACAACTTGAAGAATATCAATTTCGCTATGACTTCCTGGTGGAAGAACTCCCCTTTCCTACCAATGACTCTCCTAACTGTCAAATCATCTACAGTATCATTACCTCTAATACCTCCTGCTACTTTCAAATCTATCATAACCTTACAAGAAGTGCATCTCGATATCTACTCATTGCTAATGACTTGTCTAAGAGAAGTCTAGATGGTACTCTCCTTAGGTTTCTAGAACGCGAGGAATCTGACAATGTGTTAAGAGAAGTCTATGAGGGTATTTTTGAATCTCGCTCAAATGGTCTTTCCTTGGCTACAAAACTCTTGACAGTTGGACACTATTGGTTGGATACTTTTATCATCACTGTAGCATTTGGTTCTGACGCTTATTAATTGGATACTACAAAAGGTTACAAAAGGTGATGTTCTCTCAATGCCCTTCACTTGAAGTGACTTTACAACTAGACATCTTGCTTCTAGTACAACAATATATGATCCTGAAAAAAAGTCTAAAAAGCCTAAAAAGTCTTGAAAAAATCCTAAAAAATTGTAAAATATCCTGAAAGAATAATCATCTTGGTGAAAACCTGGAAATAGGTGCCTTGATGCATCCCCCAAAAAAATCAAATCTAAAATTATACAAAAAAATAAAAAAATGGAAAGAACAAAAAAATTAGAAAAAGAGAAAAATCGTGCCTTGGTGAAAACCTGGAAACAAGCGCCTTGGTAGCAAAAATAGAAATAATCCTAAGTGGTGAAAACCTGGTAAACATTCATCACTTATAATAAACACTCCATCTATCAATATGTGGATGAGCTCTTGTGCTTCCATCCATCTCACTTTTTGTTTCCTTGTGTCGTCATGGGCTATAACTAGTCTTAGTCTCATCCTTGGCTCTTATCTATCATCTAGGGGAAATCATATGCCTATTTGAGTTATTAGTGCTTTACCACTTGATCAACCTCTTGAGCTTAACCTGAGTCAGTTTATCAGTCCTTTCTGATGGGAAATTTATCACTGACATTACTTGGTGTTTCTCAACACCCCAACCTCCAGTGTTTCTTAACACTACCAATATGGACATCATTGTGTTTCTCAACACATATCGGATCTTGCACTATCCCCTGAGCACTTGCACTTTGACACTAGCACAAAGGTGATCCTTAACACCCAACACAAAATTATATCCTAGAAAATTAAAATCATCTGAGATATGTTGAACTATTTTCTTGTGCATTGTCTGTTATCATTGATTTTCGCTTGCTATGTCTTCTAGGATCGCTCGACAATGTCTACTTGACTAGAGATTCATGACTATGGACATAACATCTTTTCTTTGATTTCTACTTATGGTGTGATTTCAATGATCCTAAGTTGTCTAATAAATTGGGTGTCTGTGGAAAGAGCCTCCATCATGATTGGTATGCCACACATACCTCAACCCTTTTCATTTGGACACTTAGGTGAGGTTGGAATTATCTCCTTGTCTATTGCTTGTGTGTAGTACGTACAATGACACTCCCAATTATCTTGGCTTCTTATGCCTTGATATTGGTGCTATCTTACAACATTATATTGGAAACCATGTTCAAGTCATCTCAATGCTTATGTCTTGATGCTTGCGTGTATTTTCTACATCTTAATCGATAAGGTTGTATTCATATTTTCATGGTTGCTCTTACATCAGTGAAGGTTATACTAACCCCTGATGTCCCAAATGCTCAAATGATGAAAAATAAATGGCTACAGGATCAGTGACTTGACTACTCTCATGTCTTAGACTACATTTTCATTCTAGAGCATCATTGTAGTTGTGCATTTTTGGTTCCCTTGAGCTATACTTTATTTTCATCCTCCCTCTCTCTCCGTTGAGGCATTCGACTATAAATCCTTATTCTTTATCATATTTTCAAGATTGAAATCAAAATCCTTTGTGATAGTCATATCTTCTAATGTAGTTAATTGCTTATGCTATCACTTCATGCTCACTTCTGCCTTCATTTATTGGACTTCTAAGGCTAATCTTCACCCCTTGTACCTCATTTCAATTTTGGTCCTGAAGGGGGCATGACAATTTAGAAAATATTTTTCATAAATCAAATCTCCTAATTTGTAAATCTAGTAATTGAACCAAATCTTAAATTGATTAAGTCAATCAGGACTAAACATCATCACTCAAGGCATCTCAACTTCGTCGCTTCATATCAAGTTGAGATTTTCCACATCTTCCTCTAAAAGAGTGTTCTCATCACCTCATATCAGTTCACTCAGACAAACATCTTTTGATCTCTTGGGGCATATCAGGTTCATTAGGACCCATATCAATCTGGTATTATCTCTCAAATGATTAGTTATCCCAATCTCCTTGGATAGATATTCAGTCTCATCGCTTCATATTAGGATGGATACTCTTGTCTTGCTTATCGATCTTCATTCAATCAGGTTCAGAGCTAGATCTCTATGAGCTACCTTGACATCATTATTCTTTGACTCAATGTGTACCCAGATCACTCACACATTAGTCAAAGAGGGGAAAATGTAATCACCTAAAATTGGTCTAGTAGAACTTGAGCCCCATCTTTCGATCAAATTACCTCAAATAAAATCCTAAATCTCAAAGGCATATTTACTAGTCATAATTATGTAAAGTAACCCTTAAGATCCCCTTTGCATAAAATCAAAAATCTTATATCAATATTATACTATGGTCTAATTTCTAGAGCTTGCTTATTTATTTAATTTCTATAATATTGATTTTGATATAAAGTTTCTACAATTTTATTAAAAGAAAACATTCACATGTGTGCATACTTAATCTTGATTAATTAGCAATTAAAAGGGATTTGTCCTTTCAAAATTGTTATTTTGTCTTGTTGTATCTAACATTTCCCTTTTGCCTCTTAATCCTCACCACTCATCTCTACCTAACCTTGCATCTCTTTTTGCCTCTTCATCTCAACCACTCATTCTATTGCCTCCTAATCCAAGCCCTCCATTATTGAGGCAATTCATTTAAATGGAAGTTATTCCTTGGATCAAGGATCCATTCTATTGCATTCTAGGAGTTCCATCTTGTTATCCTTTTGTCTTGCATCTTGATTTCTAAATATCTTGCATTCTTAGAGTAGTTTTGCCAATTTGAATTCTTAGCTCTTAGTTGCTCTCATTTCTTAGCTTAGCTTCATTTCTATCTTAATCTTTCATTGTTAATCTAGTTTCCTTTCTTGCATTTTTTATATAGAATATCTCTTGCATTCTCATTCTAGAATACTAGTTGCTTCAATTCATTTTAGCTTAATCTCTCATCCTAGCTTGTTAATCTTGCATCTTAGCTTCATCTCTAGCTTTGAATCTTCCATTTTGGAGTAGTCAAGTCACTAATCATCTATGCCAATTTGATGAGCATAATGAGGAGGATTAAACTCACATCAACTAGGAAGCTATGAGCCACTTCTTGATATTTCCTCTTCCATGGATTCTCTCAAGTGTTATGGTTCATAGAAGTGTATCACACTTTTGATGACACATAATCCATCAAAGATCCATCCTTAAAGGAAAGTGTATCCAATAAGGGATATGCCAAAGAATGATTTTTACTAAGGGAAAGTAAGCTTCCTCAAGGATCAAAAAGAGAAGGAGGGTCTATCCTTAAGGAAAGTGTATTCAATAAGGGATCTAAAAGAGTGACCTATTATAAGGGAAGGTAAGCTTCCTTAGGGATAAAAAAGAGAAGGTGTTGGCAAGTGATGTTTTAGGAGCACTAGGGATCACTTAAGGGTTTTGATTTATGGAAACACTTATCCTGGAGTGATCGCATGTAGAGAGTTTTGGTATTGGAGACTCAGTCATAAAAATGACTAAGTACAAAATTAGGATAGCAGTATATTGTGGTACAATTTTGGTCAGCGAAGATAATGTATGATGTATTATGGCTTGAGAAGTTAAAGGAAGATAAATTGGGATATTTATAAGCTTCATTTAAGATCGCATGTGTTTTGATGATAAGATTAGTAAAATACAGTGATATAAAGGTATACGAAGACAGAGAATTGATGAAACATAGAAGATGAACAGTCATGATGATTGAGGGAAGATTAGTTGGTATGGTAACGTGCTAAGTCAGATAAGAGTAGTATATTGTCAACACTTTGGTAATATATGATCGCCAACTCTTTGTTTATCATTTACATAAGTAATTATTATGTTTTGTATTGTATTTGTGAAGCTGACTGGATGGCAGAACTAGTATAAGTATATAGTGTTTTGTGGAAGAGATATGTATGATTGTAATGATGACGTGATGGATGTGAATAGAAGATGTGATATCAAAGGTTGACAAATATTTAACTGAAACTATCAAAGCATAGCAGATGCTTGTACAATTCACCTTTTGAGAACATTTTTGTGACATTACTTTTTGTAAGAGTTGTAAGCTCACCACCTTTAACAGGGTTTTTATATTCCTCTAACAAGGAAATGTACTATGTAATAATAAGCTCCTAACATGGATACTATATTTTAGTGCATAGTTATAGGTACCCCATCGATTTTTTCCCTTGTCCAAGGTTTCCTTGAAAACAAATCATGGTGTTATGAGTTATGTGTTGTTCATTTATGTTCTTTTCATTTCAGCATTATTATGGTTTATTTACAATTGGTTGAAGTTTAAACTAAAGTGTTGTAATACTAATTCACCCCCTCTCTTAGTATTACCTATTCCTAAAAATTGGTATCAGAGCTATTGGCCCTTTGAGAGAAAGACTAATAGCTTAAGGGAGATTAGAATGGATTCAGAAAGTTTGCAAGAGAACTTTGAAGTAGCACTTGATGACCTAGACAAAGAAAAGGCTGAGAATGGTGAATTGAAATTCAAATTGAGAAGAGCAAAAGGTTTCATCAAGAAACTAAAAGAACAACTTGAAATATCAAGAAGTCAGAAACAAGACCTTATGGTTAAGATCAAAGAGGATTCAGACAATGATACATCAGACCAAGTAAAGAAGTTGGAGTAGGAAAAAGAAAAAATTAATCTTCTGATGGCTAAAGAAATTCAACATGAAAATTATGCAAGATACAAATTTGAAGAGTCACTAAAAGAAGCAAATGAGTAGATAGGATAAATGAAGACTGGAATTGATCACTACAAGGATAAGTGTTAGGAATTTGAGAAGTAGAATCAGATCATAAAAGGAGAACTCACTCAATCCAAATTGCATATTGAGAAGTTGCACATGAGAAATGATAAGATTGATGAACAAAGAGAAAGATAGAAACCTAAAGGAGACATGACTAGAGTTGGATTCAATGAAGCAGAATGTTCTAAAACTAATGAAGAAAATATTGGAGAAAGACCTAATCTTGAGAGACCTAGAGATCATACTAGACCTTTCAGAGGTAGATGCTTTGGATGCAACAAACTTGGACACATGAAAAGAGATTATAGAGGTAACAGTCCTTTCAAACCTTTTTCTAGTTATTGTCATAATTGTTATGCATATGGACATAAGAAAGCAAAATGTAGGAAACCTGATCAGTCTAGATATAAAAAAGATTACATTAGAGGGGAATCAACATTGAAGATCATGTGCCACAAATGCAATAACTTTGGGCATATTGTAAGGTATTATAAGCTGGAGGTAAATTAGGATAAAAGGAGACCACCTACATGTTACAAATGCAAAAACCTTGGACACATAGCGAAGTTTTGTAGATACAATGGAGAGGACAACAAAAGAGGACCAAGAGGACCACCTCATGTGGTTATAAAGAAGAATGTGGGTGATAGTGGTAAAAGTCTTAATGAGTATATGGATGAGTTTGAGAATCATTTCAAGAAATCTGTAAATGAAGAAGATGAGAAGATATGGAAGATAAAAGAGTTCAATAAGGCATTGGTTCAGGGAGAGATAGTAGATTCTACTGTTTCTTCACATGATGATTTCATTGAGACATCGACCTAGAAGGCCACATGGCCTTAGCGGGAGCATTAGATGCAGATAATAGATTATATATAGCCCTTGATTATGTGGAATGAGCTCATGCAAGCTTAGATATGGTGTGTACAAACACTATGGATTCTATGTTTGTGATCGCAGTACTTGGAGATTCATATCTTGTGTTTGCGAGATTTTGTTTGACTGGACAGTGTGCAAAGTTGAGCTACTTGTGATTAATGTACTTACTCAACTTGTGAAGGATAAAAGATCCTAAGACATATAATTTATACACCATTTGATAATCAACAACCAAGGAGAATAGTGTGAAGAATCATTTCAAGCCATCTAGTAGATATATCACGTGATCGCTTGAAGCAAATTTTTGGATTTCAGCGTATTAAAGGTATTTAGATATTTTACTCTGTAAGAATATATGGATGCACTTGCATTTTTTGATGTTGTTGATAGATCGAGGTATAAGTTTAAGAAACATCCATTTAAGTCTTGTGAGGATGATCTAGAAGGAGCATTTTCACAAACCCCTTACGACGTGTTGCATGTTGAGGATATTAGGGTATATATACACTGCAAGTATGAGATCATAGGATATGTTAATATCTATAGTGAATTAGATGGGGTGAGAGAAGCAAATGGAAAGATGGTAGAAGAGTTTAAACACTTGGAAGACCAGTCCATTATCAAGTTAACCCTAATGAATGAGTTCCATGAAACCGAATGGCTCAAGATAATTCTAAGAAGAATCCATGACCAGTTTATATGGATTGGAGAACAACCAGTTAAGATATGTGCATAGATGATTCATGAGATAATTGGTTTGGATAATACTGGAGCACTCCCAGTATCCAAGAAAAAACTTAGAAAACAAGCAGGAACCCTAACCTATTATAAGTGGGATAAGAGAGAAATGACAATAAATGACATATATCTGCAAGATGTGAGGTTGATAGCTATGATATTAGGTTACAAGATATTCTATAGAAGTAGACCTAACTCGGTATCAGCTAGAGTTATTATGATGGCATATAGAATGGTTAAGGAAAATAAGAAATATAACCTATGTGAAGTTCTAGCACAACATTTTTTGGAAAATGTAAAGGTTATTAAGAAAGACAAGTCTAAGGCATTCAGGTTTGGTTCAATTTTGGTTCATATGTATATCTACATTGAGCACAAATTCCCTAGCATGTACCCTAGAGCATGGAAGGATGATGTACCTACTGGAATTCAAATCTCTGAGAGCTACAAAAGACAAAACAATAATTGGGTAGATGGGGAGCTATTTGCTATGACCAAAATCCTACAAAGTTAGATGAAGGAAAGATATAGGATACCTAAAGATATAGTTGAGAAATATAAGGACATTATCTGTTTCATGGTTGAAACTAATTGTGTATGCTTTGAGGCAATTGAGCCTAGGAAGAAATGGTGTTACCCTATGGGGTATGCAGTTAGTTTCAAGGTTATAAATATGCAAGTTGAGCATGTACTAGCAGCAAAGATAGACACTTTTAAAGAAAGATAGGGAACATATTGGGAAAAGTCTGAAAAGGTTAGAGAAGAACCTGAAAAAGGGACAAGGAAGAGAAAGATTGATAAAATAGTTGAGGATATCACTATGAAGGTAGGAATCACTAGGGAATAGTTGAATAACATAAGGAAAAAGATGACAGAAGCATCTTTGAGCATGACAATTTATGCACCTTCCCCCTCTGAAGCAAAGAAGACAAAAAGTTCTATTCCTAGTGTGATAGATTTGTGAGTCACTCCTGAGAAAACTGCAGAAGAAGTTGTACCTACAAACACACCTAGAAGATCTACAAGAACTACCAAACAAATCAACCCTACGAAGTAGAAGGTAGAAGCTGAAACAAAGAAGAAAGAATAAAAATTGACTGAGAAGGAAGAAGAAAAAGCAGTGCAGAAGAGACCATAAGATTTTTGGAAGCTAGACATTCAGATGCTACAAAAGAGAGCATTATGAGATGGTAATCTAAAGACAATAAAAAAATACTATGAAAGGTATAATTCAGATGATCAAGCATTAATTAAGGATACCGTAATTGAATACCTATTAGTTTACAAGAAGAATCTGCTAGAGATAGAAGCCAGAATCCCCAAGGACTTGTATAACAAATTAGAAATAAGAAAATAGTTAGCATAGTCTGAGGATGAGAACATAAGGAACAAGGCAATTGAAGACATGTTACCTATTGTCTAAATACAAGAAAGGGAGAGAATCATCAAAGAATTGAAACCTTTGTTGAGGATTGAGGCTAGAGTGGTGAAAATTATGGCAAGAAAGTATGATGAGGTTATTGAAGACACACAAAAGGTATTGAATCAAATCATTATGAGTGAGATGCCTGAGAAGACCTCACCTCCCAAGGTTACCAAGCCTACACCTTTGCAAATAGGAGAAAGTTCTAAGTCAATTGAAGTGTGTGTGCAAGCAAGTGAGGCTAACATGCAACCAGACTTCTTTGTCTCTGGTGTGCCTGTGACCCTAGACACATCGCTTGATGTAGATGACCCATTTCAAAACAACTTAGACAATGCAATGATAGTTGAAGAAGAAGGATTAATAAAGGAATAGCATACAGAGGATAAACATGAAGAGAAGGAACAAGAAAAGGAAATACAACAAAAAGAAAGGTTAGTATAAAAGGAAAAAAAAAGGGTAAAGGTGATTACTAGAGCAGTAGAGACAGTGAACAAATTACTCCCTACACCTATTGTTTTTCAAGGAAAGGATGAGGCAGAGAACCTAGGCATGGCATTGGATAGCTTTGATAGTCACTTTGAGTCACTGCTGAAGACCGTAGAGGATAAGGCATAAAAGAGTTTCATAGAAAAGAAGTTGAAGGAAGTTTGTCAATCCATCTCATGGGACTTGGGCATTCTGAGAAAAAACTACAAGCAAGGACAAAAGTTGTGTGGCAAGAGGAAGAAAGGTATACAGCTACTGCATAAATCCTATTAGACATGTTAGGAATATAGAAGATATCATAGCCAAGGATAGGGCTACCTTAGACAGCATAATGGATAGTTGTAAAACCTCTTCACAAACTGTATTGGAGATGGATAAGAAAGCATCCAATATATTGGATAATATTAGTGCTTTGAATGCAGAGAAAGGGAGAGTAATGGAAAGATTTGGTTTGCTGAAGAGTCTAATCACTCCTAAGCTATCAATTTTTGAAGCTCATCTTACGGAGATAGAGAAAGTAGAAGGCTTAATGACAAGTTCCTTACCCACCGAGCTAAAGGCAACAAAAACAACATCTTATGCACTGAATGGACTGATCCATGTCAGTGAACTTTTGATTAAGTCATGGGAAGATGAAGTAAAGACCTTGGAAGATTCCTTCCAAGACATTCTAAGATTGGTGAGTAAGCACTAAGTCTTTTGTGCTTAGAATTTTGAAATTTTATAAATACCTTTGCCTTTGATGTCAAAGGGAGAGAAAGAGAAGAGAAAAAGAGAAAAGAAAAGAAAAGAGGAGAATATGTATATAGAGAAGTAGAAGGAAGATAGTGCTTTGACACTTAGTCATTTTTCACTAAGTGTTGCCATCAATGCCAAAGAGAGAGATTGTTATCAAGTGATGTGTTGGGAGCACTAGGGATCACTTAAGGATTGTAATTTATGGAAACACTTATGCTAGAGTGATCACATGTAGAGAGTTTTGGTATTGGAGACTCAATCATAAAAATGACTAAGTATAGAATCAAGATAATAGTATGTCGTGGTACATTTTTTGTCAGTGAAGATAATGTATGATGTATTATGGCTTGCGAAGTTAAAGGAAGATACTTTGGGATATGTATAATCTTTAGTTAAGATCGCATGTGTTTTGATGATAAGATCAATAAGATACAATGATATGATGGTATGCAAAAATAGAGAATCAGTGAAACATGGTAGATGAACAATAACAATGATTGAGGGAAGATTAGTTGGTATGGTAATGTGCTAAGTTAGATAAGAGTAGTATAATGTCAACATTTTGGTAATATAAGATTGATGACTCCATGTTTATCATTTTCATAAGTAATTATTATGTTTTGTATTATATTTGTGAAGCTTGATGGATGGCAGAATTAGTATAAGTATAGAGTGTTTTGTGGAAGTGATATGTATGATTGTAATGATGGTGTGAATAGAAGATGTGAGATCAGAGGTTGACAGAGCTTTAACTAGAACTTTCAAAGCATAGTAGATACTTGTACAGTTCACCTTTTGAGAACACTTTTGTGATAGTACTTTTTGTAAGAGTTGTAAGCTCACCACCTTTAACAAGGTTTTTTATACCCCTAACAGGGTCTTTTGTATTCCTCTAACAAGGAAATGTACTATGTAATAATCAACTCCTAACAGGGCTAGATCTCCTAACATGGATACTATATTTTAGTGCACAGTTGTGGGTACCATCCCCACCAGGGTTTTCCCTTGGCCAGGGTTTCCTTGAAAACAAATCATGGTGTTATGAGTTATGTGTTGTGCATTTATGTTCTTTTCATTTTAGCATTATTATGGTTTGTTTACAATTGATTGAAGTTTAAAATAAAGTGTTGTAATACTAATTTACCCCCCTTCTCAGTATTACCTAATCCTAACAGGATTTTCTCTTAAGGAAAGTGTATCCATTAAGGGATCTAGAAGGCAGACAGTCAAAGAACCAAATGTGTGTGTGTGAAAAAATGTGAAACATAGAGCGGAGTGTATGCCCCCATGTTAAAGTGATTGCAAATACCTTAATGGGAGAAATTTCTTTAACAAAGCATACATGCATCCATAAAAAATGTTTCCACTGTGAGTTTCCCCCAAGAAAGGAAAAATCAAGGGAAATGAGCACATGAAAAAAGAGAGCACGAAGGGATCTACAAACTATGGGTTCAATATGATCATTAGATAATATGTGAAATATCATATCAAAATAAAATTTTATCATCCCCAAAAGGTAGTAGAACTATAAGCACGATGAAAGAAAAGAACGTAACTATTATGAAGAAGAGTTTTTTTGGGTTGGAATCATGGAGACCAAAAAGAATAGGTAGCTACCATTTTGCATCATCCCAATCAGACAACACAAAGGCACATTTACGAATAGTGGCACATGCACAACATAACATGTAACAACATATAAAAGAAGGGAGATGCAAATAGAATGATGTTTACGTCATTATGATTTCTTTATCACCTTGCACAAATAGAGAAACAAGGGTCATTTAAATAAATCTTAACAAAATAGATAACAAGAAACACATCATGGGGGAATAACATTACAATAGGAAAACACATAGAATCCACCACACAAGAGGAGCTAGTTAAGTGAATCATCTTATCCGCCCTCACCCCCCACCCCCCCCCCCCCCCCCCCCCCCCCCCCCCATCTTGGTATAGTGTTTAGGGAAGGTGGGAAACTCACAAGAGGAGCAACAACAAGCACAAAAGACAATACCTAGTTCCCAACAAGGACCATGTTATGAAGATAGGTAATTATGTTTGTCACTAGGAGTGATAGATAACTATTGTGAAAGCATAGTCGATAAATCATGATCAATATAAATAGCCTCATAGTCATTAGAATCAGTAGCATGAATATCATTGTTAGCATCAAGAACATCATCATCAATAGTATCTTCTTCATCCAAATTAATTGTAATAGAATCTAAGATATGTATAGAATTATTGTATTTGGTCATTTTAATCTTGTTTAAATTCACTTCCTCCATTGGCTTAAGCATGGGTTGGTCAAAGGAAGGCAAAACATGAGGAGATGTATGAGGTGAAGCAATGTCTTGAGAATTGTTTTGATGGGATCTAGTATGACATTTACAATGGTGGTTACGAGCATGATGATTGCATTCGGTTTGGGATAGGATCAATCAATATTGGGACCTTTTATTCTTTAGGAGGAAGAATGAAAGGAACCACACTAGGTTGAGAGATGGTTGGAGGAGAATGTGTATAAGCTATAGGAGGTGGACCAAAATCATATATAGGAGGTGTAGGTGGTCTAGGAAGAAGTCCACATCTAGAACAAAGAGATGGAACATCTTTAGATTTTCTAAGTTCACAAATCTTTTGGACCTTATCAACTTGGTATGAAAGAGATGGTTAGGATGGATTTGATTTGATTGAGGCATAGAAGGACAAAAGAAATCAAGGTCAACTGAGTCTTGAGTCCATTATGATGAAATCTAAGACATTTATGAATACAAGAATCCAAGAAATTTCATGTAGGTAAGCCAAGGAAGACCAAGTTTGACTTTAAATTGATCATAAGTTGGGATGACAGTAAAGGTAACATGTTCAGTTTTACCACCAACTTCAACAAAAACTGAAACAGAACCATGGGAAGGATAAAGGAAACCATTGCAAGTTTGGATCACAACATCAAATTTATCATAGAACTCATGTTGCAATCATATATTGTAAAGATGTTCTTTTGTTATCACATTCACCATGCAAGTGGGATCAATAAGAACAACACAGGAAGGAAGGCCAACAACCTTTGAGACAATGTAGAGGGGACCATAATGCTCTTTAATTATCTCAATATGGTCAAAGGCAATACAAATCTCAGATGGAGGTTTAGGTTTAGGTTTAAATTTATCAACTTGGTTGACCACATGATTAGCTTAATTTATTTTGTCATTGTAGTCAATGCAAGGAGAAGAAGAAGGAGGTTGGGTAAGATCAATGGTATTGGTTGAATGAGTGGGGAAAAGGGTTGGTATAGATTTACAAGTTTTGGTTAGGAGGTGCAACATATTTATTTCAATTTTTATTGTCACCTTCCATAGATATAGCATTGGAATCAATAAGGACTTGAATACCAATTTTCAACTAGTAAAACTTCTCAATATCATTACTAGGTTGACAATGATATTAACAGAAGTCTTTAGGATCAAAGTATTTGAATATTGGTTTAGATGGATCAATGGGTTTGACATGAGGTGTTAGTTTGTAGTGTCTTTTTAGGAAAGTACTATACACTTTACATTTTTTAGTTGACATGTGTAGTGCCCACCCATTATTTTCTTTTGAGTTTTATATTGCCAAACTCTTTTAGGCCACTTTTATGTGTGCGTTGATATTTCAATTATTATATGGTTTTGGATGTATGACACTACATGGTGATTTTAATAAATGAACAATTATGGATGTTATATTGATGTCGCTAGATGATGTTAGTTATTTAATGATGATGATTTATATGTTTTAAACTATGTTTATGATTATGATTATACTTACCCCATACTTGCATGTGTATGGTTACTATGTATGCTTTTACTTTCCTGTTTGACGTGGTTGATATGGTTGAGGGATGAAGTTGTAGTTATTTGCTTGCGAGATCCACACGATGTCCTGATCCCCACCATTGCTTGTTTTATATACATGCAGGTTTACACATACTGGGCATCAACTTCCTCGAATTGTTAGGATGAGCGTACCCTATCACAAATCTCAATGGTAGAGAAGGGGAGATAATATTCAAATACAAATCTCAACCTAAGCCATTCTATTGTCCTAAAATAGTGGACAAGATTATGATATTTTACCATTTCAAAACTTGTCCAAGTGACGTGAGTTTATAGTCCCTTCCCTGAGCATGGTTATGGTTCTTGAAGTTTAGTTTTATTGATGTGATTGCTATAATTAGACAATTTATTTAGATTAATTGTGTAATTTAAATAAATTAGATTTTTACTATTTTTAGCTATTTAAATGTGAAGTATTTAATTAATTAAATATATTTTTAAAATCTAATAATTTTTTAATTAAAAGGCTTATTGTGAAAATAAAGATATTTAATTAATGAAAATTAATTAAATGCATTCACTTTAGATTTAATTAGTTGTAAATTTAACTTTTCAAATAAAAGGTATTTATTAATTGAGAAATTAAATAACATGTGGAAATAACAAGTAGACTAAATGTTATTATTTAATTTAATTAGAATGCATTAAATTGCACAATCAAAATTGAAATAAATTAAATAAAAAAATTAGTCAATTTTGAGTTAAGTGGTTTAACAAGAGCAATTAGAAAATTAGACTTGAGTTCAAAATTGAAATTAGAGGAATTTAGGAATTGATGGAAACAAAGCTGTGATCGGAGTTGAGTTCCAACCTTTGCATGTGGAATTCAATTTCCTATATTGTGAAGGTTTGGCCATTATTCTCAACACACAAGTTTGGAGAATTTTTGGGTGAAGGATTTCAATTTGGTGCAAATTTCTAAAAGTTTGGATTTGTCTTTGATTCTGGCATCGTCAAATTTATCTATTTGGTGTTTGAGGTAGGGTTTGATAACCCTTGTGATTGTATTTCTGTAATTTTGGAAGGAGTGTTTTCTTCATGCTTGTCAGATCTGGATGTTTTGGGTTGTTCATGTGATTTCTCTTCATGTTGAAAATTTTAGAATTTATTTGTAGGAAATTTTGGTATGCATGCAATTTTTGGTTTGAATTTTGCTGATTTCAATTAGGGTTTGAATTTATGGAATGGATAGAAATTAGATTTAATGATTGTTGAAATTATGTGAGAATATTTTGTCTAAAAACCCTAGGTTCAACCTTAGAATAGATTTATCTGGAGAAAACTTAGATCTGACATTAGATTTGAAAAGAAAGTTTCAATTAAACCTTATAAAATAAATTTAGAAAGTACCTAGATCGATCTGGGCATATGAGGTTTTCTATTTATATGTAAAAGAAAATAAAAATTAAAGGTAAAAAAAATTATGTTATCAACAAGAATAATAATATATTCTTGTTCTTTACTATTAAAATTTATTCATATGACAATATTTATTTCATACCTATGTTTTCAATTTTTTTTAAAATATATTAAAAAAAGAATGCTCTCTATTTTTTTTGGTACAATTAATTACTAGTATCGTATTTAAAAATAATAATTTAAAATAAATAAATATATATATTTAAAAAATTTAAGAGGAGAAGGTGGGGGCCACCCATCCTTCCCCTTCTCTTTCTAGTCGGCGACCAGTCCAAGGTTGTCGCACGACAGCCCCAAGGGATTGTCGACAATGGGCCTTTGGCCACCACACGACAACCCAAGGGACTGTCGGTGGTGGGCCTTTGGCCACCGCATGATAGCCCAAGGGACTACCAGGTGGGCAGTCAGAGGATGGGGCCCGTGGGTCCCCCCTCCCAACAATTCACTTTTATTTTATTTTTTTAAAAGTTTTTTTCTATTATTTTATTTAATAAAAATTTAAAAATATTTAATACATAATAATATAATAATTAAATTATAAATTATTAAAACATAATTAATAAGATAAATAATAAAGTAAGGTTTTATTTTATTTTAATGATTAAATATTATTTTTATGTGTTTGGATATATAGTGAAATAGGAAAATACGTTTTTTCTTCCTTAGCATGTGTAAATTTTAATTGGGCATTAGATGTATTTATGTAATGTTGGCTTATCTCAATTGGCTTATTTATTTAAAATAATGTTGGCATGCTATTCGTTATTTAAACCAGTTAATTTATTTAGACTATAAAATTATATTGTGTTAGTAATTTTAATTCCTAAAATCAATTTATTTCATTAATGTTATAAATAGATTTGTTAGGGTTAGAATTTAATTGTTTTAATGTAATTATAGTATGTTAGTAATTATTGAGTAAATTAATTTCATGATGAAATTTACAAATTAGTTTATTGTATTAAATTCTATTATTTGTCTATTTATTTGCCTTTTGTGTTTGGGTTTAGAGGGGTTTAGTATGTCAACCTAGTAGGACTGTTACCAGAGGCGGGATTAGAGATTATTGTTTATATTTATTTGCCTTCCCTACTTGATTGGTGTTTTGATCAAATGTGACCCAACCTTATGGAGTTGATTTTATGATGGATATTGCATTATGTGTTCTTGTTACTTCTTGGAACCAATTTTAGATATTATGAGACTATGTTGACTTAGAGTAATAATTTGAGATTATTAAACCTAGGGTAGGTTATCTAGGTGTTAGAAGGGAAGTGGCTTACTTTGCAGGTGTCGGAGTCTAAAAGTGGCTACCTGGGTATCCTTAGTAGGTTACTTAATCAAGTGATAATATTAAATTAAATGAGGATTAAAATAAATTAATAAGATAATGATTCCTCACCGTTGCCTTGAGTGCTAGTATAGGCTAAGGATGAGAGTGGGAGAAGATGCTTGCTCATCCAGTAGTGATGGTGAGTTTTGCATAGTTGATTTTCCTTGTCTACATGAAAGGACTATTGATCTGGATAGAGTCACTAGGGGTGGAGTTTAGAGAGGCTATCGGGTGACCTTAGAGTTGACTCATGTGATGACACTTCCTTGATTTCATTCTAGGTTTCCTACATTTTTTGGTTTCCTCTGGGTTATTATGTGTACCTTTGACTTATGAGTTTGTACTCTTGAGATAGGAGCTTCTAGGATCCTTTCTTAGTATATTTGATTGTATGGTATTGTTATCCAAGTGGGATTTGATGTTATCTCCTCAACATGGTGGGAGTGGAACCACAGGTTTTTACAAGGTCAGGAGGTAGTGATTATTTTACCATCTGAGACTCCGACATCCTTGTTCTAGTGCTGGATGATCCTTGTTACAACTACTTCATTTCCTATCTTCTTGGAGTTTTATTCTTGATCTTGTACTTCTATATTTGGACTTTGTATCTTATTATAATTTACATATCTCGTGACATGTGCAGTGGATGTTGATGAGTATGTGTATCTTATCATTCTAATGTAATTATGATGTAATATGTAATTTATGGTTGTAATTATATTTCATAGTTTCTACGTCAAGGAACCCTTGAGATGTATAATCTATCCATGGAGATTATATTTATGTGTATGTTCTTATGGACTTTATGTTTTACTTTCGCTTGTTTATTCATCATTATTTGTAAACTTTTAAGAAAAAAATTCTACAAACTTAGTAACATGTTTTAGGTTAATATCTCATGGGTTCCTTGGTGGGGCATTACACTTGGTATCAGAGCCCATGTTTCAAACACTGGGAGCTCTGGAAATATTGTACGCTCATTAGTTGTCTAGTGGCCAAAACTTAAAAACAAACTTAGACATATAACACTCTTGTATTTTAGACCATTATTTTTTGCAATCTAGTCATGTTTAATTTATTTTTTCCTTCTTGATTGTATGTCGTAGGGAAGATGATCACTGAGACTAGGTCCATGGATAAAGTCTAAAGTGGAGGCCATAGTAGGGGACATGGAAGAAGAAGACTTCTGATGCCTCCTATTAGTCAAAGAGTTGAGGAGAGAAGGGAAGAGGATGGTAGAGAACAACATGGTGACTCAGGAGAACTTAATGCCATGCAGATTCTCCATACTATTTTAGAACACCTACCTTTGCATAACAAGGCCGATCATGAAGTATCACATCATTCTGATAATGAGGAGAGACAGAGATCTAGGAGTTTGAAAAGGAGGGACACTACCCTCAGTCAGGGAGTCGTAAAGGCTAATAAGATGAAAGACCTTATGAGATTATGACCACCTCCTTTCAATGGTCTTGGCATCGGTTTTAAGGCAGAGACTTGGTTCATTTCTTTGGATTGTTATTTTTTCATGCAACAGTTTGACACTAATGTTAAGGCAAGATGTCTCATTATGAGTCTTGAGGGATTTTCAACTTCATGGTGGAAAATAGAGGGGTAGAAACTTGGACTTACTATGGAGACTGTTACTTGGAGATTTTCCTTGAAAAATTCCATGAGTGATTCCTATTGGAATAATGGAAGTGACATCAACAACGTCTAGATGAGTTCCATAATTTGCGGTAAATGTCCATGACTGTTTAGGAGTATGAGTGACATTTCTTTGAGCGTGGGACCTATGAAGGATATAGTGATCAGTCACCACTCTTATTACAACATTTCATCAGAGGACTCAATGGCTGCATTATTAGAAGGGTTATGGTTTTTGAACCCAAGACCCTCAAGGAAGCAGTTATTAAGGCTACTTTGATTGGGGCTAATTTGGCCTCAGGACATGGTGGATAGATAGGGGTTCAAACAAGGGTTCCTACATCTTTAGGCTTTAAAGGAAATCATAATCAAGATGTAGGAAACTTCAAGAAAACCCTTCCCTATTTTCACAGTCAGGAATAGAAGGACACAAATCCTCCAACATAGAATGATGGTTCTCAATCATGGAACCAATGCAACTAGAAGTATAATATGTGCAATCATAGAGATTATCCACCTTAGAGTTCACATCAAAATCTAAGTGGAGGTAGTTTCCAGTAGTCTAGTGCACCTTTAACTAGGAGAGGTGTTAGTAGAGGGGGTTGTTTCTCTTGTGGGAAGCATGACCACATTATTGTCAATTGTCCTCATTGATCAGTGTAGTTTTCAAGATAGAGGCCTAGAGCTTATGATCCTACAGTCGAGGATGCTAGTAGATCCTATAAGATGTTTTCAATTGGGAATGATCCACAAAGTTCATCCCATATAGTGGGGAAGGGTGCAATGGGACCTGCATGTTAAGTCTTTTACAACTTAGTAGGATGCAATGAGAATATGAGATTGCCAAAACCAATCGAGATACAACAGAAATCCAAATCCAAACACAAGCATATTTTTGGTTGATACAAGATTGCCAACTACCCTAGGATGCTCCTGCATTAGACACCCCAGGTGCGAAAAGATATTCTCATTGGCTCAATGAACATCTTTTAGGATTCAAAACATAAATCCTGAACTGATTCTTGATATACATATCCTCCAAGTCTACAACACATTTTCCTCAGTTCCACTTTTGTTTTCCTTGCCTTTTCAAATCCTTCCTTGGTATGCTATCAATCTGTCTTCCACTATGATCATCAATCCTTTCAGAATCCCTTAATTCACTCTACTACCAAAACACATATTCCTCTTACCAAGTGTTATATCCTGCAAAGGCATCAGGGAAAACTTTCTACCATACTTCTCAACAACAAATACATTCTTGACACAATCATGTATGACCTTACAATCATACTGCCAAGGTCTACCAAGTAATATGTGACAAGAACTCATGCCCACAATATCACATAACACTTGATCAACATACTATCCAATATGAAATCAACAAAACATTTCTCCCTTACCTCTAAAGCATCTTCATCTTGCACCCAACTATTTTTATAAGGATAAGGATGTCTCACCCTCTTCAAACCAAATTTATGAACCATCTCCTTAGAAATAAGGTTAACAATACTTCCACTATCCACAATCACATTACAAAGTTTACCTCTTGACTTGCACCGAGTTTTGAACAAATTCCTCCTCTGACAAGGTTCTACCTTAGTACCGAGCAATTTTCTTCGAACCAACAAGTTTTCTAACTCCACCTCAGGTTCATTCTATATGTTCTCATTCACCACAACATTTATGCTATTACCAAGCTTCTTATCTGCATGGGAACATTCAAATGATCGATGTCCTTCTTCACCACAATTATAACAAGTACCCTCGAATCCACCTCTGCATGTTCTTCTCCTTAGTTCAACAGGTTTTGGTCCATCTTCAACTTTCAGTTTGTCTTTCACCAACTGTTCTTGCTTTTCCTTCCCTTAGGAATTATCATGATTTCTTCTCTTCAGCTTCTCTTCTGCCTTCATGGCATATTGATAAGCATCTTCTACTGAACCAATCTTCAACATACCAATCTCATCCTGGATATTGAATTTCAAATAATTAACATACCTTACCTCCTTTTCTTTAGAAAGTTCTCTATACCCAGACCAAATTGTTAACTTATAAAACTCCACAGTATAATCTTCCACAGTCATTTCCTTCTGTTTTAGATTCTACAATTTCTTAAACAACTCAAGTTCATAGTCGGTAGGGATGAACTTAGCTTTCAATTTTTCCACCATCAACCTCTTCCGATTGATCTTCATTTCACCTTCTTCCTCTCTGTCTCTCTGTAATTATTTCCACCATAATACATCATGTCCTTCCAATTTTGTCTATTCTAACCTCACTCTAAGAGGATCTCTAATGTTATCAAGCTCAAAGTAATCTTCCAACTCACCAATCCAATCAATCAAGCACTTGGGTTTCAATTTACCTGAGAAATTGGAAACCTCCATTCGGTAAGATGTACTCAACCGAGCTCTTGACATTTGTAACCAATTATTTATGTCTCCACCATATCTATCCATCTGGTCTCTTTCATCACCATTAGATCCAATAGCTTTAAAGTCTTTAACATCTTCCTCATAACCATCATCAGTTCCAAGATTCCTCGGCATACCATCAATAGCCCTCTTAATCTCGATGACTAGTTCATTTTTCATTAACATCATCTTAGATCTGACATCTGATTTTAATTTCTTTGCTAACCTTGTTTCCACAGCATCACAGAGATCTTCAATCTCCCTAGGGTCCAATATTCTTAGAGGCATCTCCAAAGATTTTCAAAAACCCTCTACAATAAACCCTAAGTTGATATATGTTCTCCAAGGGGTGCTCACACAAACTCCTATAGGACTCAATTAATCCTATCTTCTTAGATCCTACTCACTTATAGGATCTCATTGGTCTTAAGTGATAACTTTAAGACTCCTTGAAGTCTATCCTAAGAGTTCCTACCCTTGTGCTTAGCCTTGAAAGACAACTATCTTTTAGTTTTGTCACGATGCTTTCAAACACCTAGAAGACTCTAAGTGTCTTTCTCTCACACATTTCCATTGTGGTTTTAGGGGTACCATAATTCTTGAAAAAATTCATTTTGTTTACATTTGAATCCATTTTGATGGATCTCAAAGCCCTTTACAATCGGGTTCAAGGGTTATCCTTATAGAGACCTAATTAGGCCTAGTTTCCTTGTAGCCCTTGACAGGATCTTTTCCCAATTTCTTGTCAAATACTTCCAAATAACCTACAAAAAAAACTCTATATTTGAGTACCCTTTTGGAATTTACTTTAGATTCATGAGGTTTTAGGGCTTTCAGGCCTCTGTACACTAGCTTCCTACAAAGTAGGGCTAATAGGCCTAATTTCTAGGACTTTACGAATTTCTTGCTTGAAACCTAATCAAAAGAATTGTTCAATCTCCAATCTCATCAACATGCATTGAAAAATTCATATTCTATTTGGAACCATGCTTGTTCCGTACATTCTTCCTTTCCCCTACATGCAATCATCCATTTCTTCACTGTCACACCTCTAACCGAGTACACAACTAGTCTCACCTAGGGCATGACTTTAAAATTAGGAGCTCAACTCTTCAGGACTCCTACCTTCATAGAACTACTTTACATAGACTCCCCTAAAACATTCATCCACCCTAGGAGATTCCCACGGTTGGATTTCATGGGGGAGCCATTGAAACTCAAACTACCCTGGACTGGACCAGTAGACTCTCTAAACACTAATCAATTTATTGATGTCACTAAAATAACTCAAAAATACTTGCACAAAGAAATAAAATTATTATATCTAACCTACCAACATAGATCTAAAGCTAAATCAAAGATTTCAATCCATTTGATCACATTGTCACACAAGAATGCTCGAGTATCTCTTAAAACCAGAATTACAGAGCTTCCTTTCAATTCAAAAACCTCTTTACATTCACATCTACCTCAAAATATGAGCCATTCGGTATCATAAGATACCTCCTCCACCATTTTAGGCCTTGGAATTCATTTCCCACTCCTAGAATGGAGAGGATCCTATGTGGTCGAGTTGCATGCAATATTTGCACAAAGTTGCAAATGTTGTCATGACAACTTTTTGGCATCTTTTGCAATAATGAGGTAACCTATATTCTAGGGTCTCCATCCCATGTAGTTTGAAGAACTAACCTCATTTAAGTCTCATAAGGCATCTTATTTACTATGCCAAGGTTTAGGACATATTTAGACTCATTTCCCTAAGCAAGCCAAAATTGAGCAATAAATGAACCTAACTAAACTAGGCTGGATTAGATACTAACTATCAATCCACCTAGTCACACACTTTTCAAGACCTTCTAAGGTCCAAAATAAACACACAATGACTTGGCTAAGATCAGTTACAAGCCAAAATATTTCAAGACTAGGAGGTTAGCCTAGGTGCTCTTGCACCATCCTCCCCAAGTGAAAGCTTTCAATCCACCCTTGGATTGAGTAAGTTGAGGTCAATTCCCAAATTTTTAAACTCTACCTCCTTGATCCATGTGGCATCAACATCAATTTTTCCTTTCCATTTTACTAAATGTTCTTTGTACTCTTTGGTTCTAGTCTTCTTATAAATTATGGAATCCAGTATACAGTCTGCCTTCTTGACTGGTGTAGATGGAAAATGGAGTTCATCTACATCTTGAATGACTTTAGTTAAGCTCTGATTAGGATCATGGGTTGGTCCCTTATATGGAACCAGGTTTGCAACATTGAATATAGGTGACAGTCCACTATCCTCTGGTAACTCCACCTTATAAGCATTGGCTCCATACTTTGCCAATATAGGATAGGGGCCAATCCTTCTCATGTATAATTTGTGAGGGACTCCTTTTTGTAACCGAG
Source organism: Chamaecyparis obtusa (assembly GCA_027943335.1). Taxonomy (NCBI): domain Eukaryota; kingdom Viridiplantae; phylum Streptophyta; class Pinopsida; order Cupressales; family Cupressaceae; genus Chamaecyparis; species Chamaecyparis obtusa. The sequence goes on along the minus strand of BSBK01005493.1, from coordinate 9,759 downwards.
CTTTGTTGAGATGCACCATCACTAAATCTCCAACTTTGAAGTGGACTTCCCTTCTACCTTCATCAACCTTACTCTTGATTTTCTCAGTGTTATCAATCAGTGTTTTCCTGACTTTATCATGAACCTCTTGCATAGCATAGGGAAAATCTTTAGCATATCCACTCCCTTTAACTCCATCCTTCAATTCTCTTAGCTCATAGATTCCTCTAGGTGTATGCCATAAACAATTTCAAAAGGGCTCTTACCTATGGTCTTGTTCACAGTGTCATTGTAAGCATACTCAACCTGCCCAATTAGTTGATCCCATTGTTGACCATATTCCTTAGTCAAGCATCTTAGGAGATTGCCAAGTCTCCTGTTTACCACCTCAGTTTGACCATTAGTCTGAGGATGGTATGCAGATCCAAAGGACAAATTGGTGCCTAAGCTTTTCCATAGAGTCTTCCAAAAGTGACTCATGAACTTAGTATCTCTATCTGACACTATACTCAAGGGAAATCCATGTATCCTGACTATCTCTTTAAAGAAAAGAGAAGCTATTTGGCTGGCATCATTGGTTGTCTTGCATGACACAAAATGAGCCATCTTACTGAACCTATCTACTATCACATAGACACTATCCATTCCATGTCTTGTCTTAGGTAACCCAACTACAAAATCCATGCTCAAGCATTCCCATGGTCTAGTGGGAATAGGTAGTGGTTGATATAGGCTAGCATTGGAGGAAGTTCCTTTGGATTTTTGACACACAATACAACTCTCAACATACTTCCTAATATCAGTATTCATTCTTGGCCAAAAGTAAAATCTTTGAACAAGTTCTTGTGTCTTAGTGACCCCAAAATGACCACTAAATGCACCATTGTGCTTTTCCTGAATCAAATTCTCCCTTATAGACCCTCTAGGGACAAATATTTGACTTCCCTTAAATAGGAGATTACTTTGCAAAGTATATTCAGAATACTTACTATGGAAGTGATTCTTATGTCCTTGACATACCTTATAAATGTCTGCAAAGTCTTCATCATCACCATATAGATCTTTAAAGTTGTCTATCCTCATGCTCTTCAATTGTATCTCCTTGATAGTGAGAGCTCTTCTACTCAAGGCATCTGCCACCTTATTTTGTACTCCCTTCTTGTGTTTGATGTTGAATGTGTATGCTTGTAGGTATTCAACCCACTTCATGTGCTTGTGACTGAGTTTCTCTTGAGAGTTCAAGAAACTTAAAGCTTGGTTGTCTGAATAGACTATGAACTCTTTAGGAAGCAAGTAATGCCTCCATTTTATTAAGGCTTGAACTAGAGCATACATCTCAAGGTCATAAGAATAATATTTCTTCTTAGCTTCACTCAACTTCTCTAAATGGAAAGCCATAGGTCTTCTCTCTTGGCTCAAGACAACTCCAACTGCAACATTGCTTGCATCACATTCTACTGTGAATAATTTCTCAAAGCTTGGCAAAACTAAAATAGGTTGTGTAGCAATCTTTTTCTTCAACAATTCAAAACTATGGTCAGCTTGTTCATTCCATACAAACTTAGTCTTCATGCCTCCTTTTATAGTGTCCAACATGGGATCACAAATAGCACTGAATTGCCTAATAAACTTCCTATAGTATTGGGCAAGGCCATGAAAACTTCTTACCTCTGTGGCTATCTTTGGAGTAGGCCAATTGAGGATGGCTTTGACTTTGCTAGATTCCATTTTCAGATTGTCATGAGACAGTACAAACCCAAGGTACACCAATTCCTACCTCATGAATTCACATTTCTCCAAATTTATCATCAACCTTTCATCATGCAACCTCTTGATAACAATCTCTAGGTGTTGGAGATGTTCATCTTTTGTTTTTCTATAAATTAGTATATCATCAAGATATACCACTACAAATTTTCCAATTTAGTCCTTAAGGACTTCATTCATGAGCCTCATCAATGTGGAGGGGGTATTAGAAAGTCCAAATGGCATGACAAGCCATTCATACAAACCCTCATTGGTTTTGAAGGTTGTTTTCCACTCATCTCACTCATGGATTCTAATTTGATGATAGCTACTCTTTAAGTCTATCTTGGTAAAGTACTTGGCTTCTCCTAGACAATTCGTTAGGTCTTCTATCCTAGGGATAGGGAACTTGTACCTAATGGTTATCCTATTTATGGCCCTTGAATCAGTACATAGTCTCCAAGTTCCTCCCTTTTTAGGTGCTAGGATAGTGGGTATGACACATGAGCTAATGTTCTTTCTTATAGGTCCTTGGCTTAAGAGTTCTTGGATTTGTCTAGCAATTTCCTCATTTTGTTGAGGGATCATCTTATAAGCTGCCTTATTGGGAAGGGTAACTCCTGGTATGAATTCTATCCTATGGATCACAACTCTTTCAAGGGGTAATGTTGATGGTTGTCCATCATTTCCAATGCCTTCATAGGTCTGCAACATATTTTGTATCTCCCTTGGTAGCTCTGGCTTCTTGGCTGGCTTATCACTACTAACCTCCTTTGGCCTTAAAACTAGTGCAAAGCCAACTCCTCCTTCTTTAAGAACTTCTAAGAACTCTTTCTCACCCACCATGAGAACATTGGGGCTTGCTGACTTCACCTTTGTATCTTCTAACAGGGACTGAATCTAGAATGTCACATTATCCTTCTTAAAGGAGTATGAGTTCTTCACCCCATTATGCATGGTCTGCCAGTCAAATTGGCATGGTCTACCTAGGAGCAAGTGGCATGCATCCATAGGTAACACATCACATAGAACCTTTTCCTTATATCTCCCAATTGAAAATTCAACCCAAGCCTGCTCATTGACTAAGACATGTTGTCCTTTGTTGAGCCATGTGACCTTGTAAGGATTAGTGCGGGGTATCCTTGCTATTTTCAACTTGTTGACTACCTCCTCTAACACAATATTGTTAGGAGAACTTGAGTCTATAATGACTCTACACACTTTGCCCATCATTTTACACTTGATCCTGAACAGGGACCTTCTCTGACTTAGTTCCTCTCTGATTGGTTCCTTAATCAGTGTTCTCCTCATCATGAGGTTCTCACCTTCCTCTAATTCTAAAGGTACCTTAGGGGGTTTCACTCCTCCACTTGTCTCTTCATGAAAAAAATTAACTCTCTTATCACCTCCTTGAGAAGTACTACCCTTCTCTAGACACCTATAAGTAGGGTGTCCCATCCGGTTACAATGATAACACTTCATGTTGTCAAAATAATTGCCTCTACCTTGTCCACCACTTCTTCCTCTATAATAGAGCTTCTTCCTCTACTTCCTTTGTTAGAGCCTCCTTCTTGTTGATCAATATACTTAACCTCTCCTTGAGTCCTTTTCTCTAAAACTCCTTCCACCATATCCACTTATTTGTCCTCTACTATCTCTTCCTCTACTTCTACCTCTTGAAGTTGCTAGAGTCTTGTTTCTTCCTTAACTTCTCCTCTACCTTGACAACAAGCTGGTGACATTTTTGAATGGTGTCTAGAGTCAAGGGACTCATCTCATCCTGAATATTCCACTTAAGTCCATTAAGGTATCTTGCGACCTTTACCTTCTCATCCTGTACAGCTCGAGACCTCATGCAAAGTCTTTGGAACTCTTCGGTATAGGAGTTCACATCCAAGTATTTTTGTCTAAGACTTTGTCTTTTCTTATGGAGTTGGATTTTATAATCTTCTGGAACATATGCATCCCTAATTTTGGCCACCATTACCTTCCATGTAGATATGGGTTTCTTTCCTTCTTTCTCTATTTCATCTTGTAGAAACTTCACTAGGTGAGTGTGGGGCCTCTCAATCTACCCTTAGCCACTCTTACCTTTTGAGCCTCGATGATGCCATCACACTCAAAGTGGTTCTCTAGTCCTTCTATCCAATCTAGGACTACCTCTAGTTCCATCTTCCCATTGAAGATTGGAATGCCTTCTAGTGCTTTCCCACTCAAGGCTTTTAGTGCCTTCAAGAATGGTTCTAAGGCTAGAAGCCAGATCTAGTTTAGGGGACTTCATCCTCCAAAAGGATCTCCTTTTGCTTCCCCTCTACTTTGTCTTTGGCTTCCTTAGCCTTCTCATCTACTTCTTCTACCTTTAGCTCCAATTGCTCCAATCTTTCCTTAAGCAACCAATTTTCTTCTTCCTGGTCTTCCACTTTCTTTGCTAACTTAGCATTAGTCACCATTTTATTATCTCCTATAGACTCAATAGGTTGCAACATTCACCATAGCCTAATCAACTTGGATCTAATACCAATCTGATAGATGTTCTCCAAGGGGTGCTCACACAAACTCCTATAGGACTCAATTAATCATATCTTCTTAGATCCTACTCACTTCTAGGATCTCATTGGTCTTAAGTGATAACTTTAAGACTCCTTGAACTCTATCCTAAGAGTTCCTACCCTTTTTCTTAGCCTTGAAGGATAACTATCTTTTAGTTTTGTCACGATGCTTTCAAACACCTAGAAGAATCTAAGTGTCTTTCTCTCACACATTGCCATTGTGGTTGGAGGAGTACCATACTTCTTGAAAACATTCATTTTGTTTACATTTGAATCCATTTGATGGATCTCAGAGCCCTTTACAATCGGGTTCAAGGGTTATCCTTATAGAGACCTAATTAGGCCTAGTTTCCTTGTAGCCCTTGACAGGGTCTTTTCCCCAATTTCTTGTCAAATCCTTCCAAATAACCTACAAAAAAAACTCTATATTCAAGTATCCTTTTGGAAGTTACTTTAGATTCAGGAGGTTTTAGGGTTGTCAGGCCTCTGTACACTGGCTTCCTACAAAGTAGGGCTAATAGGCCTAATTTCTAGGACTTTATTGATTTCTTGCTTGAAACCCAATCAAAAGAATTGTTCAATCTCCAATCTCATCAAAATTCATTGAAAAATTCATATGCTATTTGGGAACCATGCTTGTTCCGTACATTCTTCCTTTCCCCTGCATGCAATCATCCATTTCTTCACTGTCACACCTCTAACCGGGCACATTAGTCTCGCCTAGGGCATGACTTTAAAATTAGGAGCTTGAATCTTCAGGACTCCTACCTTCATAGAACTACTATACACAGACTCCCCTAAAACATTCATCCACCCTTAGGAGATTTCCACTGTTGGATTTCATGGGGGAGCCATTGAAACTCAAATTGCCCTGGACTAGACTAGTAGACTCTCTAAACACTAATCAATTTATTGATGTCACTAAACTAACTCTAAAATACTTGCACAAAGAAAGAAAAAGTCTTATATCTAACCTACCAACACAGATCTAAAGCTAAATCAAAGATTTCAATTCCATTTGATCACACTTTCACACAAGAATGCTCGGGTGTCTCTTAAAACCAGAATTACAGAGCTTCCTTTCAATTCAAAAACTTCTTTACATTCACATCTACCTATATGAGCCATTCGGTATCATAAGATACCTCCTCCACCATTTTAGGCCTTGGAATTCATTTCCCACTCCTGGAATGGAGGGGATCCTATGTGGTCGAGTTGCATGCAACATTTGCACAAAGTTGCAAATGTTGTCATGACAACTTTTTGGCATCTTTTGCAATAATGAGGTAACCTATATTCTAGGGCCTCCATCCCACTTAGTTAGAAGAACTAACCTCATTTAAGCCTCATAAGGCATCTTCTTTACTATGCCAAGGTTTAGGACATATTTAGACTCATTTCCCTAAGCAAGCCAAAATTGAGCAATAAAGGAACCTAACTAAACTAGGTTGGATTAGATACTAACTACCAATCCACCTAGTCACATATTTTGCAAGACCTTCTAAGGTCCAAAATAAACACACACTGACTTGGCTAAGGTTAGTTACAAGCCAAAATATTTCAAGACTAGGAGGTTAGCTTAGGTGCTCCTACACCAAGCTGACCATCTTATGACAACCTCCAAACTTCTTGCAAGTCAGATAAAAAATTTCTACCTTGCATGAACAATCAAACATAATTTCACAAGTCCAAGGACATGGATCTGCAACACAGATCTCTAAAGGAAAATCAACTTTCACACGGATCAACCCAATCAAGCTTTGGCTCATTAAGGTCAACTTCTCTCTAATAAGATCAAACTTCACTCTGATACCACCTGAGACAGTCATGGTTAGATAATCCCCATAGGAGATGTCCAAACATGTAGCAGACAAAGTCACAATGGAAAACACAACATAGAATAATCTCTGAAAGAAGATTCAATTTTAATTCATTAATAACCAAGCTTACAAACAACATGTGAGGTTGTAAGGCCTTCTCGATTATGGCCAATTACATCAGGAAATAAAACAAGATCAATAATGATCCAACTCTCCCCTAGCTAGTCCAAATCTATACCAAAACAACTGGTTGGACTACAAAGGAAGATCTAAACTTGAGATCACAAGCCTCCAAGCAATCTCCTTGTTCCAAAACAATACTATATGTGCTACACTTAGAATAATTGACTGAATTATGCTCTTAGATCAAAATATCCTCTGCTACTAACCTTTTTCCTCTATCTTTTTGGTATCCTCCCTAAACACTACCCATACCTTCCTTTTATGCTACTCAGCCACAAGTCGAATTTACAACAATAATTAATTAAAAAACATCAATCGGCTCTCAACATAGCCTTTACAAAAGATATTTCTTCATGTCAACCTTCAAACGATCATTAGATCCACATAGAAGAATGTAATGCACTAGATTTAGGTCCACACACATCCAACGGTCAATCCATAACTTGAGGAGCATGATCCAAATTAAATGCACCAGTCAGCCAAGCCAATTCATCAAAATAAGCAAGTCGGTCAGCAAGAGCACTGAGCACCAATACCAGTCGGTAATATAACACTGGGACCCAATCGATAATCGAGCACTAAACTCCTCAACTGAGAAACCAACACACCAAGTCATCGAGTGTGTTGGTAACATATTACCAAGACCCAGTCGGTAACTGAACACCAAACAAAGTGACTACCAACCACCAAGCTCCATTGGTGAAGCCAATAAATCTTACAACCGATAACTAACACAAATAGACCAAGAATCGCAAGTCTCCAACCGAGATACAATAGAAATCCAAAACCAAACAAAAACATATTTTTGGTTGATACAAGATTTCCAACTACCCCAGGATGCTCTTGCATCAACGTGTTACTACAATCTCAATACATTTTTCAAATCATAAATCTTTCACTGTGTCGGATAGATAGATATCTATGTTGTCATTTCCAATGCCCAATATTCCTGTATTCCTATTTGTTAAATGTACCTTAGAATCATAACCAAATCTGTGTATGAGTTCCAATAAATTGCCTTTCAATCATCTACTTGAACTTTGTACAATATCTTCCCTTTTGTCCAGGTTCAGTGAATCTGCCGCCAACATGACCGATTTGATTAACTAAGTAAAATTGTGTATTGTCTACTGTCCTTTACTTGTTCATCCTTATTGACCGGTTAAGAGTTCACATGTTTACTTGTATACCTATCCTCTATTAGTCTTTCCTATTCACCGATCGTAAACCTTTTTCTCTATACTGTTTGTCTTCACTTTTTGACTTGTCCTGTTAATTGATAAAGCTTTACCTATTCCTTTTACCTGTCTATCCCTTCGCGATAGTGTAGTTCACCAATTGCCTTTCCATGTACCGATTATCTGCTTTGTTTACTAGTTTGATATATATGTTTACCGATTATTATAACTTCTCATACTTGGCATAAATACTTTTACCGATGTGATAGTTTGCTAGCAACGACAACCATAACTTCTAAAATCATCATCAATTCAACCTCATTATGATTTTCCAACCAACAATTTATTTAGTCATTTTTATTTTCTTGACCTTGTGATTTTACCCGATGACCAAATTAGTCATTTATACTTGTGAATTGCAAAAATTAGTACAATTTGATCAGTTTTAGTCACGTGACTAAAAGTTTTAGTGACTTAGTCACATATTTACCCAAAATGTACTACTGAATTGAATCTTATCAACTTTTTTGTGCCAATTGTAAGATAAAAAAAGTGCATGGAATACGAGAACTAATCAAGTGCAGGCTTGTGTGCTATCAGGACAATCCTTCAATCATTAACATCACAAAATTTGCATCATGAAACCCCTTGAAAGATTTCTACACGTTTTATATGTTTTTTTTATATTTGTCTTTGTATATGTTGGAATCATATATAATAATGCTTAAATGTGAACTTCTTGGAAATTAGGTATAAATTGCATTATTGTTGTCTAAAACTATAAATGTATTTATACTTTCCGAGTCACTTTTCTACCTGTAGTATTGTGTTGCATATTTTTCAAGGCTTTGATATTTATCATATTTGTGATTTGATTTGTTGGCCATATTTTTATATATTGCGGTGGTGAATGCACTAGTGTATATTATATCATCCATTATTTGCAAGCATCTTATTATATCATGATCTTGAGATGTAGAACAATGCGATAATTGCTATGAATTTATTCAAGGATAATTTAGACAGTGGTATTTTGCAGAGCAAGTTGATTAATGTTTTTTTTTTTTAGTTTGTTGAACTGTAACCATATTGAAATGATTATTGTCAAGAGAAGAAGATCTAGGTATTAAGGGATTCAATTACAGAGTATTTTGTTAGATTTTGTCTTCATTTGAAAGGAAGAATCAAAAGGTTGGGTTTGTGTTAGTTATGGATTGTTAGCAAAGTTGCAGGTCAAGGTAAGTCTGAACTATTTAAATTTTCTTAAAAATCCTTTTCGGTTTGAATGTAATGTTTTCTATTGTTTGGAAGTATGATTGGTGATTTTTTATGTTGTATACACACACATGTATATCTATAGGTATGTATCAGACACCCAAAAAGATGCTCCTAATGGGGGTTTTCTTCTTGATGACAATGCATGTTGTGTTGAGGGGGGTTTGTTGGTTGTTGCTACTACAAATGCCAAGTTTGCTAGTTTTCATTTGTGGTATTTGCAAGAGTTGTTTTTGTTATCTATTGGCTTCTGTCAGCATGTCATGGTTTTCTCCTCTCGAGAGAAGTAAGTCATTGCAACATGGCGAGTTGAATTGGGGCAAGAGGAAGTACCACATTTTTCACTTGGGAGTTGAAATCTAGAAACTTGGAGAACTAATCAACATTGTAGGAACCATAACTAAATAATGCAACTCCGCCATAACAAACATGATAGTTTTCTTTACCAATGTCCAGTATGAAATGTTTTTTATAAATACATAGTTGCAGCAACCAGGTGATAATTAGGCACATGCTCTTGCCTCTAATTCTTGCATGATGAATTCTGTTATACATGGATTTTAGTTTGAACAAAATATTATCTATTTTTTAAAAGTATAATTTAATTATACACACACATATATATACATATATTTATATCTATACATATATACACACACATATATATATACACACATATACATACATACATACATACATACATACATACATACATACATACATACATACATACATATATATATATATATATATATATATATATATATATATATATATATATATATATATATATATATATATATATATATATATATATATATATATATATATATATATATATATATATATGTATATATATATATACATGTATATATATATACATGTATATACATACATATATATGTATATATATACATGTATATATATATATACATGTATATATATATATACACATGTATATATATATATATATACATGTATATATATATATATATGTATGTATACATATGTATGTATATATATACATAT
>BSBK01005492.1:745000-896063 GCA_027943335.1 Chamaecyparis obtusa | reverse complement strand
TCTCCCTCCTCTTTTTATTACATGCCAGATCTACAACATATCATTTCATGTCTCTTTTCTCTCTAGCATCCTGATGATGGATCATGTAGTATGATCTGAAACGTTGATGGAAAAAAGGAATACACAATTGAATCTAGAAACTAGCACTTAATATTATGGATTGTGGAAATCTAATGGATCTAATATTACTCTTGATACTAATATCCATGTAATGCACTGTAGCGAAGAGGATATGACCCATTTTTATTATTATTTAATATAGATGATACAACCATTTTGTTGTGAGCTCATTAAAAATAAAATAAAAATAAATGTCTAGATAATTGGAAAGTCTTTAGCCAAGGCTTACCTTGTTAAAAAAAATGGTCTATCACCAACATATTTCCTTGAATGTGGTTGTACAAGAGCTTTTGTATTATTAAAAAATAAATGCCTACTTTTTTTTCACTTAGTTAAAATTTGGGCATTACATCCCACTCATACATGTCTCAAATTTTGGAAGAAAAACTGGCCAAAGAAGTAAAGATCTTAGAAAAGGTGGAAAAAATTGAAAAGAATAAGACAAAGATGTCCAAGCTCCTTAATTGTCCAAAATAAAGCTTTGGTAAAATCAACATACAATCTCATTTAAAATTAAAAAATACCATAGCTCACCTCAAAAATAAAAAAGATAAACCAATTCCAAACAAAAAAGTAGATTTTAATCAAACCCAATTCAATAAATTTCAAAGTCAATCATCATTCAAGAAAATATTGAGTCAAATCCAATTCAATAATGTTCAAGAGAAAACTTTGTTTAATCAAGTCTCAAATCAAGTTCCATGCAACCAAGTTCCAAATCAAATGTCATTCAGCCAAGTCCCAAATCAAACATTTCAACCAAAGCATAACATAATTCAACTAGGGCCACCACCTAATTTTGACCCAATCTTCATTCCAATGAAATCAAGTGTCTCTCAATAAATCACACAAACCCTTGTGCCAATCATGAAAATAAGACAATCAAAATCAAGGTTACAATTTTTTTCCTTCAATAACATCACACATCAATGAACATCCTCTCATGTCCTCAAATCAACTAGGGGTGTCCCAAAAATAAATAAATGAAATTACAAAGCTACCATATTTTGGGCAAAAATCAAGCATAATCAATGATAAACCTATTGTATCACATGTTCAAGCAATACATACTTTACAAAATGCAAATACTGATGTGGTATCACAAATAAGATCACCCAAAAAATTAAAATCCCAATCTAAATTTCTCAAGAGTTTGCTTAAAAAATTGGATCATGTACATGAAATTATGGAGGAGGGTGTTAGTATTATCAGGTCCAATATTACTAAGAGGGGGGGGGAGGAGGGTGAATCAATAATGTAAAAAATTAAACTTTTCATAAACCATTCAATAACTTGCATCAATTAACATTCATTTTATGAATAAAAAAACCAATAAAGATAACAATTCACAACCATGAAACACAATAACACCAATACTTTTCTCATGGAAACCCAACTGGGAAAAACTACGTGTGGAGATGACACCCAAAAATAATTTTGCATCCTTTTGAAGTATGCCCAGTTAAAAGCTAGGCCCTGTTAGGAGCTTACAAAATGTCTGGTTAAAAGCAAGACCCTGCAAGGAGCCACTCGGTTAAGGGATTTACCTCTAGACCTTCTAGGAGCTTTACCCTATTAGGAGTAACCCTATTAATGGATTTCAAACCCTAATTAAAGAGTCACCTAGTTAAAGGATTTACAAAACAGACATGTTAGAGTCTACCTAGCTAAGGGATTTATATTGATGAAACCGTTAGGAATCAACAAGTGCAAGTGATATGAGAAATTAGCACTCCTCTCTTAGAAAAGATCTAGTTCAAGCTCAATCTCTGCTTCACATGCAGAACATCCAAACCCTACAATCACACAACTACATTCACAATATTTATCTTCCACACTTTTCCTCTCACACTTCTCATAATACATCTGATATTATATATAATTTTTTTTACAAGTTAAGGTGGAAAAAAACCTTAATTACATCTGAATTTCATCTCAAATACACCAAAACAAAAACCATTAGTAACAAGATCCTTTTGATCACCAATTCAAACCACACATCAATTTGACAAAGAAAAGTCAAACCACATCACACTTTCCAATGTTCTTGCATAACTTCAAGAAATTTGATCATGACGATCATGAAATGCCAACTCATCACTCCATGTCCATATTTCACATCAATACAACCCCTAGGACACATAACCACTTATCACAACACGATACAACTAGATTACTGGTTAATGATCTGACTAATTATTCTAAGAACTTCTTTTACTTTTCACTAAGTGATCTTTTATCCATTGAAGCTTTGTCTTTCTTTCACCAATCATGATGTGGTTGTAACAAGAAACCCATAACATAGTCAAGATAACATACCCTAAATCGCTACACCTGAATCCAAATTTATTTGACACGATCATCAAATCATTCTTGCTTTGCTACATCTTGTTCTTCCTGTTGACCTATCAACATTCAATTGATCATAAGTCATATCATTCATATGATAAACCTTTGCGATCATATATACAACATATAGATACATTACTTAGTATTTCATTATGATCACATACTCCAACTCTTAACACATCTCTAAATCCAACCTTTTGAACATACATCAACATAGTAGGTACATTGTCAACCAAAAAACACTAAGTTGACATCAATGAAAACATCATAACTCATTAACCTAAAATTAGATATGCATCAAAATCATACCATAGAACACTCAACTTATCTTTGCATCAATTATGCCAAGAATCTCCCCCTTTGGCATTGATGGCAACACTATTAATACCAAGAAAATAAATTCTCTCCCTTAGCTGATACATACTTGTAGTTCTTATCTTCCTTTGTCTATCAAAGTTTCTCTTCTCCCTTTACTAATTCTTTTCACACTTCTCTTCACTGATTATTCTCCCCCTTTGACAACAATGCCAAAGGAATAATAGACCCAAGTCTTCATCTGCTACACCTTTCTTCATCTCTTTCTGACTACTCTCCCTAAGGAGTAGTCCTCTAAACATCAATCCAAAATGGAAGATATGGAAATAAATCCACTAGATTGATGCACCAATAGTATATTATTTCTTTTCAGGTAGGGGCACAACCCCTAGCTTACCTCTAAGGTACTCAAAATTATCCTTAAGTAGTGGATTTGTGAAGATATATGCTATTTGCTCCTTTTTGGTACATATTCCAACTTCACCTCCTTCTCCTTCATTTTTTCTATTAGAAAGTGATACTTAATTGAAATATGCTCAGTCTTGGAATGCATTACAAGATCATTGGAAATATTTATTGCACTTTTATTGTCACAAAACATAGTTACCAGTTCAATCACCTTTTCTTTGATAGTTTCAAGCATCTAATTCATCCATGTAATTTGTGTACAATTTATAGCTCCTGCTATATATTTTTCTTCTATAGTAGATTATGAGATACAATTTTTCTTCTTTCTTGTCCAAAATACAAGCCTTTTACGTTGAAAGAATGCACCACCACTTGTGCTCTTTCTATCATCAACATTTCCTTCCCAATCTGCATCAGTAAACACACTCAAAAGAAATCACCATCATGGGCATACCACAAACCATAGTCAACTGTTTCTTTCAAATACATGAATATCCTTTTGACTGTAACCATATAATATTCCTTGGGATTTTCTTGAAATATTTCCACTATTCCAACCACTTGAGCAATATCTGGTCTGCTATGAACAACATACTACAAATTACTGATCATAGACCTATACAAAGTAGCATCCACTGCATCAGATTCATCATCCTTAGACAATTTACATCCTATTACCATGGGGTTCCAACCAGTTTGGAGTCATCCATACCAAAATTATTGATTACTTATTTTACATATTTGGATTGACTGATATATACCATTCTTTAGTTGTGAAACCTACAATCCAATAAAGAATTTGATCTCTCCAATCATTGACATTTCAAAATCCTCCATTTCTTCAACAAATGTCAAACTCATCTCATCATTTCCTCCAAATATTATATCGTCAATAAATATTTTAGCTATTAACAACTTATCTCCTTAAAATTCTAGGTACACATTCCTATCATCACTTATTCTATTAAAACCAATCTGAATAAGATAATAATGTAACCTTTCATACCATGCCCTTGGTGCTTGTTTTAGTCCATATAGTTCCTTTTGTAGCTTGCATACCATATCCTTGTCATCTTTTAATGAAAAGCCATTGGGTTGTTCTATGTCTACCTCTTCTTCATAAATTCCATTCAAGAAAGCTGACTTGACATCCATTTGAAAAACTTTGAACCTTTTATAAGAAACACAAGCAAGTAGAATTATTACTCCTTCTAATCTTTCCACTGGAGAAAAATTATCTCCATAGTCTAGTCCTTCTTCTTGTGCATAGCCCTTAGACACAAGCCTTTCCTTATTTCTATCCATATCTCAACCTTCATTCAAATATGTTCCTGAAAACCCATTTGGTACCAATCACATTTTTATCTGCAGGTTTGGGAAAAAGTTTCCATGTGTCATACTTCTCAATTTGATCAAGTACTTCTTCCTCCATAGATTTTACCCAATTTCCATCCTTGGTTTCTTCCTTCAATGTCTTAGGCTCATACTTGGAAATGAAACAAGTACTTTCTCTAAGATTTCTTTTGGTTAGAACACCTTCATTATTATCACCTATAATGTGATCAGTAGAGTGAATCATCTTCACATACCTAGGTATCACCAATTTAGGTATAGGAGCTTCTTCTTTTGTTGGTTGAATCACTTCTCCCACATTTTTTTGTTCTTCTAGTTCATGCAACTTTGGTTCAATATACACAATCTCTCGATCATCCTTTGTCACTTTCTTGCTTGAATCACTAGATTTATCAGGGTATTCATCCACCTTTACATTTTCACTCTCAATCATTTTGTTAGTTCTCTTATTCAAAAACTTATATGATTTACTTTTATTAGAATAACCAAAGAAAATACCTTCATCACTTTTTGGATCAAACTTACCTATGTTATCATCCCTCTTAATATAATATATACTGCCAAAGACTTTGAAATATTTAACACTAGGTGAGAGACCATACCATAGTTCATAAGGTGTCTTTTCGATTCATTTCTTTACTTGTACCTAGTTTAGTGTGTAAACAATAGTACTAATTACTTATTTCTAGTACATTTTTGGCACATCATCTTGAATCAACATTGTCCTTGCAATATTTGTTGCCATCTAATGTTTTTGAGTACTGAGAATCACTTAAGTGTTTTCATTCATGGAAACACTTATGATGGAGTGATCTCATGTTGTGGAGATTACCACTGGAGTCACAGTCATGAAAATGACTTAGTCCAAAATCAAGAAAATAGGGTACAGTGCCATAGTTTTGGATAGGGATGAAGACATACAAGGTATTATGGCTTGCGAAGTTAACTGGAGGTATTTTGGGATATGAAGTAAGTGCTGAAGTACTAACCATGCAAGTAGAGAATGTACTTGCAATATAAAAATGACACTACCCAAGAAATATGGGGTACTTATAAAGAGAATTATGAGAAAGTGAGAGAAGAATAGGAAAAGGTAACAAGGAAAAGAAAGGTCAGCAAAATTGTTGAAGACATTACTGCAGAGGTGGGAATCACTACGGAGTAGTTAAAGAACATAAGAGCTAAAATGGAGGCATCTTCTAGCATAGCTATTGATGCACCTAATCCTTCTATGGAAGAGAAATCAATAGTTCCCACTGTTACCATTACTGATGAGCAAGAAGAATAAATTCAAGAAGTTATGCCTACAATTACCCCTAGAAGATCTTCTAGGACATGTAAGCAGACCAGTCCAAATAAAAAAGAGATAGAAGAAAAGAGGAAGAAAAAGAAAGAGAAGAAAATAGAAAAATAGGAAGAGAAAGTGGTTCAAAAGAGTCCACAATCTTTGTGGAAACTAGATATGAAAGCACTACAAAAAAGGGAAAACCCAAGTGGGGATGGTAAAGAAGTTGGAGCAAGAAAAAGAACAAATCAATCTCTTGATGATCAAGGAGATTCAACATGAAAAGGATGAAATGAACAAAGTTAAAGAGTCACTAAAAGAAGCTAACCTATAGATAGAAAATATGAAGACTGAACTTGACCACTACAAAGATAAATATTAGGAATTAAATAATTACAATTAGATTAGAAAAGGTGAACTCACTCAAGCCAGGCTACTACCCTCACCAGTTATCCTAAAAGAAAAGGATGAGACTAAGAATCTTAGTATAGTATTGGATGGCTTTGATAGTCACTTTGACTCATTGTTAAAAAGATTAGAGGAGAAGGCTGAAAGAAACTTCTTGGAGAAGAAGTTGGGCAAAGTTCACAAGTCCATTTCATGGGACTTAGGCATTCTAAAGGCTACCACTCTTAAAGGCAAGAGTTGTGTAGAAAAAGGTAGGAAACTATACAACTACTACATAAATTCCTGTAGACACCTGAAGAATGTTGAGGAGGCCATAGCCAAAGACAGAGAAAATCTTGACAATATAATGGATAGTTGTGAATCATCTTCACAAACTATGGGAGAGATAGACAAGGAAACATCCAGGCTACTAGAGAAAATAAGAGTACTGGAAATGGAGAAAGGGAGAGTTGCAGATAGGTTTGACTCATTAAGAAACCTATTGACTCCCAAGCTCTCAATATTGGAGACTCATCTCTCTGAGATGATAATGGTTGAAATTTCAATGATAGTACCTACTCTCACTGAGCTTAAGGCAACATAGACAACATCATATGCACTGAATGGATTAATCCATGTCAGTGAACTACTAATAAGCTCATGGAATGAGGAAGTTAAGACCTTGGAAGCATCCTTCCAAGATGTCTTAAATGTGGTAAGTAAGCACTAGACCACCTGTGCTTTAGTTTTGAAATTTTGAGAATACCTTTGCCATTGATGTCAAAGGGAGAGGAAGAAAAAGGAAAATAAGGAAGTGAATAAAATAAGTAGAGTGATACATAAAAAATAGAGAAGGTAAAGAAGAGAGTTGCTTTGTGACACTTAGTCATTTTTCTCAGTGTTGCCATCAATGCCAAAGGGAGAGATTGTTGGCATGTGATGTTTTTGAGTAATGAGAATCACTTAAAGGTTGTCATTCATGGAAACACTTATGATGGAGTGATTTCATGTTGTGGAGATTACCACTGGAGTCACAGTCATGAAAATGACTAAGTCCAAAATCAAGAAAATAGGGTACAGTGCCACAATTTTGGATATGGATGAAGAAATACAAGGTATTATGGCTTGCGAAGTTAATTGGAGGTATTTTGGGATATGGAGTAAGTGCTAAAGTACTAACCATGCAAGTAGAGCATGTACTTGCAATAGAAAAGGACACTACCCAAGAAAGATGGGGTACTTACAGAGAGAAGTATGAGAAAGTGAGAGAAGAATAGGAAAAGGTAACAAGGAAAAGAAAGGCCAGTAAAATTGTTGAAGACATTACTGCAAAGGTGGGAATCACTACAGAGTAGTTAAAGAACATAAGAGATAAAATGGGGGCATCTTCTAGCATAGCTATTGATGCACCTAATCCTTATGTGGAAGAGAAATCAGTAGTTCCTACTGTTACCATTGCTGATAAGCAAGAAGAAGAATTTCAAGAAGTTATGCCTACAGCCACCCCTAGAAGATATTCTAGGATAGGTAAGCAGATTAGTCCAAATAAAAAAGAGATAGAAGAAAAGAGGAAGAAAAAGGAGGAGAAGACAACATAAAAATAGGAAGAGAAAGGGGTTCAAAAGAGTCCACAATCTTTGTGGAAACTAGATATGAAAGCACTAAAAAAAAGGGAAAACCCTAGTGGGGATGGTAAAGAAGTTGGAGCAAGAAAAAGAACAAATCAATCTCTTGATGATCAAGGAGATTCAACATGAAAAGGATTAAAGGAATAGAGTTGAAGAGTCACTAAAAGAAGCTAACTTATAGATAGAAAATACAAAGATTGAACTTGACCACTGCAAAGATAAATATTAGGAATTAAATAATTACAATCAGGTCATCAAAGGTGAACTCAGTCAAGCTAGGCTACTACCCTCACTAATCCTAAAATAAAAGGATGAGATTGAGAATCTCAGTATAGTATTGGATGGCTTTGATAGTCACTTTGACTCATTGTTAAAAAGAGCAGAGGAGAAGGCTAAAAGAAATTTCTTGGAGAAGAAGTTGAGCGAAGTTCACAAGTCCATTTCATGGGACTTAGGCATTCTAAAGGTTACCACTCTTAAAGCCAAGATTTGTGTAGCACAAGGTAGGAAAATATACAACTACTACATAAATTCCTGCAGACACCTAAAGAATGTTGAAGAGGCCATAATCAAAGACAGGGCAAATCTTGACAATATAATGGACAGTTGTGAATCATCTTCACAAACTATGGGAGAGATAGACAAGGAAACATCTAGGCTACTAGAGAAAATAAGAGTACTAGAAATGGAGAAAGGGAGAGTTGCAGACAGGTTTGACTCATTAAGAAACCTATTGAATCCCAAGCTCTCAATATTGGAGACTCATCTCTCTGAGATGATAAAGGTTGAAAGTTTAATGATAGTACTACTCTCACTAAGATTAAGGTAGCAGAGACAACATCATATGCAATGAATGGATTAATCCATGTTAGTGAACTACTGATAAGCTCATGGAATGAGGAAGTTAAGACCTTGGAAGCATCCTTCCAAGATGCCTTAAATGTGGTAAGTAAGCACTAGACCACCTATGCTTCAGTTTTGAAATTTTGAGAATACCTTTACCGTTGATGTCAAAGGGAGAGGAAGAAAAAGGAAAATGAGGAAGAGAATAAAATATGTAGAGTGATATATAAAAAAAGAGAGAAGGTAAAGAAGAGAGTTGCTTTGTGACACTTAGTCATTTTTCTAAGTGTTGCCATCAATGCCAAAGGGAGATATTGTTGGCATGTGATGTTTTTGAGTACTAAGAATCACTTAAGTGTTGTCATTCATGGAAACACTTATGAAGGAGTGATCGCATGTTTTGGAGATTACCACTGGAGTCACAGTCATGAAAATGACTAAGTCCAGAATTAGGAAAATAGGGTACAGTGCCACAGTTTTGGATAGTAATAAATACATACAAGGTATTATGGCTTGTGAAGTTAACTAGAGGTATTTTGGGATATGCACATGCTTCAATTAAGATCACATGAGTTTTGGATACCAGATGTGTGAGATATAGTGTTTGGAAGGTATGCAAAGATAGTAAAATAGTATATCAGGGTACATGAATAGTTGCGAAGATTAAGGAGTGCATATAGATATGGTAATGTGCTAAGATAAGTAAATAAAGTATATTACCAACTCTTTGGTAATATAAGAGTGCCAACTCCATGTATATCATTTTCATGAGTTTCTATTATGTTTTGTATGACAATTATGAGGCCGTCTGGAAGACTAATTCTATATCAGTATAGATTGCTTTTGTGAAAGTGAGGGAGGGATGTTTTTAGAATGATGGAGTAAGTTTGTGAATGTAGGAGAAAAGATCATATGCAAGATCAGTAAGAGGTTGAGCTACAATTGGAACTAGCTAAGCAAGATAAGTGCTTCCATTGTTCCCCTTTTTGAGAACCATTTTGGAATAGTATTGATTGTAAGAGAAATGAGCTCACCACCTTTAACAGGTGTTTTGTATACCCCTAATAGGGTTTTTGTAATCCTTTAACAAGGAAATTTACAATGTAACAATCAGCTCTTAATAGGGCTAGATCTCCTAATAGGGACATTATATTTTAGTGCATATTTGTGGGTACCATACCCACTAGGGTTTTCCCTTTGGCCAGGGTTTCCTCAAGAACAAATCATGGTGTCATGAGTAACGTGTTATGCTTATATATTCTTTTCATTTCTACATTACTTTGGATTGTTTATAATTGTTTGAAATTGAAATCAAAGTTCTATAATACTGATTCCCCCCCCTCTCAATATTACCTAATCCTAAAAATATCCACTATAGTTCCATTCTAATTTGTCTCTACAACACCTTTTTTTTGTGGAGCCCTTGGTACAAACATTTGTCTCTTGATTCTATTATCTTCATAATACTTAACAAATTTCGTAGAAGTTAACTCACCTCCTCTATTAAAACTTAAACACTCCAAGTTCTTACCTCATTCCATCTCAACTAGTGCCTTGAATGCTTTGAATTTTTGGAATGCATCAT
Organism: Chamaecyparis obtusa; assembly: GCA_027943335.1. Taxonomy (NCBI): domain Eukaryota; kingdom Viridiplantae; phylum Streptophyta; class Pinopsida; order Cupressales; family Cupressaceae; genus Chamaecyparis; species Chamaecyparis obtusa. The sequence goes on along the minus strand of BSBK01005492.1, from coordinate 885,790 downwards.
ACTTCTTGTTCAAGAAAGTTACCCACATCATTCTAGAATAGTCATCGATAAACAATATGAAATATATATCACCTTGATAACTTCTCTGTCTCATAGGCCCAAAAAGATTAGTATGGACCAAATCAAGTATGTCTTCAGATGAAAAAGACTTTCTTTGGAAAGTAGAACTAGTTAACTTACCTAGTTGACATTCTTTACACATCATGTTATTTGGCTTGACTAATTGTGGCAATCCCCTAACTGCATTTGTCTTACTCAATTTGAATAAACTATCAAAATTTACATGACATAACCCTTTATGCCATAGCCAAAAATCTTCAACCTTTGCAACCAAACAACTATTCACATTATTATTCAGATGGAATAAATTACCTCCAGTTTGCCTACCGGTAGCAATCTCATACCTGATCTTCCAATTACCCTGCACATACCTCCTTTAAATTATAGTGTGCAACATTTATCATTTAGCTAACTCACACTCAACATATTATATGTTAAACCATCCACAAGATAAAAAATCTATATTACTCTTACTTTTCAAAATAATAGTACCTTTTCCTTTAACCAAACAAGGTGTATTATTTCCAAACCTTACCACACCACCATCAAATTCATCAAACTTAATGAACTTAATTTTGTCATAGTCATGTGATGTGAGAAACCAATATCTATAATCCATTCATCATTGTGTCCCATGTGAGAAACCAATGCCTTTTAACCTTCAGATGGATCTCCTTTGACTACAACAAATACAATCTTCTCTTCCTCATTATCTTTTGATTCTTTATCAATAACTCCTTCATCAATTGCAACATAGAATTGTTTCTTCTCCTTTCCCTTAAACTTTTTGAACTTATCCTTTTGTTCAACATTAGGACATCTAGCTTCAATGTGTCCAATCTTATTACATGAATTTTTTTTTATTGGTAGCTTGCCTTTGTACTTACCAGCCCCTCTAGGCAATCTCTTTGCTATTAGTGCTTCAAGCCCTCCTTGGCTCCTTTCATCTTCCAAGATAGCTTCAAGTTCCTTGATGTAACTAGTCAAGCAATCAAAATCATGACTTACTTCTTTACTTTTCCTTATCGATACATTAGACACTGATGCATTGATAGCTGCCTCAACTCTTGGAATACTATTATAAAAGTTATTTAACTCAAATGCAGTAATCTTTCTGATCAGTCCATCTATAATAACATTGTCAAAAGTTATCAAATCATCTATAAAAGACACTCTAATGACATAAGAAAGTAGTAAAGTTCTCAATATTTAACTTAACACAACATCTTCCTCAATAGTTCCACCATCACCTATGATAGTACCAACAACTTCTTTTATTCTTTGACCATATTGTGAAATGTTCTCTCCTTCCATATTCATCTCATCATACTTACATTTGAGACTATCTTCCTTAGATTTTTGCACACGAATATCTCTACCATATATTAGTTTCAAATTTTCCAAAATATCATAGACAATATCAAGTCCACAGACATCAACATATTCAATATCAGATAAGGTACTTACAATAGCTTCTTGTGCTTGAGTATTCTCCTATTATTCCTTTAGTTGATTTGCATTCAGAGTTCCATTAGGAGTGATATACTTGCATGTGACATGTATCTAATATTGTGATCCCATGCCTTTTAGATATAAACTCATTCTATCACCGCATACCAGGTAGTTGTCTTTAGTAAACTTGGGATACTCCCTCCCATAGAAGCACTCCACTTCCTAGATAATAACATCCCATACTGAGGGGGAATATCCACCACTAAAACACTCATAGTCAATTATTTGTTTGGATATTCTACTAACCTATAAGGCAAAGCCTTAATGGTGCCAATGACGGGCACTTCCCTTGCATTCATAGCTTGACACCTCCCATGAGATGTATCAACCTTTAATCCTATTGATTTCATGACTTCTATAGGAATAACAATATTTGATAACCCAAAATCAATCATGCAATTCTTTAATAATTTCCCATTTTTACCAAAGTAAAAAAGAAAGGGTCAACTATTCCTGATGTGGTACTAAACATATTTGTATCCAAGTAAATTTGTGGAATTTTAGAATAATTCTCACTTTTACTGTTAGGTATGTCATCCACGAAAGCTACATGTCTATCACTTTCTTCTAATTTTTAGAGATTTATGGAAGTGACTCCATTTAACCAATCTAAGGAATTTTCCTTATGTTCTTCTATTCTCATCATTTCCAACAATAGAACCTTGAAAGTGATTTGTGAGAGCAACTTACTCATGTCAATTGGGATATATTTATGATCAAGTATGTCCTACTTTACAACAGTAACATCTTTATCTTCCACCTGGATAGTCAACTTTGGCTATTCTCTATGTTGGGACTTACCATCCTTTTGGGGAGAAGGAATGATTACCTCTGGTGTCTTAGTCTTTACCTTATACATAACATTAGGACCAACTGGCTTAGTGTTCTTCTTTATTTTAATCTTGTTGAGAGTATCAACAAACTTTCCTTTTCGTATGACTGCTTGGTGTCAACCTCTTATTTTTTTGATAAACATGCCAATTGGCTTACACCAACATTACCAACTATCCTATTTCTTAAGTTATAATTACTCTTGGATTGGGTGACCATGTCTATAGTAATTTGGGCAATTTATTCATTAGAGGGTCACCTTAGTATTACTGGCTCTTCACCTTTTACTACACTACACCCAACATCATCAAATTCCTCATCCTCTTCATCAGAGAAAACTTGATGATGGTAGATTTCATTTCTAACTTGTGAACAAGAAAAATCTTGATTTTCATTTTCATGAGTAGAATCCACCTTATCCCCAAAATGTGAAGATGTCATTGCACAAACACTATCATCATACTTCTCAGTTTGTTCTTCATCTTATAATATATTTAAAGCAACAACACAATACTCAGGGATGTGTGGGGATTAACAGGAAATATACCATGGGGTATCATCATTCATATTAACTAAACTCCTTTGTAGAGGATCAAGGGTTTTTTCATCAGGTTTATCCTTTTTAGGTGGAATAATGGGCTTTCCATCCTTCCATTGGGTGTTATAGGGGTAGTTTTGCATTCTTGGTTGCTTGCTAAAATTATTAAAAGTTGGCTTGTCATTAGTTGCAGCCCTATTATTTTTATTCTCACCAGGATTTAGGTCCTTCAAAGATTTTAAGATCTATTTTAGGCTATCATCTTCCTTTGGCTTCAAATTTTAAGACCTTCCTGGTTCTTTCCGACTTGGCACTTGAGCTTTCCAATCCTCTCTTCTTCCCAATTTTCCTGATATTCTTCTATTACTTTCTATGTTAATAGAAAACTTATAAGATTCCCCAAGATTTCTAGGATTCTTGTCCCTTAAGAGGTACCCAATTTTAGCATCAAAGGCATTTAAATATGTCACAAGACATATCCTATCATCCAGCCTAATAACCTGCAAAAGCTTATGCATGGCCTTTTGGAATCTTACATTGAATTCAATAACATCCTCATTCTAGTTCTTCTTAATATTATTTAATTCATTCAAAATTAAACCCTCATTTTTCTTATCAACATATTATTCTTTCAAAAAATTTCTAAATTCATTCCAAGTCCCTATACTGGCATATGGTAATCCTTTGAACCAATCTCTAGAATCTTTAGGTAAGGATTGCAAAAATAATTTCATGATCACATCATCAGGTTCAACATTATAATAGTCTATCATATCAATGATTTTTCTCAAATTTTCTTCACATGTAATGACATTATTTCAACTAAATTTGGGGAGATTTTCTCTAAGTTCATTAGGGATCACATTAGGGTAACTAGGGATACCATAAAAGGTAAGTTGTTTGTACCTTTCAAGATGAATAGGTCCTCCCTGAGATAGGCCAACAACTTGGGATGTAGATGAATTTGTATTTGAGGTAGTAGAAACTTTAGCATCGACTGGTGGTGGGACAATAGTTTTTTGCTTTTCTATGTTCCCAAGATTTCCACATGTACTAGGGAAGAAATAGAAACATTTGAAGGGCTTGAATTTTTTTTAAGAAATTCAATTTTCTTTTTTATCTCTATAGTGGTAGCCTCCAATTCTTCCTTCTCAAGTTCTTTTTCCAATATTTCATTTTCTCTTTAGGCATTTTCAACATCCACATCTAACCTTGATACCTGGTCTGTGGGATTTTTATCATTAATAGGCTCATTGATTGTGATTCCAACAGACCTGTGTTTACCTTTGTCATTAGGTTTTCTAATTTCACATAATTCTTGGATAACAAATTGTTCATTTGTTTTCTCAAGTATTGGGACATAATTTATTACTTCCAAATTTAACAAATGCCTTTTTAATTGTCCAACTCTTATCATAGCTTGTCTTATTCTGTCTTCCTTTTCTTTTTCTCTTTGTTGTCTAATGGCAACTTGTTCCTTGATCTTTCTCTCAACTCATAAACTTCTCCAAATATTTCTTCAGAGTCTGGGAGAGTTGTTTCAGATTCTGAATCTTGAACATGAATTTCATCCTATTTATCCTCTAAGACATGAAGGCCTTGTGGTATTGAAGTACCAAGGGTAAAAGGTGGAACTCAGGAATGAGAATACACACAAACAATTATGTAATGAACTAGAAAGTCCAAAATTCATAAGATTTGACACAGAGGAGTGATAAGAACCAGATATTTGTATTAAGTATAATGAATTCTACCTTTGTATACAATTTTCTTTAGAATACAAGCCTACAAATAATAGAATAGACCTGCAACTTTCTTCCCTGTATTGATAATATTGATACAAAATTTACAATCTTGACTGAGACTAGGGTTTTCAAAATTAAACTCTATCAACACCTAACTCTCAATGCCTCTAAATGATCATAAAAATTTATTTTATATGATAAGGATTGAAAAAAGCATCTGATCATTTAGGGAAAACAAAAAATGTAGCCTAAAGAATCTCAAAAACCATGCAGGGTTTACAATAAATGATCAAAATATGCTATGGGAGACCATCTGCGAGTATCTAGACAAATTAGCTTCCTCCTTTGAGTCTTCATTTATTTCCTCAAGCCCTTCAACTGGCCTGATTCTCTTTTTCTTCAAAAATCTCTCTCTATTTATTGTGCCCTGATTCTTACCAACCAAAACTTGAAACTGTAGCCTTTACTTCCTTTAAGAACTAGGTGGAGTATTATCTTTCTCCACATGGGGCAAGTACTGGTACCACCAAGAATTGAACACTTCTTCATCTGGGAATGGATAACCAGTAATTTTGGCCTTTCTACCAAATAATTCATGCCATTTATTTTGCACCTATTTGGTCTCCTTTTTCAAGTACTCAAACTTGGATCTGGCCCCTTCTATAACCTCAACTGTTTGGATGAAGAAAAGAGTATTTTCCATAATTAGGATAGTATTCATCCTTATTGACAACTCATCATCTAACTCTGTTGTCCATTTTACCAATTCCTTCAACTTGCCATTCCACTTGAAAATTCTTGGAATTAACTCACAATTGATGATAGTCAATTCCTTCTTCAAGAGATTGGATTTTCTTTCCAAATCATTCATTCCTATTTGGTACTCCACCAAACCTTTTAAAAATTTGTGTAAGGGATTTATTGTAGGGTTAGGACTATCCTAACCTTTAAAGAAAAAATAAAATAACTTTAGGCTTGAATGCCTTTCCACCCACTTATCCAAAATTGACTTCAACTCAACCTTTACTTCTAACAAGGAATTTAGAACAATATTTAGCCTCTTTGCATGATCAAAAAACATTGTAGGCTCAAGGCTCCTAGAAAAATGAAGCACTGTCTCTCTGACCATCTCCTCATATTTCTGATCAATTGCACACTTGGACTTCATATGATAGTCTCTCTCCTTCGTCAGGTTCTCTGTGATTTTTTTCAATCTTTCCTTCTCCTCCATTAATTGTTGTTTCTCCCAGTTAACTTTGGCTTCAATATCTGGCTTAGGGAATGGGGAATGAGGGAACTCAATAATTAGACTAGAAGAGGAGGCAACTATAGGTTGGTTGGCAAGCAACAATTGAGGGGATTTGTGATCATGTGGCCCTATCAATTGTACAATTAACTTGTCTTTCTCTATTACCACTACATTTAAATCATTGTAAGCTTTGAGAATGGTCTCAAATTTAAGTCTCTTCTCCTCTTCCTCCTGTGATTCCCTTTCTACAACTTTGAGATTGAACTTGGTAGTTTCCAAAACTACATTAGAAGCCTAAACAATTGAAGTATCCCCAACCCTCTTAACTAGCAAGTTTCCTGAGTATTCTGTTGGGTATATCTCGTTTCTTTTCCTATTTTCTTCTCTTGTTAGGGACCACATCACAAGGGCAGCATGGTCATTAGAAAAAAATACTCCCTTGGTATCTTGTTGTGCCTCCTCAATGGTAGAGTGCACAGTGGTTGTATTTTTCCTTACAACATCAAAAACTACTGCATCAACTATATCCCACTTGGGGAGAATCATCACTCTTGCAGTATGAACCATGGCTCTACCTTCATATAGGGTCATCTTTTCAAACTTCTTGATCAACTCCCCCTTTATTTCATTTTCTATATCATTTATGTCCCTATTAAGGAAATCCTCCTTTTTCTTGTCACATAATTCCTTATATTGATTAATATGCATTCTCCATAAAAATTGAAGGAATTCCCTAGCTTTAACAAAACTATCATCTGCCAAAAAACTATCGCTGCCCTACTTTATTATTGGGTGAAGTTCTTTACTTGAGAAATCAGACACAGTGAGGTCCATCTCTACTTTCTTGGATGCCTCTGGCATCCCCTCTTGTATCTCTTCATTGGTTGCAAATTTTTTTCCCTCACTACTAATTTGTACCAGTTTCTCAGCAACTCCTTGCTCATCTAAATGCAATGGGGATTGAGATAGAGAATACACATGTCCTCCAAGCTGAGCCTCTTCTCCTTGTTTTTTCCTCTTTGGAGAAGGCTACACATCAGAAAATTCAACCATGGGTCTCTTCCCTTTGGATGTTGATGGTACATCCCTACTTTTTTGTTGCATAGGAAATACAACATTATATCCATGCCTCTATTGGATAGTGTACATTCCCCTAGGAAAAAGCCTAGCATAAGAAAGTTGGCTCAGGATCCTCTTAGCCTTTACTGGATCTGATTGGATCACACCATCTTTTTTCTCATTTAAAGCCTGCACGATTCCCTCAAAATGCTCCATCAGAGCCTCAATTTTTATTTTCCAAGGTTGGAAAGCCTTCAATGGATCATAAACTTTATCAAAAATTTGGACAAAGTCCAAGGTCTTCTTGTAGACCAACCATTTCTCTTTCTTTACTTCTTGTTCCTGTGGCTTGAATTCATTCCTTATTATTTCATCAGGAAAATTGAACTGGTATTCCATGGAGATACACTGAGTTCTCTCTTTAAACATCCCATTAATAAAACCTTCATTATCTGCACACCTAGATACAATAGTAGCCAACTTGTAAGGCTGAAAAACCTTATTTAGGTGTACCCAACCACTCTTGGTGATAAAAAATTGGTGGGCTATGGTAATAGTGGGAAAGAGAGTTCCCCTATTTCTTCTTTTCAAGGCTACCTCCTTGTATCGTCTTAAAATGGAAGTACTTCCATGTTAAGAGAATTTATCCCTTCGATTAAGTGGTTTGGGGTCATGTCAAATGCCTTGAATTGATCTTTTCTTAGATTTGGCTTTTCCCCCATTTTCCACTTCTTTTCTGCACTTGATTCCTTCATTCTAGGTGAAATTAGGGTTAGGATCCCAAGGATTCTCCTTAATTTCCCTCTTCTATGGCTCTATTTTCTAGGTAGGACTAAAAATAGGCCCCCCTATCCTTAATCATGTTCATCATAGGATTTTTTTCCTCTCACTGGCACTCTACCCTATTTTGACATCATTTCTAGGTCTCTGAGCACCCTCAGGACCTCCTGTTTCTCACTTTGATTGAGACCTTGAGATCTATGACCTCATGGTAAATGATGACCTTGAGGGGTCAAAGAAGACCTTGAGGGTCAAGGATGACCTCATCCCTAAACTAGGTTAGGGTTGACCTCATCTTTGACCCTAGGTTCAAGTTTCAAGGTCTCGTGATCTCCAGATGTTGGGTTTCAGAAAGAATTATTTTCCTACTTCTAAGTTGGCTGTTTTGGTTTCCAAAATGGTAAACTCTTAAATTATATTTAATTTAGGTCCATTAATAAATGGTTGAGGCCTAATTAGAATTTAATTCCCCAAGGTGGCCCCTCTACAGGATTGTGCCCTAGATCACTATAAAAGGAAGCCTTCCTCTCTGATTTTCTCCATCAAGTTTTGTGAGAAGATATCTACCATCAAGTTTTCATGCTCAAGCACTCTCAAGGAGACATTGGTGATCAAGAAATCATTCATTCAAGAAATCATCCTCTTCTCCATTCATGTTCTCCATTGAAGATCTAGGATTCAAGCATTCAAGCCTTTGGAGGGATTTGGTTCAAGCATTCAAGATTCATCATTCAAAACCCTAGATCTAGCCATCATGGTGGTGTGATCTTCCTTCAAGATCCTTTGTTTATCTTCAAGATCTATTCATTCTTCCCTCAAGGTGGATTCCAAGCATACAATCATGGAGGTTTAGATTTACATTTGTTAGTGTTGATTCCAAGCTTTCATGTTAACATACTTGATTACATTTCAAATACAATTGCATATCTATTGAATATCATAACTTCGTTGTTAAATCTACTTCTACTACTTGCTAGCATTCTCTATTTCAATTCCATTATTAAGGTTGATTCCAAACCGGGGTTTGACTAAGGCAAAGCCCCCAAACAAACACAAAAACCTTCTTTTTCTTGCAGGTACGGGTGGAGGACTGTGAATTGGAGCTTGGATCTGGATACCCTTTTTGGTGAACTTTTGAGATCTGTGAACAAAGTCAAAGTCAACCTTCAAAATCTCAAGGTAGTCTTTGACCTTTTATCAGGGTCAAAGAATACCTGCTGTTAGAAAGATAAAAGTTTTCTGGGTTTTCTTCGTCTCCATGTTTCTAGTTTGAAATAGGTTGCATAATTGCCTGAAACTATACACAGGCATCAGAAAATAGGTATTTCCAAATTAATTTCATCATGAGGTATGTATCTTATTTTATCTGATTTACATTCTATCCCTTACAATTCAAATGTATGTGTAAAATATTGGCTTTGGGGTCTCTTTTATATGCAAACCATTGTTCGTAGGACCCCACCCATATTTTATATTATACACTCCTGTAACCTACCAAGCTGCTTCAAAATCTTTGCTAACCCCACCTTCAAGGGGACTTGATAAGGTAATACATAAGGTGTTCCTCTGAACCCATAAATTATGAAAACTGTAGAAACTGGATACATGATTATATCACCCCAATTATACACTATGGTGATGTCTTTTGCATACTCCTTTGGTCTAATTAATTTTCATAACCCTTTAGGAATTCTAGTGTTCTCCAAAAATAGCAATGCCCTAAGCCTAGAGGAAAAATTTCTGTCAAAAATGACAAATGTAATGCCCCGCCAAGGAACCCAGGAGAACTTAACCTAAACATGCATCTAAGTTTGCAGAATAATTTTTTTTAAAAAGTTAACATACAAGATAAACATCAATGCAAAAGCAATTACCATTTACTCACATTAAAACATTAACCAACACAAGTTACAACTCTCAAGGGTTCCTCGGTGAAGATTATGTTAACATTAATTAATTAATTTAGATTAGGTAGAATTAAAAAACTCATATAAACAAATGAAAGATAAAAGAAACATCACATAAAGGATAACATAGATACTACTAGTACCATAAGGTATCCATAAATCTGCATCCAGTATAGATGTCGTAGGGTATGTAATACAATGAAGTAAATAAAGTACACATGATACCTCTGGTGAACTGATACAAGATACAGGATCACAAAGAAGAAGAAGAAGAGTACAACTCCATCAATGAAGATCAAGAAGGAACAACTACCATAGGGATCATCCAACACTAGTACATGGATGTTGGAATCTCAAATGGTAAAAGAATCACTACCACCCGACCTTGTCAACCTAAATGGTCCACTCCCACTATGCTGAGGAGATAACAACGGATCCCACTCGGATAACAAACATCAAATAGATCAAGCTAAGGAAAGGATCCTGAAAGCTCTCTAACTCAAGGTGAACATGTAATAATGCAATGAAAGGCTCACTATTCCAGAGGCAAGCAAAACATGTAGGATAACTAGACTATGCATAGGAAGGTGTCATCATGTATGTCTAACCCTTGACTTTTGTCCTGGTAATCTCTCTGGGTCCCGACACCCAAGTGACCTTACACGATGTTGATGATCTCTCATATAGATGAAGCCATCAACTATGCCAACTCATGCCTTTAAAGGAGGCTAGTCATCTTCTCCATTCCCACCTTACTCTTTACTAGCATTAAGCCAGGGTGAAGAAACATATCTTGTTAGGTTCATTTTAATATCTCTCAATGTTATATTATGTTATCACTTGATTATAGATACTTAACAATAAGTGATCCTGGCAGCCACTTGTGGGCCACAACGCTTATTGCAAGCCACCTCCTACTACATATCTAGGTAAACTACCCTAGGCTCACATATCTCACATAGATCAAATAGGTACACAACCAGGTAATCCCAAATCTGATTTCACATACAAGAACTAGAAATGGTTACAAATGTACCAAAAGTAGAATACAAAACATCATGAGCCTATAAGGTCAAGTCGGGGGTATAATCGGATAAAATCTCACATCAAAAAAAATATAATATTGAAAACATGAACAAATGACACATACCCTAGCCTCTGTCTTCCCCCTAAGTCTTCTAGTATCCTGAAATCATAGTAAGCACAGGAAGACACTCCAGGCATGAAGAAGACAGTATTGCATCATAGTAAACTAGAATTTAATCATAAGCATACAAAATTCCATATTGAACATAATTGAATTTAAGTACAGAATAATGTAAATCTACTGAGATAAACTAATCGTAAACATTAATACAATGTCATAAAGAAAGAATATTCCCTATAGACTACCTAGGGCTCTAACAAAGTAAAAATGCCCAATTTCAGTACAAATATATCCACTTTACAAGTAACATTTTTCCAATAATAGATCATTAAAAAAATAAACGTATATAAGAAACACACATCCTAATGTAAACATATTTAATTATATGAACATAAGATTAACAAACCTGAAATATAATTGCATAAACTAATGATAGATTAAAAGTACATATTTCAAGCATATTCTCACATATAAAAATTGTTAAACTAAGTAAAATCATCCCACAAAGATGAAAATCAAACAAATATAATTACACTTAATCATTAATAAAATTCCTATAAAAGTATATTTAAAGTAAATATACAACCGATATGTATATATCAAAATTAAACATTTATAAAAATCTCATAAATAGATTGTCCTAAATAACCTATCATCTCAAACTAATAAATCTCATAATAAATTTTATTTCTTTTAGAAAACATTTGAGTAATAAACTAAACTTATAAATAAATTAATTAAACTGAATTAATTAACAATTAACAAATTTAATTAACTTAAACAACAAACAAAATTTATTAAAATATAAATATTAATTAAAAATTAAATATTAAACAAGATTTACTTTAATTGAAAAGAAACAAATTTTACATATTTTAAAAAGAAATAAAATAAAATATATTAAAAGTAGTGGGGGGGTCGGGCCCCACTCATCCCATGGCTCTATGCACGGTACACTACACAGAGTAGAGTACCGCATGTGGTACCTTTGCCTGCGAGCATCGGCTATGTAGCCATATAATTAGATAACTTACCAAGGGGACACTTTTTTAGAAAAAAAAACTAAGTATACAAGTGTCCCCTTGGTAAGTTATCTAATTATATGGCTGCATAGCCGCTGCCCTACCTGTGCAGGAGGTACCGTGCCCCATGCGCATAGGCCCTGCAAGGGGTGCCATTCCTTGGGAAGGGGGATGGGGATTTGGTGGCCCCCACCTCCAAAACACTTTTTTCATTTTATATTTTTTTTTAACATTTTTTTTAAACAATATTATTATTATTATTATTATTAAAACTTTCTACAACGGCAAAGCACAAATAAAACTAATTTTATTTTTAATTTTATTTCAAAAATAATAAAAAACAAATATCAGGAAATAATTATATATATATATATATATATATATATATATTTGGTTAAAATCAAATACAAATATAATAAGAATTTATATTCTTAATAAATTCTAGAAAAGTAGAGTGACACATTAGATTTTTATTTTGAAAACTAACCACTAATTTCTTGATTCACATGCAAGGGAATATTCTTTTCTTTTTGTCTTATTCCCTATGAATTACTTATTTTTCCAGAAAGCAAGTTTAAACCTAGATTTGAGTTTTAGTCCACAAAATTGATTTTCTTCCTTATGGGGATTTTTTTTCAAGCCCTATAGTTAAACTATAATCTTGATTAATAATTCATTTTCCAGGAGTTCTATAAGGAATTTCCTAATGAAATTTTGCTAGCATAACCCTGCTGTGCTAAAATTAACTAAAAACATAAAATCTCATATTCAAAGGTTTTCTAACACCCAAAACAAAGGAATCATAGACAGATCTAAGGAGATAAACATGAAATCATTCAAACATAGAAATCTATCAAAATACCAAATAAAAATCATAGAAAGAAGTTTTCAGATCCTACCTTAGATCCAATGCACACAACTGAAAAGGGAAACCCTGAAAGACCTATAACTGCATGATTCCTCTATGTATGAATTCCACCTGTAGATTTGAATCCACGAAGGATGCAAATGCCAAAATCCAGATGCACAATGCAGCCAAAACAACAAGCAAGCACAACAAACCAAATTCTCCAAAATCCAAGCACACAAGCTCTTCCCAGAATTCTCCTTCAAAACCTGTCTAATCTTCAAATGAATGCAAATTCCCCCTAATAGGGATTCAATTCCCCATTTCATGCAACCCTAAAGATAACTCAACAGCTAACTCCCACTTCAACTCCAAATTAGAAATTGAAAGAAAAGCCCAATTAAATAATTTAAAATAACTTTATATGCACAACTCAACTTGACTTTTAAAAACAAGTTGGTTACTTTTTGAAAATAATTCAATTTTCAATTACTATTAATGCACATGTTATAATTAAAATATGTATTAAATAGATTATATATTTAATGTATCCTAAAACCATGCAATCAAATATTTAATTATTTAATAAAGTACATAAGCATAATTTAAATCTAATTTCTAATTAATTAATCAATTAAATCCAAATAATCAATTATTTGATTTTTAATTAAATTTACTCAAATAAACTTAGGAACGTGATTAATATTAAATTTCAACTATATTCATTAAATTAATAATCACATAAAACCACCCACAAAAGCAATAAATCAACTGAGACCAAACAACATAAAACCAAGCAAACTCAAGAGAAGGGATCCATGAATCCATGTCAACTAGACAAATTCAGATAGGGTAGTCATACTGATACTTGTCCAATCCTAGGACAATTAGGCTTAGGTTAGGGTTTTGGATCTGTGTATTATCTCCCCTCTCTTACCATTTGAGATATTGTGATAGGGCACGCTCATCCTGACAATTTAGGGAAGTCAATGCTTGGTACCTACAAACTTGCATACAGAACCTGCATGTACATACATATATAGATATATAACAGACAATGGTGGGGATCAGCCGATTGTGTGGATCTCGCAAGCAAGTGACTATGACTTCATCCCTCAACCACATCAGGCATGTCAAACAAAAATGTAAAAGAAACACATCAACCATACACATGCAAGTATGGGGTCAGCATCAATGATTTCTTAATATATAATCTTTCATCCTAAATAATCATAACATTTATAAAATTGGACTAGGGGTGGGGTACTAAAACAAAGCTAGCATTAGCATGGTCCCATGAGAACTTAGTACTCCATAATTGAACATGCAACAATTCACCATCTCTCTTCTGCACTATCTCCATGGTCTGATTGAAGTAATCCACACCTTTGTACAAAAACATATGCATCAACATGGAGTACCACCTAAATGGCCTATCAACTTTCAAATTCTGAATCCCAATCAAACCTTAGTGAATCAGATCAACAACATAAGGAGAAAAATAAAAAATAACTACCAAGTGAGAGTGTAATATATGAATCATCATAAACATATAATGAATAGGCATATGTGTCTCTTCATGCTCACCAAATATGTATGCTAGTGACTTGTCCATGCCTTGTGCTCTCAGGCTGAAGAGATCTAATCTAATTGGTTCAAGAGTACTTCGGTTAACCATACACAAACTACCAACCTTACCAAAGCATTCCCTTAAGGGTCTTGTTTTGAAATAATCTCTTTGGGCATCATAAAATTTCTTGAAATTGTCAAAATCTATCTCCTCTAGAATCATAGAGGGATAATTTAATGAGAACACCTCTCTTATTTCATCTGTGGTTATACTGATCAAAACATTTCCATCTACATCCCTTACCACTCTTGCCACTAGATCATATCATTTTTCTACCTGCATGAGGATATCTGCATCCATAAAAACACTTGGCACAACCAATTTGCCAATGTCAAATTGCCATATGTTACTGTGAGGTGCACATGCATTTCTCTGTGAATATGCAGTCTTAAAGAGGGTCAACCCAGTAATTTCAACCTTGGGATCCCTTGTCCACATGCCTTTATCATATAATCCCTCCCCTATCTATGCTCTAGGGTTTTTAGGAATTATATCCTTCATATTTGAGGCATTGTTATGGATGGAGGCAACAACTGAAACAAATCATCACAAAAAGATCTCTTCTGATAATCAACTTCTCCCTTGAACTCTCTGTGTTGTGCTAGCTTAAACAACTAGGATCTTGAATGGATACTTTACATGGAATAATAATATAACCAACACCTTAACCCTTCTAAAATTTCAATTCAACAGCACCATAATCACAGATATAAATAGTTTAGATAATACAATAGAAATCACCTATCACCCTTTGAAAACACTTGCAGACTGAAGCGTAAAGAGAAAACATCTTTTGCATGAGAGCTCTAGAGGTAATGTGCCATTTGAAATGATCATTTCTTGCCTTATACATTTTCCATCATTCTACATTAACTTCACATGATACATCATTAACCATTCATTATGAAAAACTAGCACCTACAACATTCACAAACACTTTAGAGCTCAGAGTTCAAAATTTGTAAATTGAGCCGTCGATCTTCACTTTCCTAGTTCATCGGATGACTATCATGAAATTGATCAGTGAAGAAAAACCTTTAACCCTGTGTGAAACCCACTGACCAATCAAAATATTTCATTTTAAACCACGCTAGAGCCAGGTTAACTTTAACTTTCCATCAGACAGGAAACGTGTCATCAAGTCATGATCCCGCGATCACTATCCTTTGATCAATTTTAAATTAAGGCTTCATGCCTATCATCGATCTTCCTTTAAATCTTCTAGTCCTTTAACATTTTATAAACCTGTGGACCCACTTACCAATTGGGACATGCCTCAACAAAGCGCGGTCCTGCGATCAATAAAAATCTTGCATCTCTTCTTCGCGGAATAG
This sequence comes from Chamaecyparis obtusa, assembly GCA_027943335.1. NCBI lineage: Eukaryota > Viridiplantae > Streptophyta > Pinopsida > Cupressales > Cupressaceae > Chamaecyparis > Chamaecyparis obtusa. The sequence continues at coordinate 870,129 of BSBK01005492.1, read as the reverse complement.
TGCCTACCATTGGATCCTTCTGCAGATGGCATTCCTTTATCTCTTGGTGAAATTTTGGCCCCACTAACATTTGACATCATCCAAGACACATGTCAACAAAGCATGATCCTATGATCAATAAACTTTCCACAACTCCTAATCAAGTCTTTACGCTTATCATCCGATCAAAAAACATCTCATGGTTCACATAAATGGTATGCTCCGGCCCCACCATAGCTATTTCCTCATCCATTCTTCTAATTGGACAACTGCCATGATCTCATGATGAATAAAGACTAGTCACTTTTCATTTGAGGCATCAAGCCTACCTCAGATCTTTCTCAGATTTTAACCGAACCTTAGACCGCTCAGTATCTAGGCTCGCCTGACATTAACCGCCAAAATAACCCTAACCGGGTGGTTTCAAAAAAATCTCTTTTAGTATGTGGTCCCACCAACATTTGTGGATAGGTGGAAATTAGTCATGATCCCACGAAGATAAAATACCTACAACTCGAGGCTTAAGGGATAGCGATTACTGTTAGATCTAAAAGGATCTTACAATTACAATATAAAGAGATAATACATAGGATAATTTCACCACCAATGCTCTGTCATTTGATTGAACATGAATGAATGGTTAGGATAAAAAGAAAGAACATTTAAATAAAAAGGTATCAAAAAAGTGAGAGGGACATGCAATTTTCTAATGTTTTGAACCTTTTTATTGATAACTCTTTAAAAGCACATGCGGATATAAAAAATTGTGACCGAAAAAGTAACGAAGGATTAGAACAAAAGACATGGGTTTAGGGTTTTGGAACAGGAAGACCTAGGGTTATGGAAAATAAAAGGATTTTGAGGATTATTTTCCATACCAAGGGAAAAATTAGTTCAACAGTCCTAATAGTGGCTCTAATTGTGGATATGTACATCTTGTAGGTACATTAAGGACTCTAGAATTTCTTAGTTACACATACCACCCTCAAAAAACACATGATTGAAAACAAACACACCTATATATAGGAATGTACAAGAAAACCCTAAACTACTACTCATGGAAGAAAAATACTTTAAGAGAAGTAAGACTTTAAGAATTACCCATGAATAGGCAATTCCAAAGTACCTTAATTCAAATCCTTTAAGATATAAGAATTTTTTCCTAATTTTCTTTCAATAAGGTAGGGGCCTAACCAGATAGGGTCAAACTTCCCATGCTTTCCTTTATCTTCTAACCTTGCATTTGACATTAGAACAAGGTCATCAATCTCAAAATGTCTATGGGTGGCTCTCCTATCATACAAATTCTTACACTATTTCTGCAATTTTTCATTCCTTTCATGTGCATCCCTCCTTACCTCATCCAATTGTATCAGCTCATTCATTCTTAGTTTCATTTCATCATCCAAATCCTCATCATAAGTTTGAATGAATTTATACATTTGCAATAAATTGTTTTGAGGTAATCTAGCATTGATTTCACAAGTCAAATCAAAGGGGGCACATCCTATTGCCTTTTTTACAATTGCCCTATCAACCCACAATGCTAGTTGCAACTTTGAATCCCATGCCTTTTTGTTTTTATCTAGCACCCTCTTGAGGATTTTAATCAAACTTTTATTACTAGATTTTTCTTGGCCATTTCCCTATGGATGATAAAGGGATGAGTATGAAATCTGTATTCCATATATTTGATAGAAGTCATTGAACTCCTATGATTTGAAACACATTGCATTATCAACCATAATAACTTCTAGACAACCAAACCTAGTAAGGATATATTGCATTACAAAATCTACTAAAACTTTCATGGTACCTCTTCTAGTGGGGACAACCTCCACCCACTTGGTGAAATAATCTGTTGCTACCAATATCCAGGAATTTCTTCCACTGGATTTGTTCTAAATCTCACCAATAAAATCCATACCCCACTTTTGAAATCGTGCTTGAACTACAATAGGCCTGAGAGGCATATTCCCATTGAACTTTAACTTACCAGCAAATCTTTGGCAAGCATCACACCTTTTGACACATTGGTAAACATCCTTGAAAAGTGTAGGCCACCAAAATCCAAACCTAAGGATCTTATGGGCTCTAGTTTTGGCCATGTAATGGCCACCACAAACACCATTATGCATTTCTTCTAATAAAGCTCTGGATTTGTCCTGGTCTATACACTTAAGAAATACTCCTTCATTTCTTCTCCACCATAACTTACCACTTATAATAGCATACTTAACAACATGCAATTTGACAGTTCTCTTCTTATTGTTATCCATCTCAGGGGGAAGAAACATATTTTGTAAGTAAACAATGACATCCTTGTACCAATCACAACCATCCATATCACAAATATATGGCCTTTGTTCTTCTTCTAACATATTTCTATGATTGGCAACTAAGCTGCTTTGGGCCATCAGCTTTGCAAGACCCAAACCTCTTACCAGTTTTGTAATATGGATGTCAATGTTGAATTCTTGGATCCCATTGATCCATCTACATCTCTTCCTTGAAGCTTCTTGTTGAACCAATATGTCCTTGAATGCAACACCAGGAACATATGCAAGCACTATATCTCCCACAAGATAACATCTAAAATCTTTGACAACCCTAACCAAAGCATATGCCTATTTTTTAGTAATATCATATTTTAATTTAGCTACTTGTAAGGACTTGCTAAACAATGATATGGGTTGTTCATATCCTTCTGCATTCATTTGTAATAATACTTCCGCAACAGTATGACAGGAAGCAAAAGAGAAAATCTGCATGGGCTTACTATAGTCAGGTGTCCTTAAAATAGGAGCATCCTTAATAGCTTGTTTAATATTTATAAAAGCCCCAATTGCTTCTTCATTCCACTCAACTTTTGCCCCCTTTTTCAACATTTTGGAAATGGGGATACTAGTTTCAACAAAGTAAGTAATAAATCTCCTTAAAAAATTTACTTGTCCAAAAAAAGATTGAATACCTAAGACATTCTTGGGTGGGGAAAGTTTGTCTATAGCCACAATATGTCCTAAAATCTTACCCTCCACAACACCGAATGCACATTTTTTTGGATTCAAGGAAACCAAATACTCCAAAGCTATAACAAAAACCTTCTCAAGATGTTCACAATGCTGATCTTCCTTAGCTCAATATGCTATGAGATCATCCTAATACACAACCAAAAATTTATTTATGAAGTCTACAAAGGCCACATCCATGGCTCTTTGGAAAGTGGCACCAACATTAGTTAGACCAAAGGGCATTCTGACATATACATATTCTCTCCATGGGGTAGTAAATGCAGTCTTAAATTGTTCAGACTCTTTGACCATCACTTGATTGTAACTTGAGAAACCATCCATCATGGACATTAATTCTAACCCAATAACTCTTTGTAGCATATTTTCCATGTTAGATAACCCATAATTATCCTTCAAAGAGTTTATATTTAGGTTCCTAAAATCAACACAAAGCCTAATGTCATCATTCTTTTTCCTTACTAGAACCAAATTTAACACCCAAGTAGAATGCCTAATGGGCTTAATTATCCCAGCATCTAGAATTCTCTTCAATTCATCCTACATTTTTGGTGCAAGGGTGGGGTTCACAAGCCTTAATTTCTATCTAAATGGTTTGGTGCCTTCCTTCAATGGAATCTCATGTTGGAAAAAATCTTCTCTATAAGCCTTCAAGTCATCATAAGACCATGCAAAAACATGTCTAAATTTTCTAAGAAGATCAATCAGCATCTTATAGACCCTAGGAGACAATCTTATGTCAATGTAAACATCCTTTGGTACTATAGTAGTTCCCAGATTTATTACTTCTAAATCTTCTAGCTTGTTTACAACTTTGGCAGAAAAGGACCTATCTTTATTATCAAATGATCTTTCAAGGGAAACCAACCCTTTAGGAACCCTATTTGATTTTAACTGCAAAACCTCTTTTCCAAAAATAGTCTCCTTTCCATTATTAGTGTCTAGATAAGTGCTAAAATCCATTTCCTTTTCACCAAAATGGGACTCACATTGTAGGAATCTTAGTATATCCTTGTCATCAGAAAAAACTTGCCAGTTTTCAACATTGTCTGGGATAGAAGGCCTAGACTGTACCTCAATTTTGGATATCCCTGAAAAAGTGACATTCTCTAGTCTTAAGGCTATATTTTCTAATAAGTCATCCATTCTATTTTGGCTTCTATCCATCCAGTCAATATCAAATTCATGGAAATTCTCAATCTCATCCCATACATCATTTCAGTATTGTTTTAATTTTTGATTTTTTGATGCATATCTTGACCTAATATGAGAAGTTACTAATTTAGAATCACCAATTACTCTAAGGAATTTTATCCCATGTTTTGATGCTAATCTCAATCCAATTAATAAGGCCTTGTATTATGCAACATTATTTGTGCAAGGAAATAGGAGAGTAAAAGAAAACTTAAAAGTTTTACCATTTGAAGATATCAGTAACACTCCTACTCCATCTCCTTCCTTTTAACGTTCTCCATATAAAATCTAGAGATCATCATGGTCTACCAAGTTATCTTTTTCCTCAGCTAAAAGGACAAGCCTAACATTTTCTTCTAGTTCTTTCTCTTGAACTTGGAAAAAATCAATGTCAGTGTCTAGAAAACAATTCATAGTATCTTCTTCATTTTCCTCAATCATACGAGGAGTTATGGTTTCCCTAGAAACCTTAACACTTTCTCCTTCAATGTTAAAAGTAGCAAATGAAAAATCACACTGGATGCTCCCTCCCATAGAAGCACTCCACTTCCTTGATAATAAAATCCCATACCGGGGGGGAATATCCACCACTAAAACACTCATAGTCAATTGTTTGTTTGGATATGGTACTAACCTGTAAGGAAAGGCCTTAATGGTTCCAATGACTGGCACTTCCCTTGAGTTCATAGCTTGACACCTACTATGAGATGTATCAACCTTTAATCTTGTTGATTTCATGAATTCCATAGGCATAACAATATTTGATGCCCTAGAATCGATCATGCAATTCTTCAATATTTCCCATTTATTACCAAAGTCAAAAAGAAAGGGTCAACTATTCTTGATGCGGTACTAACAACATTTGTATCCAACTAAATTTGTGGAATTTCAGAATAATTTCTTCACTTTTACTGTCAGGTATGTCATCCAAGGAAGCTACATGTCTATCACTTTCTTCTAATTTTCAGACATTTATGGAAGTGACACCATTTACCCAATCTAGGGCCTTTTCCTTATGATCTTATATTCTCATCCTTTCCAACAATGGAACCTTGACAGTGATTTGTGAGAGTAACTTACTCATGTTAATTGGGATATATTTATGATCAACTATATCCTGCTTTACAATAGTAACATCTTTATCTTCCACCTAGATAGTCAGCTTTGGTTGTTCCTTGTGTTGGGACTTGCCATCCTTTTGGGGAGAAGGAATGATTACCTCTGTCATCTTAGTCTTTACCTTATACATAACATTAGGACCAGCTAGCTTAGTGTTCTTTATTTTAATCTTGTTGACAATATCAACAACCTTTTCCTTTTCATGTGACTGCTTGGTGTCAACCCTTGATTTTTTGATAAACATGCTAGGTGGCTTACCACCACCATTAGCAACTGTCCTATTTTGTAAGTTATAAAATTTACTCTTGGATTGGGTGACCATGTCTGCAATAATTTGGGAAATTTCTTCATTAGAGGGTCACCTTAGTATTACTGGCTCTTCACCTTTTACTACACTACACCCAACATCATCAAATTCCTTATCCTCTTCATCAGAGAAAAATTGCTGATGGTATACTTCATTTATAACTTGTGAACAAGAAACATCCTAGTTTTCATTTTCATCAGCAGAATCCACCCATCCCAAAAGTGTGAAGATGTCATTGCACAGCCACTATCATCATACTTCTCAGTTTGTTCTTCATCTTCTGATATATTTAAAGAAACAACACAATACTCAAGGTTGTGTGGGGACTGAAAGGAAATACACCATGGGGTATCATCATTCATATTAACTAAACTCCTTTGTAGAGGATCAGGAGTTTTTTCATCAGGTTTATCCTTTTTAGGTGGAATAATGGGCTTGCCATCCTTCCATTGGGTGTTATAGGGGTAGTTTTGCATTCTTGGCTTCTTGCTAAAGTTACTAAAAGTTGGCTTGTCATTAGTAGCAACCCTATTATTTTTATTCTCACCAGGCTTTAGGCCCTTCAAATCTTTTAAGATTTGTTTTAGGCTATCATCTTCCTTTGGCTTCAAATTTGAAGACCTTCTTAGTTCTTTCCTACTTGGCACTTGAGGTTTCCAATCCTCTCTTCTTCCCAATTTTCCTGATATTCTTCTATTACTTTATATGTTAATAGCCAAATTATAAGCTTCCCCAAGATTTCTAGGATTCTTGTCCCTTAAGAGGTACCCCATTTTAGCATCAAAGGCATTTAAATATGTCACAAGACATATCTTGTCATCTAGCCTAATAACCTACAAAAGCTTATGCATGGCCTTTTGGAATCTTACATTGAATTCAAAAACATCCTCATTCTGGTTCTTCTTAATATTATTGAATTCATTCAACATAAAAACCTCATTTGTCTTATCACCATATTGTTCTTTAAAATAATTTCTAGATTCATTCCAAGACCCTATATTGGCATGTGGTAATCCTCTGAACCAATGCCTAGAATCTTCAGTTAAGGATTACAAAAATAATTTCATGATCACATCATCAGGTTCAACATTATAATCGTCCATCATATCAACAATTTTTTTCAAATGTTCTTCACATGTAATGACATTATTTCAACTAAATTTGGGGAGCTTTTGTCTAAGTTCATCATGGATCACATTAGGGTAACCAAGGATACCATAAAAGTTAAGTTGTTTGTACCTTTCAAGATGAATAGGTCCTCCCTGAGATAGGCCAGTAGCCTAGGATGTAGATGGCTTTGTATTTGAGGTAGCAAAAACTTTAGCACCGACTGGTGGTGGGACAATAGTGGCTTTCTTTGCTATGTTCACAAGATTTCCACCATGTACTAGGGAAGAAGTAGCAACATTTGAAGGGCCTAAAGTTTGTTTAAGAAATTCAATTTTCTTTTTTATCTCTATAGTGGTAGCCTCCAATTCTTCCTTCTCAAGTTCTTTAGCTAATATTTCTTTTTCTCTTTTGGAATTTTCAAGATCCACATCTAACCTTGATACCTGGTTTGTCATATTTTTATCATTAATAGGCTCATTGATTGTGATTCCAACAGACCTTTGTTTACCTTTGTCATTGGGTTTTCTGATTTCACATACTTCTTGGATAACGGGTTGTTCTTTTGTTTTCTCAGGTATTGGGACATAATTTATTACTTCTAGATTTAACAATTTCCTTTTCAATTGTTTAGCTCTTATCATATCTTATCTTATTCTATCTTCCTTTTCTTTTTCTCTTTGTTGTCTAATGACAACTTATTCTTGGATCTTTCTCTCCAACTCATAAAATTCTCCAAATATTTCTTCATAGTCTGGGAGAGTTTTTTCAGATTATGAATGTTGAACATGAATTTCATCTTGTTTATCCTCTGAGACATGAAGGCCTTGGGGTACTGAAGTACCAAGGGTAAAAGGTGGGGAAAAGTCTTGCCTACTTCTACTCTTTCTTCTTGACCTCCTATCATGTTTAAGAGATTTAGCGGGGACTATTCTCTTATTAAATTATGATCTTTCTCCTCCCTTCTCTGAAGGAGAATAATAGTCCTCATATTGACCCAATCCCAAATCAACTACCTCTTCACATTTTGATGAATTTCCTTCCTGACTGGGCTGGATTGGATTTTCCTGTGTAGAATTTCCCTTTTGCTTCCAAGTATGAAACATATCTTTACCATTTCTTTCCTTCCTTGTTGGACTAGGTCTAGAAGTAGTTGGAAGACCTTCTTCCAATTTATCCTGTGGATGTTCCTTCCTCCAAGACCTAGTGTTTCTATAACTCTTTCTGAAAATGTGTAAATAAATAAATTTTCTGATCAACACTATTGCAAAGATTCCTTTGAGTCACCACCCAACTAAAATGGGAATTTTAAAACACTATTTCTTCAATAATATGTATCACAATGAGAAGTACTAGATAAATTTGTGTTATCAATGCTAACTACTAAATAAGATAAATAAGAAGGCTTGGAGTCTAGCTCAATTTGGAACCTATGTTATTTGTGACAAGTTTACAATACTAGAGATATCAAACTAGATTTATCATGACTATTGTATCTCTATTCCCTAGTAGAGTCACCATCTTATTGGTGAATCAGATGGGCCAAATCAATCTGGATAGTATACTATTGATAATATGTGATATAACCAGAGATTTATTGAAAGGTTTTATTACTTTATTATGTTCTCCCTAGTGGAGTCACCATCTTGTTGGTGTTTCAAAATGACTTACGCTCTTAGGTTGCCAATATACCTTCAAATTGATTTTAGGAATGGTTAATTCCAAATATGTTGTAGGATCTTAAAGTAACTAGACCAACTATAGGGAAAAGACTTCCCTCTATACTTTTGGGTCAAAAAAACCAAGGCAAGTGCACCTAATCTAGTGATGCAAGAGTAGGGTAGGAGGGGCCAACAATGGCACACCCTAACCTGAACCACCCTGCTCAACAACACACAGAAGCAATAACACAACAGAGTGAGAGAGAGAATGAAAATATTTCATATATTATCTTCAAATTGATTCATACATGCCAGGATATGAGGAATTTCCATTTTCAGCCAAGTATTATAATCAAGCATAGAAGTCCTCAAACATGCGAGGATCTGCCAACAATATCTACTTTTCTATCTCCTATCTTCTATCCAAAAATTGACTTCTAATCTCTAACCAAACAACTACATTTATACAAGAGGCTACTGAATTGAGTCAGCCTTCAGATCCATAATCAATGAAAGGAATGACCAGATCTAGGTCCACACAATTCCCAATGATGGATACCAACATTAAATTTTTGACCCAAATTAAATGCACAAGTTGGCCTCAACAAAAACTCAAAAGAAACCTGTCCATAAGAAAAGACAACCAAGTGCTAGACAAGCATCATCAAGCACCATAGAAATTACCAAGCATCATAGAGATAATTGACCAACACCAATAAATAAAGGAAATTGAGCAACACCGAACCAACTCGGTCAAAGTAGGAACCGAGCAACATAAACAAACTCAAATATGCTTTTGGTGACACAAGATTGCCAAGGACCTGAGATGATTTTGCATCAGACACCTGGGGTTATTTAAAAATGATTCTCCAAATCATTCAGTAGGTATGATCTGAGATGCATCCACCTCAGACTATGAAATCCATGAACTGTCTTCAATCGGTCTATTCTTTTACTTTACCAAATATTCCATATACTATTTTCCTCTTGTACTTCTACCAATTCTTTGCTCCAAAATATGCTCAACTTCTTCATTCTTCTTCTTAATTAGGATAATCCATCGGTACTATCATGTCTTCTTCAGGTTCATGAAACTCATACAAATCAATAATGTTGAATATAGGTGAAATATCTATGTCATTAGGTAACTCAATTTAATATGCATTTCCATTATCAAATTTTCTCAAAATCTTGCAAGGTCGAAACTTCTTCATCTTCAATTTCCCATATGTTCCAACAGGAAATCTATCTTTCTTCAAATGAACCATCACTTCATTACCAACATCAAAAGTCTTATGTCTTCTTGATCTATTAGCTCTGTCTTTGTATTTCTGATTACTCTTTTCTAGTTTAAGCTTCACATCTTCATGCAATGTCTTTATGTACTTAGAAAATTTTACTCCTTTAGCACTTATTTTTCTTTCATCAACAATGTCTCTCAAATATGATATACCTCTTGGTTGTATGCCATTTACAATCTCAAAAGGTATTTTTCCAATACTCCTATTCACTAAATTATTGTATGAAAACTCTGCTTGTGCCAACACATAATCCCAATTACCTAGTGTGTCTCCAACTAAACATCTCAAAAGATTTCTCAAGCTCCTATTCACAACTTCTATCTATCCATCGGTTTGTGGGTGAAATGTAGAACTATATTTCAACTCAGTATCCAACTTTCTCCAAAGAGTCTTCCAAAAGTATCCAACAAATTTACTATCTCGGTTAGAGATAATACTCTTCGGTAATCCATGTAATTTGACAATTTCCTTAAAGAAAAGATCTACTACATGTACTGCATCTGATGTCTTTATACAAGGTATAAAATGTGCCATTTTAGAAAATCTATCCACAACAAAAATATAGAATCATTACCTCTTACTATCTTTGATAAGCTAAGAACAAAATCCATACTGATGTCAATCCAAGGTTTCTCAGGGATAACAATAGGTTTTTACAATCTAGTATTTTGACTTACTCCTTTTGCAACTTGACAAACTCCACAACTTTTCACAAATTTCTGAACATCTTTGTACAACTGTAGCCAAAAGTATTTCTCCTTAAGAAAATTTAATGTCTTATCAACTCCAAAATGTCTATCCAAACCACTACTATGTTTCTCTTTTATCAAATTAGTTCTCATTTCTCCTCTCAGTATACACAATTGAATACCTTTAAACAACATACCTCATTGCATAAAATATTCATCCCATTTAGTACTTTGTTGATCTTGAATAGATACGCTGCACTTTCTCCATGACTCAAAAAAATTAGGATCAAATTCATAAGAATCTCTCATGTCATCAAAGCCTAGAATTCCAATTTTCATCTTGGTCATCAAAGATCTTCTTCTACTCAATGCATCAACAACTTGGTTAGTGACTCCACTCTTATGCTTTATCACAAATGTGTAACTCTGCAAATGCTCAACCCATTTCATATGTCTTTGATTCAACTTATTCTGACTACCAAAATATTGTAAAGCCTTATGATCGGTATACAACACAAATGTTAGGAATGAATGCTGAATATATCCTATGGGGGAGTATTTGCAGCCATTCTATATCAGTTGTTGTTGCATTCATGACTATGATTGTCATTGATATCAACACAGTGATCTACTGAAGATTAGTAGAGTAGAAGATAGTGTTTGAGTTAGCACACATGGGATATTAAAGATGAGGCTATGCGGACTTGAGGACTTACTCTATGATGTTCTATAAGATCATGGTTAAGAGCATGTATGAAAATTCATTTATTCATGACAGTTATGTGGAAATAAGTGGAAGCAATATTTAGGTAGTGTTCCTATGTAGTGGTTTGTGGAAATTGGATGATATCTCCTAATAGGGATTGAATCTGATCATGCAAAGCTAAACAAAAGTTGAAGACATGATGATAGTGATGTGGACATGAGTGCAAGGTTTGAGGTCACACGAGTGAAGAATTATCTTAATTGGAAGCAGACAATTTTGTGTAACTTTGATGTAACGTGTGGAAGATTTTATTTTGTAATTTGTATGCCAACTCATTTTTAATTATTTGAGTGTGGTATAAAGGAAGGAATTTTTTCCTTATTGTAATATATTTAATTGTGTGTATGGTATTTGAAAGTGAATTGCAGAATTGTGCAATACTTGTTGGAAGAGGATATGCGAAGTATATAGATCTGATGAAGCAGTTGGTGCAGTTTGGCACAGTCAAAGGAGTATTGAGTTGTTGAGATCAGTAATCTTTTGGTATTATTCTATTGAGTAATACAAAGATCATTTGGATAGTGTGTTTAGTGATCTTACACTTGGAGCTATTTGGGTAGTGGGTCCTTCTATCTTCCATAACTCCTAATAGAGTTAGAATCTTTTAGCAGGGATTCAAAGTCTCCTAATAGGGACTCATATGTATTGAATGTATTTCATAAGACTCCTAATATATTCCATCCTCTCAGAAGGAAATTTCATATTAGTGCATCTTTTATGGGCATCATTCCCATTGGGGTTTACTCTTTGATCAAGAGGTTCCCTAGTCAACATATCTTGTGTCATTGTGTCATTGTGTACGTATATCTTTCTATGGTTGGTGATTACATTGCTTACATGGTTAAAATATATTAAGTTGATAAAAGTTGTATTTATTTGATAACTGATTCACCCCCCCTCTCAGTTATCTTGGTGGACTTTACTTTCTAACAACAAATTCAATTGGTATCAAATAATGTCTCCATTTCTTTAGGGCTTGAACAATAGCATAAAATTATTGATCATACACAAAATAGTTTCTCTTTGCATCATTCAACTTTTCACTAAAGAAAGCAACAAGTTTACCTTGTTGACTCAACACAGCTCCAATTGCACTTCCACTTGCATCACATTCCACTTGAAATACTTTATTGAAATCAGGCAATGCCAAAATAGGCAATTCAACAACCTTCTGCTTCAGAGTCTCAAAACTTTTATCAGCTCCATGTGTCCATTTTAATTCCCTTTTATCTCCTCTCATAGTATCAGTCATAGCATTACAAATTGAACTGAAATTCCTAATGAACTTTCGGTAAAAAATTTCCAAACCATGAAATGATCTTACCTCACTATCATTCTCAGGTGTAGGCCAACTCAAAATAGCTTCAACCTTTTAAGGATCCATTTTCAAACCATCAGCTAAAATCACAAATCCCAAATACACAATCTCCTCTTTCATGAATGAACACTTTTTCAGATTTATCAGCAACTTTTCTTCTTTCAATCTCTTCAAAACTTGTCTAACATGCAACAAATGTTCTTCTCTGGTCTTACTGAATATCAAAATGTCATCAAGATATACAATCACAAACTTACCCAAGAATTTAATCAAAACTTCATTCATCAACCTCATAAAAGTACTTGTTGCATTAGTTAAACTAAAAGGCATTACCAACCACTCATACAAACCTTATTTTGTCCTGAAAGTAGTCTTCCATTCATCACCTTCTCTAATTCTGGTATGATTATACCCACTTTTCAAATCAATCTTGGTAAAGTACTTTGCTCCAGTCAAACTATCCGTTATATCATCCATTCTCGGTATAGGAAACCTATACTTCACTGTTATCTTGTTGATTTCTCTAGAATCAGTACACATTCACCATTCTCTATTCTTCTTAGGTGCCAATATTGTAGGTACTGCACAAGGACTCAAACTTTCTCTGATCAAACCTTTCTACAACAATTCTTGAATATGTCAGTTCAATTCCTAATTCTCGGTAGGTGTCAACCGATGAGGTGCCTTATTCGATAAACTAGCTCTAGGGATAAGATCCATGCAATGATCAATGCTTCTCTTCAGTGGAAAACCATTAGGTACATTATCAGAAATGATTTCACTATACTCGATGAGTAACTTATCAATCTCCTCAGGGATATTATCCTCTATTTTCTTACTCAGTTTGTTAGGAATTACAGAAAAACATACATCATTTCTCTTTAAATCCTTAAAAAATTTTCTTCCTTCCATCAAGCAAACTTTCATAGATGTGCAAATATTACTAATAGGTTCTTCCAACAAAGATAACAAGATTTTTCTTTTTCCATCAACCCAAATAGTATACTTATGTAATCTCCCATCATATATAGCATGTTTATCATATTGCCAAGGTATACCCAACAAAATATGACAAAAATCCATAGGCATGATATCACATAACACCTTATCACAGTATTTTCCAATCTTAATATTCACATAACATTGTTCACTTACCAAGAGTGTATGCTCATCTTTGATGCATGAAATTTGATAGGGCTTCAGATGTTTCAACCATTTCAATTGAAACTTTTTGACCATCTCTTCAGATTCCAAATACTCTGAGCTACCACTGTTAATGATTACCCTCCAAACTTTATTAGAAACTCTACATCTAGTCTTGAACAAACTTTTCCTTACCGGATCTTCCTTTTTACCTTCATTCCAAAGTGTTTTTCTTACCATCAAGTTATTTTCCTTCTCAGGCTCATTTAGTGACTCTTCTTGCACCAAAGCATTCTGACTGTTACTAGCCTTCTTACTTGCATGTGTACACTCAACTGATCTATGTCCTTCTTCTCTATAATTGTAACAAGCTCCTCGAAAACCACCTCTATTATAACTACCTTGGTAGTTACTGCCTCTACCTCTAGATGAACTTTCACCTTTCCACTTGGTCTTGCCTTTATCTAGAGTTGTCTTTTCAGGTTTAGATCTACTATTTTCACCATGGGATCTACCTCTTCCTCTAGAGAATCTACCACCTCTACTTTGTCTTTTCTCATGCCTCTTATTCAATTTCTCCTCAACTTTTAATGCAAATTGATAAGCCTCTTCAATGTGCTCCAATTTGACCAAATTGATTTCTTCTTGGATGGAAACTCTCAAACCATATAGGTATCTAGCAATTCTTTCCACATCATCTTCATCATGTCTAGATCTGATATCTAATCTATAGAATTCTTTAGTATAATCCTTTACCAAGCTATCTTTCTACCTCAAACTTTACATTCACCTAACTAGGTTAATTTGATAATCACAAGGTAAGAACTTTCCTTTCAATTTATTCACCATTTTATTCCTTACCTTGATTTTGTCTTTACCTTTCCTCTTTCTGTCCAGCTGTAGATGTTCCCACCATAAGGATGCATGACTTTTCAACTTTGTGCTTGCAATTTTCACTTTCTTTTCCTTAGGTACATTTTCATACTCAAAATACTTTTCCATCTCGGTGATCCAGTCCACCAATTCATTAGAATCTAATTTCCCACCATGCTTAGGAGGATTAAAGTGTGGTGTAGACTTTAGACTTGTCAAAGCCTTCAAGAATATTTCTTCACCCTAATCCATCATAGGTGCAGGTTCTACATGATCACCTTGTTCTTCCTCAATTTCATCATCACTAACATCTTCAAGATGTCTTCCTCTTCTCTGGGCTATTTCAATAGCTTCTAATCTAGCAACAATTTGTCTCAACATGTCTGCCAATCCCAGATCGGCATCTCACCTCCCATGAACCATCTTGAAAACCCTCTCCAATTATAGGTCAGATCACAATCTTCTACTCCACAACAATTCAACCAAGCCTTCACAAGAAGGAACCTTCAAATCTAGATTCACAAACCTAGATCCAGATCTCACCTCACTCTAATACCACGTGATGCAAGAGTAGGGTAGGAGATGCCAACAATGGCACACCCTAACCTAAACCACCTTGCTCAACAACATGTGAAAGCAATAACACAACAGAGTGAGAGAGAGAATGTAGATCTTTCATATATTATCTTCAAATTGATTCATACATGTTAGGCTATGAGGCCTTCCCAATTTTAGCCAGGTATTGCAATCAAGTACAGAAGTCCTCAAACATGTGAGGATTTTCCAGCAATCTCTACTTTTCTATCTCCTATCTTCTATCCAAAAATTGACTCCTAAACTCTAACCAAACAACTACATTTATACAAGAGGCTACCGAACTGAGTCAGCCTTTAGATCCATAATAAATAGAAAGAATGACCAGATCTAGGTCCACACACTTCCCAATGATGGATACCAACATTAAATCTATGACCCAAATTAAATGCACATGTCAGCCTCAATAAAAACTCAAAAGAAACCCATAGGTAAGCAAAGCCAACCGAGTCCCAGACAAGCATCATTGAGTGCCAGAGAGATAACTGACCAACACCGATGAACAAAGGAAACTGAGCAACACCGAACCAACTCGGTCAAAGCAGGAACTCATGAGAAACACAAACAAACTCAAATATGTTTTTGGTGACATAGGATTTCCAAGCACCCGAGATGCTCTTGCATCATCCAATAAATAAAATACCTTCACAACACCAATACTAGATTCAAATAACAGATAAATAACAAGAAAGTGCTAAATGATAACCAAGAATTCATAGAATCTCCATTTCTATGATAGGACATTCAACCTCTCAACCATAAAATTCAACTGGTTTTATTTTATATTGCAAATTGTAACAACCTTGATCAATATATACCAATAGAAAAGATACTTGCTCATACCAGTGCCTTATCCATTGGGTAAGAACTTTGAAACAAACAAGATACAAAGACTAAAAGATATTGCAGATTCATAACCATAAATATATCCACCCAAAACCCTCATTGCTTAAAAAGAATCCTTATGGAAATAAAAATGAACTCATATCTCACCCAGAGCAATATTTAATCTAATCCTTGATCAGAACTCAGGAATGAGACTACACACAAACAATTATGTAATGAACCAAAAAGTCCAAAATTCATAAGATTTGACACAGAGGAGAGCTAAGAACTAGATATTTGTATTAAGTATAATGAATCCTATATTTGTATACAATTTTCTTCAGAATACAAGCCTACAAATAATAGTATAGACCTGCAACTTTCTTCCCTCTATTGATAATATTGATACAAAATTTAAAATCTTTATTGAGACTAGGTTTTTCAAAAATAAACTCTATCAACGCCTAACTCTCAATGCCTCTAAATGATCATAAAAAATTCTTTTATATGATAAGGATTGCAACAAGCATCCGATCATTTAGGGAAAACAAAAACTTTAACCTAAAGACTCTCAACAATAATGCAGGGTTTACAATAAATGATCAAAATATGATATGGGAGACCATCTGCGAGTATCTAGACAAATCAGTTGCCTCCTTTGAGTCTTCATTTATTTCCTCGAGCCCTTCAACCGATCTAATTTTCTTTGTTTTAAAAAATCTCTCTCTATTTATTGTGCCCTAATTCTAACTAACCAAAACTCAAAATTGTATCCTTTTCTTCCTTTAAGAAGTAGGTAGAGTATTATCTTTCTCCGCACAGGGAAAGTACTAGTACCGCCAAGAATTTAACACTTCTTCATCAAGGAAAGGGTAACTAGTAATTTCAGCCTTTCTTTCAAATAATTCATGCCATTTATTCTCCACCTGTTTGATCTTCTTTTTTGAGTACTCAAACTTGGATCTAGCCTCTTCTATAACCTCAACTGTTTGGATGAAGAAAATAGTATTTTCCAGAGTTAGGATACTATTCATCCTTATTGACATCTCATCATCTAACTCTATTGTTCATTTTACCAATTCCTTCAACTTGCCATTCCACTTGAAAATTCCCAGAATTAACTCACAATTGATGACATTCAATTCCTTCTTCAAGAGATTGGATTTTCTTTCCAAATCATTCATCCCTATTTGGTACTCCACTAAACCTTTTAAAAATTTGTGTAAGGGCTTTATTGTAGGGTCAGGACTATCCTGACCATTAGAGAAAAAAAACAACTTTAGGCTTGAATGCCTTTCCACCGACTTATCCAAAATTGGCTTTAGCTCATCCTTTACTTCTAACAAGGAATTCAGAACAATATTTAGCCTCTTTGCATGATCAAACAACATTTGAGGCTCAAGGCTCCTAGAAAAATGGTGTACTATCTTCCTGACCTTCTCCTCATATTTCTGATGAACTGCACACATGGCCTTCATATGAAACTCTCTCTTCTTAGTCATGATCTCTCTGATTTCTTTCAATCTTTCCTTCTCCTCCATTAATTATTGTTTCTCCCAACTAACTTTGGCTTCAATATCTGGCTTAGGGAATGGGGAAGGAGGGAACTCAATAATTGGACTAGAAGAGGAGGCAACTATAGGCTGGTTGGCAAGCAACAATTGAGGGGACCTATGATCATGTGGCCCTTTCAATTGTGCAATTCACTTGTCTTTCTCTATTACCACTAACTTTTGATGCAGGAGCATCTTAGGTCCTTGGCAATCCTATGTCACCAAAAACATGTTTGAAGTTTTCTATGTTTCTCAGTTCCTACTTTGACCGAGTTGGTTTACTGTTGCTCAATTTGCTTTGTTCACCGGTGTTGGTCAGTTATCTCTCTGGCACTCGGTGAATTTCCCTAGCGCTTGATGATGCTTGTATGGTGCTTAGTTTCCTTGCTTACTAAGTTGTTTATTTTAGATTTTTTTTGCGGCTAACTCTTGCATTTATATTTGGTTGTAGATTTAATGATGGTATCTATCATTGGGAAGCATGTCCAGACCTAGATCTGGTCATTCCTTCCGTTGATGGTAGATCTAAAGACCAATTTAGTTTGGTAGTGTAATGCCCCGCCAGGGAAACCAGGAGAACTTAACCTAAACATGCATCTAAGTTTGCAAAATATTTTTTTTAAAAAAATTTAACATACAAGATATACATCAATGCGGAAGCAATTATCATTTACTCACATTAATATGAAAAGCAACACAGGTTACAATTGTCAAGGGTCCCATGATGTAGAATACATTTACATAATTAATTAAATTAGATTAGGTACAATTACAAATCTCATATAAACAATGAAAGGTAAAAGCAACATCACATCAAAGATAACATAACATAAATAATACAATTACATCTCATAACAATAAATACAATCATCCATGGAATATAAATAAACACACATCCACTGCACATTTCGCAGGGTATGTGGTAATCACTCTATCAAATAAAAATACAAAGTCCAGATTAGGTATCACATGCGATATTCTAATACAAGATTACAAAGAAGAAGAAGAAGAAGAAGAAGAAGAAGAGTACAAATGCATCAAAGAAGATCAAGAAGGAACAACTACTATAGGGATCATCCAGCACTGGTACACGAACGTCAAAATCTCAAATGGTAAAACAATCACTACCACCCGACCTCGTGAACCTAAATGGTCCACTTCCACCGTGCTAAGGAGATAACAATAGATCCCACTTGGATAACAAACATCAAACAACTCAAGCTAAGGAAAGGATCCTGAAAGCTCTCTAATTCAAGGTGAAAAAGATAGAGATATGTAAGACTCACTATTCCAGAGGCATCTGATACATGCAAAAAAATTATGGAGGAGACTTAGGCTACATACTATGAGAGTGTCATCACATGGACGACTACTTGAGTTACCCTGGACTGGCCTCTCTGGACCTTGGACCCTCAAGCGTCTATCGGGTTGAGTTACCCTGGACTGGCCACTCTGGACCCTGGACCCTCAACATAATCCATGTGGAACCAGAATATCAATCTTGTATTTAATGTTATTTTCCAAGTTTTATTATTAGGTTATCACTTATTAAATCAACTTATGATAGGTTACCTTGGTACTGGCCGCTTTTGAGCCCCAAACCCCTATGTAAGCCACTCCCCTAAGATGCACCTACTTAACCTCTCTTAGGCTCACAAATCTCACATAGATCAAATAGGTAAACAACCAAGTAATCCAAGATCCAGTTTCACACACAAGAAATTGACATAATTACAAAGTTACCATAAACAGAATACAAGGCAACTAGAGCCCATATGATCAATCAGGTGGTGATTAGAAAGATACACACACATCAAACATAATGTAGAAAACATGCACAACTGACACACACTCGGCCTCTGTTTCCCCCCTAGGTCATCTAGTGCTCGATAACACAATAAGCAAAAGAAGACACACCAGGAATGAAGAAAACAACATTTACATCGTAGAGATCTGAAAAGGAACTACAAGCACCTAAACTTCATAATGAACATGATCCAAATAGAATATAGATCGCATAATACTGATAAGAGAATATTGACAAAATAATCATATTAATGTCACTAATAAAAGAAAAGTTCCCTATTAACATTCTAAGAATTCAATAGAATAATTGCCTAATTTTGGTACATGCATAAGCATTTATCAAGTAATTGTTTCTAATAAAAGAAAATATTCTACCATCTTCAATATAAATATTCAAATATTAAATCTAATGTTCAATTAAATCTATAAAGCATGGTTAAAAAAATTTATTCAAAATTAAAATCATAACTTAATTTTAGCCAAATCCTAATAACAAATTTATCCTATCCAAACAAAATTGGCATGCAACTATTCCAATTTAAGTAAATCAATAAGGTTGATTTACTAATATACAAAATAAAATACCACTAAAATTAAACTAAATTAATTAAATACTAATAAACATATAATAAAACATAATTTAAAAAAAAAACATTTTAATAAATACTAAAATACTTAATATAACTTTTAATAAAAACAAAATTAAATACATATAAAAACTTTAAAGTATAAAGAAAAGTTAAACAAAAAGTGAGCTCCCTCTAAAAGTAAAAGGGGGTATGTGGGGGAGGTGAGGACCTCACGTGGTCCCCCTCTCCCCTTAAAAAGCATGTGCTGCTATTCACGTGAGTGCTTGGACAGGTGTCCCCCCCCACATCACATGTAAAATTTATTTTAATTTTTTTTTTAATTAATTTTTTTTAAATGACAACAAGCAAATAAAATAGGTTTTATTTTCTTTTATAATAAATAAAACATATTTTATAAAGAAACCCATGCATTGACTAAGTTTTTCTTCTTGGGCATTTTTTAATTTTCTTTTGTTGACTATGTATATTTAACAGATAGCTATATTTTTTTAACAACCAACCCACAATCAGATTCTTTTGGAAAGAATCAATTCCATTTTAATAAAGAGTATGCACAAATAATCAAAACAAATGTAACCAATTTATGCCACAAATTAACTTTCCTTTGCACTGTAATTTACTTTTGACTCGTGCATTTTATTTTGACTGTATATATTTTTTTTAAGGGAATAAATTATATTTTTCCCAAAATTGATTTTTGTCCTTAGATTGGGTTTTTTTTACTCAAATTGTTTTTCTTTCACAAGGAGATTAATTTTTCTACAAACTCTATAGTTTAACTATACAACAAGATTAATTTATCATTTTATAGGAAAACTATAGACAATCTTTTAACAAAATTTTGCCAGTATAATGGTACAATGCTAAAATTTAATAAAATCCTAAAATGATAGATCCAAGGGTTTCTCTAATACCCATAACAAAGAAAATACATACAGATCTAAGGAAACAATCAAAAAATTATTCAGACACAAAAATTCATCAAATAACAAATAGAAAGCACATAATAAGATTTCCAGATCTTACCTCAGATCCAATGCCTGAAACTAAAAAGAAATCCCTTTGAAGATCTAAAAACCAAAATTGCCCAGAAGATTGATTCAACTTGCAGATCTGAAAACTGTGTAGAATATAGGCACCCAATCTAGATGCACAAAGAAGCCAAACCAACAAGCAACCACAACAATCCACAAATCCCCAAAATTTCAAGCACGCAAGCTCTCCCAAAAATCTTCACCAAAACCTGTCTAATCTCCAAATGAATTCCATTCCCCCTATTAGGGATTCAATTCCCCATTTCATGCAAATCCTAGAGATGACTCAACAATTATCTCCTAATCAAACTCCAATTTCAATTTTGAAAGAAAATCCTAATTAATAAATTAAAATAAATTTATTTTGCACAACTTAACTTAGACTTCTAAAAATAAGTTGTTTACTTTTTAAAAACAAATCACTTCCAATAATGCACATGTTATAATTAAAATTCATTATTAAATAGATTAAATATTTAAAGCATCCTAGAACATACAATTAAATATTTAATTATTTAATAATACACACAAACATAATTAAATCTAATTTTAATTAAATAATCAATTAATTACAAATAATCAAATAATTAACTTTAGATTAATTTTCCCAATTAAACATAGGAGCATAATTAATCATTAAATTCAACTATAATCATAACATTAATAATTATATAAAATCACCCACAAGCAATAAATCACTGAAATCAAGATAATATATGAAAGTTTCTACATTCTCTCTCTCACTTTTGTGTGTTGTTGCTTTTGCGTGTGATCTCTGCAAGGTGGATCTAGTTAGGGTGTGCCTTTGGACCCTCTCCCCATCCTCCTTTGTGCCAAGTGGTATCAAAGCGAGGTGAGATTTGGATCTAGGTTTGAAGGTTCCTTCTTGTCAAACCCTTGTTGAATTGTTGTAGGGTAACAGATTATGATCTGGCCTGCAATTGTAGAGGGTTTCAAGATGGTTTGTGGGAGGCGAGATGCAGATCCAGGATTGGTTGACATGTTGAGACAACTTGCTGCTAGATTAGAAGCTGTTGAAACAACCCAGAGAAGAGGAAGACATCTTGAAGATGTTAGTGACGATGAAATTGAGGAAGAACAAGTTGATGTAGAACCTGCACCGGTGATGGATCAAGGTGAGGAAATATTGTTGAAGGCTTTGACAAATATGAAGTCTACACCACACTTTAATCCTCTTGAGTATTGTGGAAAATTGGATTCTGATGAATTGGTGGACTGGATCACCGAGATGGAAAAGTATTTTGAATATGATAATGTACCTGAGGAAAAGAAGGTGAAAATTGCAAGCAAAAAGTTGAAGAGTCATGCATCCTTATGGTGGGAACATCTGTAATTGGACATAAAGAGGAAATGCAAAGACAAAATCAAGGTATAGAATAAGATGGTGAATAAATTGAAAGGAAAGTTCTTACCTTGTGATTATCAGATTAACCTAGTTAGGAGAATGCAAAGTTTGAGGCAGAAAGATAGCTTAGTAAAAGAATGTACTGAGGAATTCTATAGATTAGATATAAGATCTAGACATGATGAAGATGATGTGAAAAGAATTTCTATATACTTGAATGGTTTGAGAGTTTCTATCCAAGAAGAAATCAGTTTGGTCAAATTGGAGAACATTGAAGAGGCTTATCAATTTGCATTGAAAGCTGAGGAGAAATTGAACAAGAGACATGAGCAAAGAAAAAAAGGTAGAGGTGGTAGATTCCCTAGAGGAAGAGGTAGATCTCATGGTGAAAATAGTAGATCTAAACCTGAAATGACAAATCTGGATAAAGGCAAGACCGAGTGGAAAGGTGAAAGTTCATTTTGAGGTAGAGGTAGTAACTAACGAGGTGGTTATAATAGAAGTGCTTTCCAAGGAACTTGTTATAATTGTGGAGATGAAGGACATAGATAATTTGAGTGTACACAAGCAAGTAAGAAGGTTGGTAATAGTAGAAATGCTTTGGTGCAAGAAGAGTCATCGAATGAGCCTGAGAAGGAAAATAACTTGATGGTAAGGAAAGAACTTTGGAGTGAAAGTAATAAGGTAGATCCGGTAAGGAAAAGTTTGTTCAAGACCAGATGTAGAAATGAAGTTTGGAAGGTAATCATTGACAGTGGTAGCTTGAAGAATCTGGAATATGAGGAAATTGTCACAATGTTAAGGTTGAGAAGGTTGGAACATCTGAAACCCTATCAGATTTCATGGATAAAAGATGAGCATACACTCTTGGTATGTGAACAATGTTATGTGAATTTGAAAATTGGAAAGTACTATGATAAGGTGTTATGTGATATCATGCCTATGGATTGTTGTCATATTTTGTTGGGTAGACCTTGGAAATATGATAGACATGCTATATATGATGGGAGATTGCATAAATATACTATTTGGGCTGATGGAAGAAGACAAGTTTTGTTACCTTTGATTGAAGAACCTGTTAGTAATGTTTGTACATCTATGAAGTTTTTCTTGATGGAAGGAAGAAAGTTTGTTAAGGATTTGAAGAAGAATGATGTATATTTTGTTGTGATTCCTAACAAACTGAGTAAGAAAACAAAAGATAGTATACCTGAGGAGATCGATAAGTTACTCAACGAGTATAGTGAAATCATTTCTGATAATGTAATTGATGGTTTTCCACTAAAGAGAAGCATTGATAATTTCATGGATCTAATCCCTAGAGCTAGTTTACCGAATAAGGCACCACATTGGATAACACCTATCGAGAATCAGGAATTGAATTGACATATTCAAGAATTTTTGCAAAAAAATTTGATTAGAGAAAGTTTGAGTCCTTGTGCAGTACCTACTGTATTGGCACCTAAGAAGAATGGAGAATGGTGAATGTGTACTGATTCCAGAGCAATTAACAAGATAACAGTGAAATATAGGTTTCCTATATCGAGAATGGACAACATAATGGATAGTTTGACTAGAGCAAAGTATTTTACCAAAATTGATTTGAAAAGTGGGTATCATCAGATTAGAATTAGAGAAGGTGATGAATGGAAGACTGCTTTGAAGATAAATGAAGATTTTTATGAGTGGTTGGTTATAACATTTGGTTTAACTAATGCACCAAGTACTTTTATGAGGTTGATGAATGGAGTTTTAAAAAAATTCTTGGGTAAGTTTTTGATTGTATACATTGATGATATTCTGATATTCAATAAGACAAAAGAAGAACATTTGTTGCATGTTAAACAAATATTACAGAGGTTGAAAGAAGAAAAGTTGCTGATAAATCTGAAAAAGTGTTCATTCATGAAAGAGGAGATTGTGTATTTGGGATTTGTGATTTCAGCTGATGGTTTGAAAATGGACCTTGAAAAGGTTGAAGCTATTTTGAATTGGCCTACACCTGAGAATGCTAGTTAGGTAAGATCATTTCATGGTTTGGCAAGTTTTTACTGAAAGTTTATTAGAAATTTTAGTTCAATTTGTAATGCTATGACTAAGACTATGAGAGGAGATAAAGGAGAATTCAAGTGGACACATGGAGCTGATAAAAGTTTTGAGACTTTGAAGCAGAAGGTTGTTGAATTGCCTATTTTGGTATTGCCTGATTTCAATAAGGTATTTCAAGTAGAATGTGATGCAAGTGGAAGTGCAATTGGAGCTGTGTTGATTCAAGAAGGTAAACTTGTTGCTTTCTTTAGTGAAAAGTTGAATGATGCAAAAAGGAAATATTCTGTGTATAATCAAGAATTCTATTCTATTGTTCAAGCACTGAAGAAATGGAGACATTATTTGATACTGAGTGAATTTGTGTTGTATACTGATCATACGACTTTATAGTATTTGGGTAGTCAGAATAAGTTGAATCAGAGACATATGAAATGGGTTGAGTATTTGCAGAGTTATAGATTTGTGATAAAGCATAAGATTGGAGTCACTAACAGAGTTGTTGATGCATTGAGGAGAAGAAGATCTTTGATGATGGAGATGAAAATTGAAGTTCTTGGCGTTGATGACATGAGAGATTCTTATGAATTTGATCATGATTTCCTGAGCCATGGAGAAAGTGTAGAGCACCTATTCAAGATCAACTGAGTACTAAATGGGAGGAATATTTTATTCAAGAAGGTATGTTGTTTAAAGGTATTCAGTTGTGTATATCGAGAGGAGCAATAAGAACTAATTTGATAAAGGAGAAATATAGTAGTGGTTTGGTTGGACATTTTGGTGTTGATAAAACATTAAATTTTCTTAAGGAGAAATACTTTTGGCCATAGTTGTATAAACATGTTTAGAAATTTGTGAAAAGTTGTGGAATTTGTCAAGTTGCAAAAAGAGTAAGTCAGAATACTGGATTGTATACACTAATTTCTATTCCTGAAAAACATTGGATTGACATCAATATGGACTTTGTTCTTGGCTTACCGAAGACAATAAGAGTTAATGATTCTATATTTATTGTTGTCGATAGATTTTCTAAAATAACACATTTTATACCTTGTACAAAGACATCAGATGTAGTACATATAGTAGATCTTTTCTTTAAGGAAATTGTCAAATTGCATGGATTATTAAGGATTATTATCTTTGACTGAGATAGTAAATTTTTTGGATACTTTTGGAAGACCCTTTGGAGAAAGTTTGACACCGAGTTGAAATATAGTTCTACATTTCACCCAGAAACCAATGGACAAAGAGAAGTTGTGAATAGAAGTTTTGGAAATCTTTTGAGATGTTTAGTTGGAGACACATTGAGTAATTGGGATTCTATGTTGGCACAAGCAGAGTTTTCATACAATAATTTAGTAAATAGGAGTACTGAAAAATCACCTTTTGAGATTGTAAATGGCATACAACTGAGAGGTATATCAGATTTGAGGGATATTGCTGATGAAAGAAAGAGAAGTGCTGAAGGAGTAAAATTTTTTGAGTACATGAAGAAATTGCATGAAGATGTGAAATATAATTTGGAAATAAGTAATCATAAATACAAAGAAAGAGCTGATAGATCAAGAAGACATAAGACTTTTGTAGTTGGTGATGAAGTAATGGGTCATTTGAAGAAAGACAGATTTCCTATTGGAACATATGGGAAGTTGAAAATGAAGAAGTTTGGACCTTGCAAAATTCTGAAAAAATTTGACAGTGGAAATGTATATGAGATTGAGTTACCTGATGATATGGATATATCACCTATATTCAACATTGTTGATTTGTATGAGTATCATGAACTTGATGAAGACATGACAGTACCGATGGATTATCCTAAGAAACAAACAGAAGAAGTTGAGCATATTTTGGAACAAAGAATTAATAGAAGTACAAGAGGAAAATGATATATGGAATATCTGGTAAAGTGGAAGAATAGACCGATTGAAGACAGTTCATGGATTTCACAATCTGAGTTGGATTCAGCTCAGATCGTACCTATTTCATGATTCATAGAATCATTTTCAAATAACCCCAGGTGTCAGATGCAAGAGGTTCTTGAGTCCTTGGCGATCGTGTGTCACCAAAAACATGTTTGAAGTTTTGTGTGTTGCTCGGTTCCTGCTTTAACCGAGAGGTTATGTCCTTTCATAGGGAACCATTGGGAAATGTATTTATATTGATTCAATTTGTCAATTAAGGACATCATCAACATCACAACAAAAAATGGAAAACTCTCCAAAATTATAGATTTGAACCTAATGTCCAAATTTTCAAATGCGAATGATAGATAAGTGTTTATGCTTTTGAGGTTATACAGTTTCTTACTTTTCAATTAGTTTTTTGGATTACTCTGTGAATCAGGGTATCCTACTGTGTTATTTCATTGATTCAATTGTTTATGGTTAATTTATACAATTTGAATAGCAGTTGCATGGTATGAGAACTTGTTATTGTTCCTTTCATGCTCTTAAGTTGGGTTAAAATCCATAGGACTAATTGTATAAGTTATTTAAATTTTTGTTTCAATTGAAGCCTGTAGGATGATGGTATTGATTTACAGGAGTGAGTTACCTTAAAATTGTCTCTGTCTATACGTATGATTGAATGTAATTGACTCTATTCCCATTTTGGCATCAGGCACTGATCTCATTTCATTTGTAATTATCATTTTGTTCTTTCTGTAGTTTACACATAATCTCTATTATCCTCTTTACAAAGCATTCAATTAGGTTTTAGTAATACTTTTAAGCCTTAGTTTAGATTTCAAGCTATTTAATAGTTAGGAAATTAGGTTATTATCCTCCAAGGACTGTTAACCCCTTTGGAAGGAATTTCTTTAGTCTATGCACATGTTTGTGCAGTTTGAAATCACATTTGATTCAGGCCTACTAGCCTTGGCTCGATCAAGTCAAAATTGCAGAGGCACTTGTTTGTGCCTGTCAGTTGGCCTCAAAATGGTCCAGCATTTTTGAGCACCAACAAAATCCCCCTTTATTTCATTTTCTATATCATTTATGTCCCTATTAGGGAACTCCTCCTTTTTCTTCTTACATAATTCCTTTTATTGATTAATATGCATTCTCCATAAAAATTGAAGGAATGCCCTAGCCTTAACAAAACTATCACTGGCCTGCTTTATTATTGGGTCAAGTTCTTTACCTGAGAACTCATACATAGTGAGGTCCATCTCTACTTTCTTGGGTGCCTCTGGCATCCCC
Organism: Chamaecyparis obtusa; assembly: GCA_027943335.1. Classification (NCBI taxonomy): domain Eukaryota; kingdom Viridiplantae; phylum Streptophyta; class Pinopsida; order Cupressales; family Cupressaceae; genus Chamaecyparis; species Chamaecyparis obtusa. The sequence goes on along the minus strand of BSBK01005492.1, from coordinate 842,626 downwards.
TCTTGTATCTCTTCATTGGTTACAAAAAATTATCCCTCGCTACTCATTTGTACCAGTTGCTCATCAAATCCTTGCTCATCTAAATGCAGTGGGGACTGAGATGGAGAATACACATCTCCTCTAGGTTGAGCCTCTTCTCATTGTTTTTGCCTCTTTGGAGAAGGCTGCATATCAAGAACATCAACCATGGGTATCTTCCCTTTGGAGGTTGATGGTACATCCCTACTTTTCTATTGCACATGCAATACAACATTATATCCCTGCCTCTATTGGATAGTGTACATTCCCCTAGGAAAAAGCATGGCATAAGCCAATTGGCTCAGAATCCTCTTAGCCTTTCCTGGATCCGATTGGATCACAACATCTTTTTTCTCATTTAAAGCTTGTATGATTCCCTCAGAATGCTCCATTAGAGCTTCAATGTTTCTTTTCCAAGGCTGGAAAGCCTTCAATGGGTCATAAACTTTATCAAAAAATTAGACAAAGTTCAAGGTCTTCTTATAGACCAACCATTTCTCTTTCTTTACTTCTTTTTCCTGTAGCTTGAATTCATTCCTTATTATGTCCTTAGGAAAATTGAACTGGTGTTCCTATTACCCAAAATTTCCCCTTCCATACAATTTTGGCCACATGCTGGGCTCTATCTAGCAATTTCCATTAAACCATGTTGAACACCTTGATAAATTTTCATGGTTTTGTGCCTTTTCCTCCGGTCTTTGCAATTATTTAACTCCCTAGTCTGAAAGCCTTTTAATTTGAAAATATGACCATTGGTGCCAAAAAACCCTAAAAGCCCTATGGCTTGTTCTATTTTGCCGTTACTTTTTCAACCACTTAAGTCTTCATTTTGCATGTGCACTTTTCTGCAATCGGTTAGTCACAACATCTCTTTAGCTAAAAAGAATATTCCTTTCTATCTCCTGAGCTTGCGATCTCCTTTGTTCATGAGATCTCCCAGTCAGAAAGCATATTCTCTTTTCATTCGATGACTGAGCGATTAACTAGTTGCAAGATCTCTTATTCCTAGCGGTCAAGTCCTTAACCTTTGGCGACTTGGTGGGCGGTTTAGTTTCCTTTAGTCACGTAATCTCTAGATGGTTGGTGGTCAGGTCTTGGGAGAGATTAAAATCTTTTAGCAATTCAGTGACTAAGGCTTTAGTTGAGTGACCTCGTAATACAGACTGAATATTCCAATCCATTCAGCGATTATGAGAAGGCTTTAGTCAGGTGATCGCTTAACAGAAAGGGAATATTCCAAATGATTAGGTGACGTGGAGATCAAAGGCATAGTCGTATGATCGCTTGATTAAAGGTAGAGGTTAAATATGAGTTAAAAAAACCTTAGTCAGGAGGTCGCAAGAGTTAACCCAGGGTTAGCAAAGGTTCACACGACTTTGAGTTTCTTCAGTCGGTCGTTTGCCAGATATACCCTGGTCAAAAGAGAATTGAGTTAAAATTGAACAGTTGGTAGTTGTCAGAGTTGAGGAGGTACTCGAAAGAAAATAACATAGTGACACTTGGCAAGGCGGGCCCAGTTCTTCAAAGATGATTGCTAGGTCTCCAGTTTTTGAGGCAGTTAAGACATTATTCAGTGACTAAGTGACCATGTGTTCATGAGATCTCTTATTCCCAATGGTTAAGTTCTTAACATCCAGTGATCTGGTGAGCCGTTACTGTTACGTTTTGTGGTCTCAGTTTTGGAGCAGTTAAATTTTAGACATGGTCTACGGCTATCACTATACCACTGAGGAAATGTGCTCGGGGGTTAGTAGCATGGTATAATGATGACTGTCGATCTTCATTCCAATGTAGCACCTCAGTTGTCAGTGGGTCCACTGCCACATAGTCTGAGGTGTTTGCTTCTGATTGGCCAACCGGATGGTGACAAGGATTTGTCAGTGGGGTCGAGGTCTTTGGCTTAAGGAGAGTTAAAGTTCAAACATGATCTACGATTGTCATTATACTACTTGGATAAGATGCATGATGTTTAAGGTTGTAGTATAGCGACAACCGTTCGATGAAAGGTTAAGAATCAAGTGTGTCCACTTGCCGAATATTAGTGACGTGCTCATTTCAAAGACTAGTAGTATGATGACAGGTGGTAGGATGGGCCCAGGTTTGTAAGGTTAGTCACGAGATCGCCCAATGAAAAGGAGAATTTTCTTTTTATCCAGCAACTATGAGATTTCTCTTTAGTTAGGCAATCACTCAATTGGAAGGAATATTCTGAAGACCTCAAGTGATTCAATGACTATCAAAGAGGGATCAATGCTTGTCACGTAATCACCAGAATAAGCTAGGGTTAAATAAAAGGTCATGAGATTTAGCGACTAAAGGGAAAAGAAAGCTCAAGGTTAAATGCAGAGTTAAGGTTAAGAATAGAAGCAGTGCTTAGAAAAATAGAAAGATCTACGGCAACGTTTTAAAAGATAGATTAGGTTTGAATATCAGTCGTTGATGAAGAAAAGCTTGGCGCCACATGTGACCGTTTATTTTTTTTTAAATTCAAAATATCTAAAGTACTAGATTTGAATAGTTATGGCGAGCTCGAGTTGTAGAGAGGTAGATGGATCAAGGTGGCTTGTGTACAGGTAGATATAGAGATGAAATGGACATGCAAACAAGTATCTGATCGACCAAGATATCTCTATGATGCATTTATGATCAGAATTGATAGAGTTAGGGTTTGATTATTTTGTGACAATCCATGTAACCCTAATTAGGTTTTTTGCTTTTGCCTGTGTGCAAAAAAAGGAGATGCATATATTAGTTTTTTGGAGCTTTTAGAGCTTAGAGTTTAAAATTGTAAAGGAGAGATTTTCTTTCTGAGTAGTTATCAGTGGCATTCTTTCTTCCCTCTAGCTTTCTGTAGTTTGTAACCTTTCATTGAAGTTTTAGCTATTACAAAGGTATTTTGTGACATTCTTTCTGTCCCTATGCCTTCTTGTCTGAATTTTCCCTTAATGAATTGAGTATATGTATGTTTTCAGTAATATCTTAGGGTTCTTGATCCCTCTTTCTTTCTGCAATTCATGTGTATTCTTGTGGATGATTTGATTTGAATGATCTTGTGGGTATACTTCAACCCCCTGACTATCTGTCTCATTCCTATACCTAGTTGTAGAGGCGAATGTTTGTTTGTAGGTTATAGATTGTGTCTAAATTCTTAGGAATGCTATTATTTTTGAAATTCTCTCTTTCCCTGAATAGCCTCTTTCTATTGTAGACCCTTCTACGAAATATTGATGCAAGCCTATTCAGTGAGTTGTGATCTCCTAAACCTAAGTTTATGCACTGATTCCATCCTCCATACTATAATTCATACCATATTTTTTGGTGTATCACCTAGTAGGAAAGTTTTCCTTCAGTTACTTCCCTTTCATGCATTCCTTCTATCCCTTTTCCCCTCAAGAATTTAATTTCCTATCAAGAAGCAAATTAAGGTGATTATCCAAGAGAAACTAGCCTAGAACCTAGAGGTCTCATCTCAGTTAGCATAGGTCCCACAACCTAGAGATGATTCCCATGTTATACTAAGTTATCAAGACCAAGAGAGCTTGAAACAAGGGTGCAAAATTAGTGTATAACAGTTCCATGGAGACACACCAAGTTCTTTCTTTAAACATCCCATTAATTAAACCTTCATTATTTGCACACCTAGATATAATAGTAGCCAGCTTGTAAGGCTGTAAAACCTTATTTAGGTGTACCCAGCCACCCTTGGTGATAACAAATTGGTGGGCTATGGTAATAGTGGGAAAGAGAGTTACCCTATTTATTCTTGTCAAGAATACCTCCTATAACCCACCAAGCTACCTCAAAATCTCTGCTAACCCCACCTTCAAGGGGACTTGATAAGGTAATACATAAGGTGTTCCTCTGAACTGATAAATTCTAAAAACTATAGAAACTGGATACATGATTATATCACCCTAATTATGCACTATGGTGATGTCTTTTGCATACTCCTTTGGTCTAATTAATTTTAATAACCCTTTAGGAATCTGAGGGTTCTCCACAAATAATAATGCCTTAAGCCTAGAGGCAAAATTTCTATAAAAAATGACAAAGCTAGCATCATCACGGTCCTATGACAACTCGGTACTCTACAATTGAGCATGCAACAATTCACCATCTCTCTTCTGCACTATCTCCATGGTCTGACTGAAGTAATGCACACCCTTGTATAAAAACATATGTATCAGCATGGAGTACCACCCAATGGCCTATCAACTTTCAAATTCTAAATCCCAATCAAACCTTGGTGAATCATATTAGCAACATAAGGAGAAAAATAAAAAATAACTTCCAAGTGAGGGTGTAATATATGAACCATCATAAACATATAATTAATAGGCATATGTTTCTCTTCATCCTCACCAAATATGTATGTTAGTGACTTGTACATGCCTTGTTATCTCAAGCTGAAGAGCTCTAATCAATTTGGTTTAGGAGTACTTTGGCTAACCATACACAAATTACCAACCTTACCAAAGCATTCCCTCAAGGGTCCTATTCTGAAATAATCTCTTTGGGCATCATAAAATTTCTTGAAATTGTCAAAATTTATCTGCTCTAGAATCATAAAGGGATCATTTAAGGAGAACACCTTTCCTATTTCATCTATGGTTATATTGATCAAAACATTTCTATCTACATCCCTTACCACTCTTGCTACTGGATCATAGCATTTTGCTACCTGCATGAGGATATTTGCATCAATAAAAACACCCAGCACAACCAATTTTCCAATGTCAAATTGTCATATGTTACTATGAGGTGCATATGCATTTATTTGTGAATATGTAGTCTTAAAGAGGATCAACCTAGTAATTTCAACCTTGGGATCCCTTGTCCACATGCCTTTATCATATAATCCCTCCCCTATCTATGCTCCAGGGTTTTTAGGAATTATATCCTTCATTTTTGAGGCATCATTTGTGGATGGAGGAAACAACTAAAACAAATCATCACAAACAACTCTCTTCTGATAATCAAATTCTCCCTTGAACTCTTTGCGCAATGCCATCTTAAATAACTAGGGTCTTGAATGGATACTTTACGTGGAATAATAATATAACCAGCACATTAACCCTTCTAAAATTTCAATTCAACAACACCACAATCATAGATATAAATAGTTCAGATAATACAGTAGAGATCACCTACCACCCTTTGAAAACAATTGCAGACTGAAGCGTAGAGAGAAAACATCTTTTGCTTGAGAGCTCTAAAGACAATGTGCCACTTGAAATGATTGTTTCTTGCCTTATACATTTTCCATCATTCTACATTAACTTCACATGATACACCATTAACCATTCATCATGAAAAATTGGCACCTAATCCGTTCACAAACACTTCATAGCTCAAACTTCAAAATTTTAAAATAGAGCTGTCGATCTTCACTTTCCCAGTTCATCAAATGGTTATCGCAAAATTGACCAGTGAAGAAAAACCTTTAACCCTGGGTTAAACCCATTGATCAATCAAAATATTTCATTTTAAACCATGTGCTAGAGCTAGGTTAACTTTAACTTTCCATTGGGTAGGACATGTGTCATCAAGTCGTGATCGTGTGATCACTATCCTTCGATCAGTTTTCCATTAAGGATTCATGCCTATCGTCGATCTTCCTTTAAATTTGCTGGTCCTTTAATATTTTATAAACCTATGGACCCACTTACCAATCAGGACACGCATCAACAAAGAGTGATCCTATGATGGCTAAAAATCTTGCATCTCTTCTTCATGGAATAGTGCCTAGTGTTGGATCCTTCTACAGATGGCGTTCCTGTTAGAAAGTAAAGTCCACCAAGATAACTAAGAGGGGGGGGGGTGTTGAATTAGTTATTTGATAATTATAACCTTTATCAACTTTAATAGATTTTAACCATATAAGCAATGTAACCAACAACCATAGAAATATATTCATGCACAATAACACAATGACACAAGATATGTTGACTAGGGAACCTCTTGATCAAAGAGTAAACCCCGGTGGGAATGATGCCCACAAAAGATGCACTAATATGAATATTCCTTGTGAAAGGATGGACTCTGTTAAGAGTCTTATGAAATACATTCAATACACATGAATCCCTGTTAGGAGATTTTGAATCCATGCTAAAAGATTCTAACTCTGTTAGGAGTTATGGAAGACAGAAGGACCCACTGCCCAAATAGCTTCAATGGAAAGATCACTGAACAAACTATCCAACGGATCTCTAGATTATTCAACACAATTATATCAAAATATTATTGATCTCAACAATATGTTACCTCTCCTCTGACTGTGCCAAACCACACTCACTGCTACACCAAATCTCAATTTTAGATCTTTGTACCTCGCATATCTTCTTTCCACAAATTCTCTTTCACAATTTCATTCACTCTTACATTACTACACACTTCATCATATTACATCAAGTAAAAAATTCCTTCCTTTATACCACACTCAAGTAATTACAAATGAGTCAACATACAAATTACAAAATAAAAGTTTCCACATGCTACACAAAAAATTACACAAAACTGTCAGCTTCTGATTATTATAACTCTTCACTCGTGTGACCTCGAAGTTTGCACTGACATCCATGTCACTATCAACATGTCATAAAAAGCTCTCTAACTGTGCATAACTAGATTCCATATTGATTAGGAGAAATCATCCGATTACCACAAACCACTACTCAAGAACACTACCTGAATACTGCTTCCACTGAAATGCTCATAACTTCCATGAATAAATGAATTAATGTATGTGCTCTTAACCATGAACATATAGCACATCATAGAGTAAGTCATTAACATTTCATATCTTGATCTCTAATATCCCACGTGTGCTAACTTGAAAACTATCTACTCCTCTGCTAATCTTCAGTAGATCACTGTGTTGACATCAATGACAATCACAGTCATGAATGCAACAACTACTACAAAATGGCTGCTAATACTCCCATAGGATATATTCAACATTCATTCCTAATAATATCCCCCATTGGCATTGATGGTAACATAGATGAAAAATATCCAAGTTCCATGAATACCAACACTGCAACTGGTGCAGGGGCACCAAGGACATCTAAGCAAGCCAGGAAGACCAAAAGAACCTACAAAGAGTAGGAGATTCAATTAGATAGTCAGAGGCCAAATCAAATCAATTGGTCCATACTAAAGCCTCTAATGGATTTTTGATTCTATGTAATAGGAATTAATCCTAGAAGTTTTTACAAGTCCTAATGGACCAAATCTTGGTTGTGTAAGGACCAAAAGTGTCCAAGAATGAATAAATAAAATATAGAGTCTAGAATAGGTTAGTATGGAAGTTCAAGCTTTTAGGAAAGGGTTTAATGTTTTGTATGGTTTTCAAATTCAAACATTTGAATATAAACGGCTAGGAATGTGTTTGGAGGGAGTTAGTATTATGTTAGGCTTACACCAAACTCCAAACCAATGAAATTGGTTGAGTTAGTTATGTTAGGAAGTCTTATTTAGGAGTCTCTGTTCGGGACAGTAGGGAGGAATGAATATATTGTACTGGTGAACGGAATAGGAACAAGAATTTTCTTTATTTCCTACAATTCCTTCATAGTAAAAGTTTCCTTTTGATTAGTTTGATGTGCCATTGAATTGGTAGTATTATTATTATTCAGAGGTAACTATTTGGAATGCATTTTATATTACTTTGAGTCTGCTGTCGCGCCAGTCACTACTGAAACAGTTATTCTTTTGCTTAGACTTATCATTACAGTAGAGTTTTAGAGATAATGAAGATCATCCCATGAACATAGAAGGCCTAATATTCATGGGATGATAGTAACTAACTTTTATTATGAAGTACTAACATTGCATATGCAGAGTTTTGTGGAAAATAGTGTGATCACAAGATAAACAATGGGAATTATTGTGAGTTGAATGCTAATGTATAGCAGTGAGTGATCAGTCCAAGAAAGGGTGGATTTTTATGATGTGAAACATTGTATAATTTTTGTGAGATGGTGAATCATCCACTAATTTGGATTAGAAGGGTGTAGAATCAGGTGATTGAGAAAGCCCTAGATTATAAGGGTTTGGGGACAAATTTGGGGATTTTGATGTTGCAATTTCTTTGGAGTGAATTCCTTTTGGATTTGGTGGATTTGAGACATAAGAAGGAACTGTCCAGGAGTTGGAAGTGCCAGGTGGACTCTTTCACATACTTCCTTTGTAAATTGGGTCATTTTATGCATTGAAAATAGGGGTACAGTCAAGTATATGTGTGTTGGTCCAAAGAAGTCATGCACAAATTTTTGATATGTTAAATAATGCTGTAAAGGGTATCTATAGATGTTGTTATCTCATCATGTGCTTGGGAAAAGTAGAGTTATTCCCATTTCTAGTCTGCTATAGGTCTACCAAACAGTTTATTAGGCTTTTGTAACAGTTTGAGTAAGCATTGAGAATTGGGAAGTGTGGGAGTTGATTTAGAATCTTAGGATACCTTGTATCTAGTTCATTAATAGACTATAACACCAAAAGTATCATCTAGGAATATTGAGGAAAACCTTGACAAGTCAGGTTCTTGAAGCATTTGAGGTTATTGATAGGCCCAAGTGCCTAAACCCTTGAAATTATCAGCTTACTTCATGATTTGAATACCACCACCCTTCCCTCTACATCAGCAACACTACTGCTCTGAAATATACTTCAAGTCCTCTTTATCAAACAAATCTTGCTTCGTTTTCCTATTCAGTTCTCTCCAACAGATGGTACACATGGTTTTTCATTTACACTTCTCCCCCATTAACATCAATGACAAAAATTTCATCATTATGTGAAAAAAAAATCTAATGTCAAAAGACACTGTTTAGAAAATACATTCACTAGAGTCCTCATGACTCAGCTTAGATACAGATACTCCCCCATAGAGGAAGTACCAAAATCCATTCCAGAAGAAAGATAGGGCTCATATACCACTGGACGGATGCAACAATCTGCATCACTTCTCAAAAGTAGGCTGGGGCATAACCCCAAGCATACCTCTCATATCCTCAAATGTATCCTTAGGCAAAGGTTTTGTAAATATGTCTGCAATATGCTCCTTTGTGCTTATGTATTCAAGTTTGACTTCTTTCTCAACAACTTTCTCTCTTACTACATGATACTTTATCTCTATATGCTTTGTCTTAGAATGTAATACAAGGTTCTTAGACATACTAACTGTACTGGTGTTGTCACAATGTATAAAAATAGGCTCAACAAACTTTATTCCAATATCCTTTAGCATCTGCTTCATCCAAATTATCTGGTTACAATTGTTTTCTGCTGCTACATACTCTACTTTTGCTGTGCTTTGTGAAATACAATTTTGCTTCTTACTTAGCCAAGAAACCAATCTTCCTCCAAGGAAAAATGCTCCACCACTGGTGCTCTTTTTATCAGCACTGCCTCCCCAATTAGCATCTGTATATGCACATAGGGTAAAATCATTAGATTTTTCATACCACAATCCATACTCAATTATGCCTCTTAAATATCTTAGTATCCTCTTCACTGCTGCATAATGTGATTCTCTAGGTTCAGCTTGAAATCTTGCTACAATTCCAATTGAATGTGCTATATCAGGTCTTGTATGTGTCAAGTACTACAATCCTCCAATCATAGATATGTATTTCTTCTGTTTGACTGTAGGAGTCTCATCTGTGCTAGATAAAAAATGTCCAGTTACCATAGGTTTTCCAACTAGTTTACAATTCTCCATTCCAAATCTCTTTAAAAAATCATTCAAGTACTTTGCCTGACTTACAAAGATACCATCACTGTTCTGTGTTATCTGTAATCCCACAAAATATTTCATTTCACCAATCATACTCATTTCAAATTTAGTCTTTGTTTCATTTGCAAATTTATCACTGGCTTCATCTTCTCCTCCAAAAATGATATCATCAACAAAAATAACTATAACCAACAAACCATTTTCAATTTCTTTTGTGTACAGGTTTCTATTAGCTGTTCCTTTTGTAAATCCTAATTTTATCAAATACTTGTCCAATCTTGCATACCAAGTTCTATGTGCTTGCTTTAGTCCATATAAAGCTTTCTTCAGTTTACATACCATGTCTCCTTCTTGAGTTAAAGGAAAACCTTCAGGCTACTCAATGTAGACTTCTTCTTCCAACTCTCCATTCAGAAATGCTAAATTCACATCCATCTGATATACTTTGAACTTCTTAAAAGCTGCATAAGCCAAAAACATTCTTACTGCTTCAATTCTTGCTACTGGTGCAAAAGTTTCTTCATAGTCAATTCCTTCTTGCTGTGAGTATCCTTTACATACTAATCTTTCTTTGTTCCTTACTACTTCTCCTTGTTCATTCATCTTGTTTTTGATTACCCATTTTGTTCCTATAACATTCTTATCTTTAGGTCTAGGGACCAATTCCCATGTCTTGTTCTTTTCAATCTGATCTAGTTCTTCTTTCATAGCTTTAATCCAATGTTCATCTTCACAAGCTTCACTAGTAGATTTAGGTTCAATTTGAGAAATCAAACATAACTATTCTTGTACCTTATTTTGAGTCTGAACTCCTCTATCTATGCTTCTAATGATCTGCTCAACATGATGATTCCTTGATAGATTCCTGTTAGGTGTCACTGTCTCAGATCTCACTTCAGGTGTCAATTCTTCAATTAACTAACTATGGCTTTCATTCAAAAAATCACTGTCAGTTTCATAGAATAATTTAGTAGTCTCAATGTTAGATCTAGGGTGAGTTCCTTCATCTGATTCATAATCAAGCATTCTTTCCTGAATTTTGAACTTTTCATCAACTTTAACATTTGTGCTCTCAACAATAGTCTTCATTCTCTTATTGTAACATCTATAAGCTTTTCTTTTCAAAGAATATGTAAGAAATATACCTTCATCACTTATAGGATCAAACTTTCCAATGTCATCATCTCTCTTTATATAACATTATCTTCCAAAAATTCTAAAATACTTAACTGAGGATGCATGTCCAAACCATAGTTCATACGGTGTCTTTTCTGTGTCTTCTCTGATTTGTACTCTGTTCATTGTATACACTATTGTGTTCACTACTTCTCTCTAGAATATCTTCACTAAGTCATTCTCAAATAACATAGCTCTTGTTGCTTCAGTCACTAATCTATTTCTTCTTTTTGTAATACCATTTTTTTCAGGTGTCCTAGGGGCTGAAAATTGTCTCTTAATACCATTCACTTCACAAAAGGTGTTAAATTCTCTAGAAGTAAATTCTCCACCTCTATCTGATCTCAAACATTTAATCTTCATTCCAGATTCATTCTCAACTTTATTCTTAATGACCTTAAACTTATCAAATACTTTAGATTTTTCTTTAAGAAATGCGATCCACATCATTCTTGTAAAATCATCAACAAGAATCATAAAATACCTTTCTCCATCGAATCCTCTAGTCCTTGTAGGACCGCTCAAATCTGTACGAACAATCTCCAACTTTTTTGCTGATGTAAATTTCTTACTGGGAAATGAACTTCTCTTCTATTTAGCCATCACACATTCCTTGCACATCATGTTAGTAGGATTCATAATTCTAGGAAAATCTCTTACTACAAGTGTAGTACTCACTTTCATAATGTTATCAAAATTTATATGACAAAATCTTTTGTGCCATAACCAACTATCATCAATCTTAGTAATCAAGCATGTCATCTCAGTAGGATTCAACTGAAATACATTACCTCTGGTTCTAGATCCAGTACCAATCAAATTTCCATCTATCTTTTATCACACAAGTTTTCTCAGTAAACCAAACTTGATATCCCTTATCAACTAACTGTCCAACACTCAAAATATTATGTTTCAAACCATCCATAAAGTAAACATCATCAGTATTAGTCTTTCCATAAAGAGTAATAGATCCTATACCTTTAATCAAACAAGGTGCATTGTTTCCAACTCTAACAACTCCTCCATCATAATTGTTAAACTTTATGAACTTTTTCATGTCTCCAATCATATGATGTGAACAACCACTATCTATAATCCAATCAAATTTCTTTTCAACTTGAGAAACTAGAGATTTTTCTTCCTTAACCTTTGTTTCAGGATTTTATTCTTTAATTGCTACAAATCCTATATCATCATTATTCTCAGTATCACTTTCACTTAAGGTTCTCTCTATACTAGCTTCAAATCATTAGCATAATAACATTCCTTAGATCTTCTAGGCTTAAAATTATTTCTGTACTTCTTAACTCTCTTAGGACATTTAGATGCAAAATGACCATATTCTTGACATGTCCAACATTTAAAATTTTTCTTACCGTCTGGTTCTCTCTTTACAAGCAAGGCAATACCTTCTTCAATCTTCATGTCTTATTCATTTCTAGATCTGCTGCTGCCAGCATAATCTCCGCTCACATTGATGCTTCTTGACAAAGTAGGGTGAACATTAAGAGCACTGAATGCTATCTCCATTCTAGGTAAGTCTCCTAATAACCTCAGGTTCATTTCTGCTGCTTCCAATCTTCCAAGAAGAGTCTCTCTTGTAAAGTTCACAGTACAAGGTATAACTTGTTCAATCATCTATGTTGTCTACTTAAATGCAGGATTCAACGTCCTCATAATTTTCCATATCACTTCATTCTCTATCTTTTTTCCTCCACAAGATTTTATAATTGCAACAATCTCTGACATTCTACCAATATAGCTTCTAACAGATTCATCTTCCATCATTCTTATATCTTCAAATGCACATATCCAATTATGTAATCTGACTTTCTTTGCATGTTCATCACCTTCAAAAGTAGATTGTAAAGCTAACCAAATTTCATGAGATGTTTTCAAATATTTTACCTAGTTGTACTCATTCTCCGGAAGGGCTGACAAAAGTGCTTCTATGGAAAGTATGTTACACATGAATAGATCTCTTTCATCATTAGTACATGTTTCAATATTATCCTCATCAATGACAATCTTCTCATTCTTAGTAATCAACCAATAACCTGGTCCTAAACATAGTAGATGTGTCTTCAGCTTTTCTTTCTAGCCGTCAAAATTCACTCCATCAAACTTAGGGATTTCTTTCTTGAAATTTTTCATGGATCTCCTTAAGTTGTTAAACTTTTCTTTCAAGGACCTGCTACTCTGATACCAATTGTTAGAAAGTAAAGTCCACCAAGATAACTGAGAGGGAGGGGGTGAATCCATTATCTAATAATTATAACCTTTGTCAACTTTAATAGATTTTAACCATATCAGCAATGTAACCAAAAACCATAGAAAGATATTCATGCACAATAACACAATGACACAAGATATGTTGACTAGGGAACCTGTTGATCAAAGAGTAAACCCTGGTGGGAATGATGCCCACAAAAGATGCACTATTCCTTGTGAAAAGATGGACTCTGTTAAGAGTCTTATGAAATACATTCAGTACATATGAATCCTTGTTAGGAGATTTTGAATCCCTGCTAAAAGGTTCTAACTCTGTTAGGAGTTATGGAAGATAGAAGGACCCACTGCCCAAATAACTTCAATGGCAAGATCACTGAACACACTGTCCAAATGATCTCTAGATTATTCAAAAGAATAATATCAAAATATTACTAATCTCAAAAATATGTTACCTCTCCTTTGACTGTGCCAAACCGCACTCATTGCTACACCAGATCTCAATTTTAGATCTTTGTACCTCACATATCTTCTTTCCACAAATTCTCTTTCACAATTTCATTCACTCTTACATTAATACACACTTCATCATATTACATCAAGGAAAAAATTCCTTCCTTTATACCACACTCAAGTAATTACAAATGAGTTGGCATACAAATTATAAAATAAAAGTTTCCACACGCTACACAAAAAATTACACAAAACTATCTGCTTCCAATTAGAATAACTCTTCACTCATGTGACCTCAAAGTTTGCACTGACATCCATGTCACTATCAACATGTCTTCAAATTCTCTCTAACTGAGCATAACCATATTCCATCCTGATTAGTAAATATCATCTGATTACCACAAACTGTTACTCAGGAACACTGCCTCAATACTGCTTCCACTGAAATGCTCATAACTTCCATGAATAAATGAATTATTGTCTACACTCGTAACCATGAACATATAAAACATCATAGAGTAAGTCCTTAACATCACATAGCTTGATCTCTAATATCCCATGTGCGCTAACTCAAACACTGTCTGCTGCTCTGCTAATCTTCAGTAGATCACTGTGTTGACATCAATGACAATCACAGTCATGAATGCAACAACAACTACTATAGAATGGCTACTAATACTCCCATAGGATATATTCAACATTCATTCCTAACAATTCCTTTATCTCTTGGTGAAATTTTGGCCCCACTGACATTTGACAACATCTAGGACATGTGTCAACAAAGCGTGATCCCACAATGAATAAACTTTCCACAACTCCTGATCAAGGCTTTACACCTATCGTCCGATCAAAATAGATCTCACAGTTCACATAAAAGGTATCCTCTGACCCCACCATAATAGTTTCCTCATTCATTCTTCTAATCGTACAACTGTCATGATCCCCTGATGAATAAATACTGGTCACTTTTTGTTTGAGGCATCATTCCTACCATAGATCTTTCTCACATTTTAATCAAACCTTAGACCACTCACTAACCAGGCTTGCCTGACATTAACTGCCAAAATAAACCTAACCTGGGGGGTTTCAACAAAATCTCTTTTATTATGTGGTCCCACCGACATTTGTGGATAGGTGGCAATTAGTCATGATCTCGTGAAGATAAAATACTTGCAGCTCGAGGCTCAAGGGATAGCGACTACCGTTAGATCTAAAAATATCTTACGGTTATGATATATAGAGACAATACATAGGATAATTTTTCCACTGATGCTCTGTCATTTGATTGAATAGGATTGAATGGTTAGGATAAAAAGAAAGAACATTTAAATAAAAAGGTATAAAAAATGCGAGAGGGACATGTGATTTTCAAACGGTTTGAACCCTTTGATTGATAACTCTTTAAAAGAACATGTAGAAATCAAAAAATTAAGTGATTGAAAAAGTAATGAAGGATTAGAACAAAAGACATAGGTTTAGGGTTTTAGAATGGGAAGACCTAGGGTTATAAAAAATAAAAGGATTTTCACGATTATTTTCCTTACCAAGGTCAAAATTCTTTGAACAATCCTAACACTGGGAAAAACCAAATGTGGAGATGCACCAAAAAATAATTCTACACTCTTTTGAAGTAAATTCAATTAAGAGATTATCCCTATTAGGAGCTTAGAAAATTCTTAGTTAATATCAAGACCGTGCAAGGAGCCACCCAGTTAAGGTATTTATCTCTAGCCCTGTTAGGAGCTCTACCCTATTAGGAGTAACATTGTTAAGGGATTTCAAACCCTAATTAAAGAGTCTACCTAGTTAAGGGATTTATCTTGGTGAAAATGTTAGGAATCAACAAGTGAAAGTGATATGAGAAAGTATTACTCCTCCTCTTCTAGTAAAAATCCAATTCAAGCTCAATCTCTGCTTCATATGTAGAACATCCAAACCCTACAATAGCACAACTGAATTCATGATCTTTCTCTTCCACAATTTTCCTCTCACACATCTCATAATACATTAGACATGATGTATAAAATGTTTAATAAATTAATGAAGAAAAAAGACTTACTTACATTTGAATTTGATAACAGATCTACCAAAATGTATTACCAAAACTAAAACCATCAATAAAAAAATCCGTCTGATCCCAATTCAAACCAAAAATTGATTTGACAAAGAAAAGTCAAACCACATCACACTTTCTAATGTTCTTGCACAACTTCAAGAAATTAAATCATAATGAACATGAAAATGCTAACTCATCACTCCACGTCCATATGCCACATCACTACGATCCCTAGAACACATAACCACTTATCACAATATGACACAACATGACCAGTGAAGGATCTGACTAATTGTTCTAAGAACTTATTTTAATTTTTACTAAGTGATCTTGTGTCCATTGAAACTTTGTCTTTTGACCACCAATCATGATGCAGTCATAACAAAAAATCCATAACATAGTCAAGATGACTTATCCTAAATCACAACACCTGAATCCAAACTTTTTTGACACAATCATCAAATCATTCTTCCTTGGATACATCTTGTTCTTTTGGTTGACTTGTCAACCTTCAATCGATCATAAGTCACATCATACATATGATAAACCTATGTGGTCATAGATGCAACATCTAGATACATAACTTAGTCTTCCATTATGATCACACACTCTAAATCTTAACACAACTTTGGATCCAATCTTTTGAACATACATAAACATAATAGGTACATTGTCAACCAAAAACCACTAAGTTGACACAAATGAAAACATCATAATTGATCAACGTAGCATTAGATTTGTATCAAACTAATATCATAACATACTCAAATTATTTCTACATCAGTTATTCCAATAGAGGGAAATAAAAATAATTCACCTGTGTCTAGCAATGGCCTATTCGAAAATAATCACATGTATGACACACCCATTTCCTATCAATACATTGACCTTAATGAAGCATCCATGTCTCCCTTCATTCCATCATCCCCTAAAGCTTCACAAGAGAAATTTCCTCCATCTCCATCAAGTGATATATCTAATAATGAAACCTTCCAAAGGATATCCATAGAAGAAATCCAAGATAACCCATTTCTTTATACAAGTCCCTTCCATGCTTCCAGAATTCTAGACCCACAATCACTATGTGCTCCATTTTCAAGAAATCCCATTTCAGATAGCCCAATCCAAAGTCCATCTCCTTCACATAAAGACATTGGCCACTATCCAGGTTCCCCCATGCATATTTCAAGTCATACCCAATGTCAAGAGGATGATCCAAATAACAATGAAATGATTCTTGAAATAAATCAATATCAAGATCCCAACAATGACCAATCCCCTCCAATCATTAACTAAGATCCTATTTTCCTTAAGATTCATGATGATCCCATTATCCTTATCTCTCCTATGCAAAATTATCCCTTTCCCTCTCAAGAATAAAATGTCCTTCCAAATCCCGTAACTCTACTTCCTAATAAATATCATGACCTACCTTCCATTATTTCCAATGATTCCATCCAAAGTAAAGAGCATAACACCTTTAAAATGGAATTAAAAGATCTCCTTCCAAGTCAAGATTAAAGTGTCCCTTCACCTTCATGTCCATTACAAGATCCCCACATCCCTCCAAATCCTCCTCAAGACCCCTCTATCCCTTCATCTCCATGTCCTAATCCTCGATATCCTCCACAAGATCCTAGCCTACCAAATGATCTTGTCATTGCTCCTTTTCCATCGCAAGATCCTATTATTCCTCCTAATCCCCCTCATGATTTGAACACATTTGTACAAGTTATTCATGAGTCCCATACATGTCAAAAATGTTCCTCCACTTTCATTTAGTTTTTTCCACTTCATGATCTTATTAGTCCTTCCATATCATATACACCTCAAAATAGACTCATGTCTTATAGCAAGCATCCTTCTAGTTAAAGAAAGCATTATCAAGTCAAAGGGTTAGACCTACACAAACAAGGTATAATAAAACCCTTCCATGTCAAAGAAAATTTTAATGGTTATGGCCTCTATAAAAAATGTCATTCTAAATATGTTGGTATCCTTGCCAAATCCAAATCCAAACACATACCTTCTCCTTAATCCCTTCCATCCATCTTAGGTCCACATATTCCTCCATCTGCTAGCTCAAAATACACTTTCCCTTTCTCACATGCAAGTTAGCAAAGGCATACATCTTGGAGAAAATTTCACCCATCCAAAAGGCCTGCATTTCATTCTTATCCACCCAAGAATCATATTCCTTTTCCAGGAAATTTGGATGCCAAGCATAAAGTACACAAGTCAAGGAATCCACATGCAATCAATGATTAACATGTCCAATATAATCGACATGTAAAAACAAAGCAAAGTATGATCCAAAAAGAAAAAGAAATGTCCAAAAGGCCATAAAGGCCCATTAAGAAAAATGACAAGTCAAAAGAAATGTGGGTTCCTAAATATCTTGTGCAAGCAATGCATTCCAAGGACCCACAAAAGATGAAAAATTAAAATTCATGTAGATTCACAAGAAGCTTCTTGAAGCACATAATAGTAAATAAAAATTAAATTTGGAATCAAAATTTTCTATTCCTCCATTAAAAACCTCCCATATTCTAAATCCTTTTTGGGTTCTTATTTCCCAAAATCCATATCCATTCCTCCATCAAATCCAAAAAATCATTTTCGTCCATCGCTCCATCACCCCTCAAGGTGTGTGCCAATATTTTTCTTGCCTACATTTCCATCCACTCAAAAGTAAGTATTCTCACACTCCCTCCATTATCCAATGCCTATTTTAAATCCTTGAATCTAGCCTATCCAATCCTTTTCCTCAGCCCTTATCCCACTTCATCAATCCATATGTGTCATCTTCCTTTACCATTACCCTATTGACATCTTTGAACATATCTTTATGTCCATGGTCCATTATTACACACCCTTCAAGAGAACCATACAAAGAGAAAGATGCTTGATTTATTTGTCCATGTCATGTCACGTGATCTATCCATTATCTTTTGGGAAATGTAAAACAAAAGAAAAAACAAAAAAAATATTTTCTTGATGAAAACCTAGGAAACAGGCATCTTGGTAACACAAAAAAAGAGTAAAGGAAAATAATTTTTTCCAATAGTGAAAACATTGCAAACAAGTTCTTTGGGCGAGTCTCATGATGAAATCCTACCAAATAGGCATCATGCATAATTTATGAACTTCTTGCATTCCATACTTGGGGACAAGTTTTATCCATGTTTTCCTATCATATCATACCCTTTTCATTTCCTCCATCATCCTATGCTTGTCATATCTTTTGTCCTATCAACATCCATATTCTCTTTTAGCCTACTTTGATCTTGACAAGGCTAGAGATATCTCTAGAAGCATCACATGTCCTATCGGATTCACATTGCCTACATCACTTTGGTCCATATCACCTATCTTATCACAACCTTTGGTCCATATTTCCTATCTCATCACAACCTTCAATCCATATCCCCTTTTTCCATTATTAAAATTTCTTTTCCTATCCATATTTTTCTTTCCCTTTTCATATCCTATCATTGTCCTATCCAAATCCCTATCTTGGTCTTGATATAAAATAAGGACGTGAAATGCAAAAACATGTTTTCAAAAACTCTTGACATGTCCATTCCAATGCATCACATGCCATTCAATGCAAAAAAGTGTCATTACCCTATCATTGTCATGTCTAATCCCTCAACTTGGTTAAAACATGTTATCACATTTCTCAGATAGTCCTTGGCAACCCAAACAACTTCAACGCCATAATATGCAACCTTTTTCCTTCATCCATCTATGTCTCCAATCGTCCATCCATAATTTTATTTCCTTCCTAGACACTCGGGGCATTTCAATACATCTTGCTCAAGCAATATTAAATTCCTAAAAATTAAAAAAATTGCATAATGTCCTGAACAAATTTAAAAAACTACATAATGTCTTGAAAAAATCACTAAACATTGCATAATGTCCTAAAAAATTCACTAAAAATCAAATATGATCTTGAAAAAAATCCTAAAAATCAAATATGATCCTAGAAAAATACATAAATATCATAAAAAGTCATGAAAAAATGCATAAAAATCATAAAAAGACCAGGAAATTCCTAAAAATTATAAAGAGTCTCAAACAAAGCACAAAAAAATAAAATATTTTCAAAATCCTAAAAGTTTGAAAATCCCTCAAAATAAACAATAAGCATGTACATAATTGTTTTCAATAAATCATTTCCTTTGCAACAAATAGACATCAGTGCAGACATAGACTAGAGACTGATAAACAAGGTGCTTAAATGAAATAATGTATTAACATACAAGCTATCCAAACTTTTAAACAACTAATAAACATCAACATAATAACTATCGGTCCTTCAAACAATCATTATTTTTTCTTATACATGGTATGGTATACTCGAAATAAGACCGCATCTGTCTCAAACATGGTACTTCATTCCTGAAACTATACATCATTAAAAAAATACTAAATAGTGACAATAAGATCAAAATGGTTGTTGACTTGCTTGGTTTAGCAAGTCTTATCTTTTATTGATTTATCATTGGTCATGTTGCTATGCTACTCAAAGATATCCACAAGTGATGGTCACTTTTTCACATGGGATCAAAATCCCCTAATAGTGCTTCCAATCCCTATTATTTAGCCTCCTAATTCCTTGCACCTTCCCTATCCCTTTTTCCACTAATTTAGCCTACCCAAATTCCCTTGACTTCTACATACCAAAATGCATTCAAATCTTGTCATAATTTTTCATTGATCATGACAAATTTCCCTTTTGTGCTTAATTTACCAATTTCATGGTTTTCCCTAAAATTCTTATGAATTGGGTTGAATTTCCTCGCATTTCTTAACAACCACATCTTTCAAATCTTCTCTTTATCATGTCATTTTTCTTTCATAGTTAAGTGCAACATTGTCATGATGGGAGCTACATAAATTCAATTGGAGAAGTAATAAAGGACATTGAAGTCCAATTTAGGGGTGTTTCTTATGTTTTATGCATATTTATACACTCTTTATAAATTGCTTTAATTTTATGTGTTGTGGTTTCACAACACACGCCCCATTTAGGCTACTTAGCCTAATGAGGAACCCCTTTTCTTCTGGGTCTTTTTCCTTTTGGGTGGTTTAGAGTCTTTTAAGGTTAAAAGGGAAAGGTATCCAGTGAGTCAAATTTTGGGCCCCTGGAGAGGCTCATCATATTTGGGTATTGTCTTTGGTTTCCTTGTAAGTATTTTTCCCTCCTTCGTCCCGTTTTGGTCTTTGGTTTTCCTTTTGTTTGAGTTTTTAGGCTAAGTCCTTTAGACTTAGTAGTTTTTAAGCCCTTTTTAGACTTTCAAAGTTGCAAAGGTATTAGTACTTTTGAAACTCTGAAATGATGAGAGTTTGAGCTCATTGCAACTGACAAGGCATGAGGTATTGAAGTTTTAGACTTTCATAGTCCTAAAAATCCTAGGTGTCTATAATCGTCAACATCAACAAATTACCTATAAAAGGGATTAATTCATTTTGTTTTTTTCATTCCACATTTATTGATTTTGTGATATTTGAACCAGTGATTCTCTCAGCGACACAATGACCATCTAGATATTTGTTTGTTCCATCTTCAACATTCATTTGAGAGTTGATTAGACTTCTAAATTCATATTTTGAGCTCATTCATCGTATATGTATCAGTCTTTTTCATCCTTGAGGTAGGGTTTTGTGGTTTTATTTTCAATTTTTTTCTCTTTTCTTTGTGTTCTTTTGGGATTTGTGTGTTAGTCTAGGGTTTTGGCCTTTTAGGAGTTTGGGTTTGTTTTGGGGAATTTTGTTGGGTTGTCTATTAGGTTTTAAGGTTTTATGAGGAGTTTAGGGTTCATATTTCTTTCATTTTCTTCGTAGTTGGAAAACCATTTTTTTTCAAGAAATCAAAGTCTAAAGGTCCAAGACTCAGTGATTGTTAAGGTTCTCTCGAGAAGCAACTCCTAACTATCCTTTTGGAGTTATCAGAGTATCACACTTTGATACTAAGATAGCACCATTTGACCCAACAACTCTAACCGTTCGCACAAAAACTCCTAACTCACATCCTTTTGAAGTTGTCAGATTCTCACACTCCTATACTCTGATAGCACCACAAATCTTACATGGCTAAAGCTAACTATCCCAGGCTGCATAGTTTTTCATCTTCATAGTCTGATGACTTTTTCAGACTGTGAAGGTCCAAAACTACAAAAAAACAAGAGACTTCATTATCTTAGAAGTTTTCTAGTGTAAAATGGATAAATTAGGGCTTTTTTCTCTCCCTTTTACATGTTTTGGTGTTTTGTCCTGCATAATTATGTTAATTTCTTAGAATAATTTTGCGCTTTCAATAAGATGTTACTAAAAATTGCATTTTCATGTAGAATATCAAAGATGACAACTTGTTAGTCAGTGAAGTTTAACTTGAAGGGGTACAATACCCCCACCAAGATAGGAAATTCACATAGCAAGATAACTAATAAAAACATTATCCATATAGACCAGGAATCATTCTTGAGATAGTGTGCACAACCTGAGTCAAGATATTTAGATTGCACTACTTTCATATTGGTGGGATTGGTAAATGTAACTACTCATCCTATCTCCATTATTTTACCAAAACTAATCCTTACACTAGAAGACCATTATGTAGTAGATGAGAAAGTAGTAAAGAAAAAGGCCAAAGATGTTGTATTGGACTTGAGGCCATACATCATTGAGAAAATTTTCCATTTATAGAAGGTAGATCACTACTACCCAATTACCAAAGACAAAGGATCAAGATGGTTTGAGAATAATTCTACAGTATATGAACTCATTAATGAGAAATACCTGATCAATCCTCTGAAAAAGGACAAGTTAGAAATGTTTTACATGAGAAGAGGATACTTAATTAAAGATATGGGAAATGCAGTGACACTATTGAGAATAATATATGGCCTACCTACAACAAAATAGTTGGAACCATGGATGGTTCATGTGATAGAGAAGATTAAAGTAAGAAAGGTACGAATTGACTAGACCACCATCATAAATGAGAATCTATGTGATCAATTGAGGCAAGTAAAGCACAATCTAAGGTTCTACATGACCTCCTACATTATCTATCTCCTAGCTATAAGAGTAGACTACCCCAGGCTTAACAAAAGGAGATCATTCAAAGGACCAAAATGCATGTTCGTACATTGTATACCCTTAGTTGGTGAGGAAGGATAAGATGAAAGATGATAGTCCTGAATATAGGTTAGTTAATGATGATTTCATCTTTACAATCATCAGATCCATCAAAGGTTATTATGAAAAGAGATTATCAAAGGAAGCTGTAGCTAAGGTCAAGTCCATTAGGGCTTATTACATTCAATTTAGAACCTTAACATATATCTGGGTGGAAGGAATGGCCCTTAGCCCCAAGATGCTTCCACACTACCCCTCAAATAGGATAGTGCTAATGGAAATTATAAGAGAAAATTAGTTCCTTATGAGGTTATTAAGAACAATGACGAGCACTGTTGGAATTTCCCCATCTCTATCGGAGCCCACTCAATGTAGGATATAAAAGTTTTTAAATCAATAGCACTAGAATGGGATGAATTCCCTATGACATAATTTCACTTGATAAGGCCCAGGTTTGATCCAATTGGGATCTTTAGCCACATTTTAGGAAAGTTCTTAAAACACAAGCCTCATCTTGAAGATCACTGGATGAATTGTATTGATGATTATGAAGTAAAGATCAGGGACTATTGTAGGATAGAATTGGAGATGAAACATGATGTAATTGAAGTCCACATTCCTCCTAGGTCTTGGGAAAAATATTTAGAGAACATCCTTGATCCTCTTTACAACAAGGAAAATGTATACAATAACACCATTCTTAATGCTGAGCCAGCAAGAGATGAGGATGACAATATCAAACACCAAGCTAGGCATATAATGGACCTAACACTAAGGTGGATATGTAGGCCTTTTAAAATGTATCCAATTCCCATGAAACCTTATCTAGACCCACCTTATAAGGTGGAGAAAGGAAAAGGAAATAAGGTCAATATCCCAACCTTAAAAGAAATAGCTCCTATATGGCCAAAGATAGTTTATAGGCATGTAGGGATTTCTACTTATGGTCGTGTAGAGAAGAGGAAAAGGAAATATGATATTGCACCTTCTCCTACTAGATAAGAAGCCCCTAGAGAAGATGACCCTTCCATAACAGATGCACAATCTCAATTTTTTGAACCACCATCTACTTCCAAGAAAAGGGAGGCTCCAATCTTTAAAGTTCAGAGAACCAAGGGTAGAGAAACTGAGTTGAGAAAGATAGATAAAGGAGAAATAAGTAGTGCTGAAGCTGAGGATTTTGTAGAATATTTGAAGAACATCCATGAGGAGGTGAGGAAGCATATTACCAAGATGAATGCATAGTATAAGGCTAAGGCAGATGAGAAAAGGAGGCATAAGGAATTTTAGGTTGAAGATGAAGTCATGGTTCATTTGCGGAAGGAGCGATTTCCAGTTGGTACATATAACAAGTTGAAAATGAAGAAATTTGGGCCATGTAAGATACTGAAGAAGCATGATTCGGGAAATGCATATGAGGTAGAATTGCCTATCAAGTTGAATATTTCACTAGTGTTTAACATTTCAAATCTAACAGAGTATCATGAGGGAGGTGTTGAAGATGAGATCACAACAACACAGTGGAGTATTCCAATAACCAGTTCAAGGAGATTGAAGACATAATGGATAGTCATGTTGGTAGAAGCACAAAGAACAAGACATATGAAGAATATCTGGTCAAATGGAAAGGATGACTTATTGAAGATTCATCATGGCTAACAAAGGAGGAGGTTAACCATCTTGGTTTTCCTCTACACACCTGAGTCGTGATAGCGTCACTTCTCAAATTACCCCAGGTGTCTAATGCAAGAGCATCCTAGGTGTAAGAGCAATCTTGAATATTCCTATTTTTGTATTCAATAAGGGCTATCTTGTGCAGAGTTGCTATTTTTGGAAACTTGCTATTTTTAGTAAGTTGGTCATCTAATTTCGAAATGTTCTGATTTCTTCCTTGGAGGTTCATTTTGGTCATATTAGCCTACCAGTAAAGTTTCATTGGCAGATCAATTCTAGCTTTGTAGATATTGAAGATTTTTGGTATTGGCAATAGGGAACAGAAACTTTGAACTAAGTTTTGAAGGCTTTAGAGGCTCTAGATGAGGTCAAGAATTTGGGTGACAGGCACTTGCATAAGACAAGCTTGCATAGTGCTTCATGAAATTTTTAGAATGGGGTAATAATAGTCAATCGGGTCAACTGGTGATGACTTATGGTCTTTGGAAGTTCAGTTACCTGAAATGGAATAAAATGATTTTCCTTCAAAATTTCTGTTGGGGTTTCAAAAGTTATTTTGAGCCGATTTTGATGTAATAAATTGTGAAATAAAATAATTCTAAGTTTGGTCGGCCTTGTTGGCTAAAATTTTTGGAACCTTCCCAGGTGGTGGAAAAATTTCCTATATAAGGAAGGCTATAGTGTTGTCTTAGGCAGTTCAAGACAGTTCTGGGTATTGATTCAAGGCTTTGTCCTACAAAATATTGTAAGGGGAATTCCCATGTGCATTACATATTATAATTCTGGAAGTTTGTAATTCCACATTTGTGGAGATAATAAGAAGCCCATTTTCTATTCTTGCATATTGTTGTTGTTTCTTTGTTTCTATTATGTGTTTGTGGTATTAAGGGGAGCACCCTTTATTAGGTGGTATCATAGCAGGAGTTCCTAAGAGTGTAAATAGATCACCGATTATGAGGCAGTTTGCACCAAGACCGTGGGTTAGGGTTTCTATGAAAATAGATCATCGATTGTGAAGTAGTTTGCACCAGGACCGTAGTTAGGGTTTCAATGAGAAGTGCAAAAATGGCTCCATGAAGAGAATGTGGTGGAAGAGATGGTGTTGTAACACCTAAGGTTAGAGCACTCGAGAGATAAGTGTGAGAATTGCAAGAAGAGATTCACAAAGGAATGAATCTTAATGACAGAGACGAAAGCAATGATGAAGCCAAAGAAGAAGATCAAGAAGGAGAAGTTGAAGTTGTGAACCAAGAGGAAGAAAGACTTTTCTGAGCCATCTCAAAGATTGGGAGAAGACTTAATATTGAGGTTCCTATATTTTCTAGAAATCTTAACCCAAAGGAGTTGATCGACTGGATCAATGAATGTGAAGAATATTTTGAGTATGAAGATATCAAGGATCCTGATCGGGTCAAGTTTGCGAAGGCGAGACTGAAGGGTCATGCGGAGATCTGGTTCCAAGAGATTCAATTGGAGTGAAATCAAAGAGGGAAAGATAAAATCAAAAGATGGGATCGGATGGTAGATAAATTGAAGCGACAGTTCATCCCTACTGATTATGAGCTTGACCTACTAAGGAAAATGCAAAGTTTGAAGCAAGCGGGATGATCTATTCAGGAGTATACAGAGGAGTTCTATTGAATCCTCATCAGAAAAGGCCATGCAGAAGTTGACAAGGAGAAAGTTTCCCATTACCTTAATGGGTTAAGGCTGGGCATTTAGGAAGAATTGAATCTGGTTTGAATGAACATTATTGAAGAGGCATACCGGTTTTCCCTAAAAGTAGAGGAAAAGCTAAACAAGAAGTTTGAGAGAAAACAAAGTGGAAGAGGTCGTGATGGAAGATCTGGTGGACGGTCATATGGAGATGAAAATGAAGATTTAAAAAAGCAGGATGAGGCTAGTAACAGTCAGAATTAGAGAGGAGATAATTTCAATCATTTCCATGATTAGAATAATAGGGATCAGAGAAGAAGAGGAAGAGGACAAGGATCTAGAAGAGGAGACTTCCGTAGAACAGGTTTTCACTATGGAGAAGAAGTTCATAGGGAATTTAAATGTCCTCAATGCCAAGGAAGGATGTATAGGAGGAATGAAGGCCAGACCAGAGTTGCACATGTAGTTGAAGATGCTAGATCATCAAATTTTGAAGAGGCTGAAATAGGAGAAACGCTGATCAATAGAAGAGTCCTGCTGAGTGGCAAGAATGATCCTGAATAAAAGAGGAGCCTATTTCGCACCAGGTGAAAGTGTGAAGGTAAGTGTTGTGAAGTGATTATTGATAGTGGTAGTACTGATAATTTGGTGTCAAAAGAGATGGTGACAAAGTTGAAGCTCAAGAGGCAGAAACATCCACATCCATATCGAGTTGCTTGGGTGTAGGATGACCACAAGGTCATGGTCAGTGAACAGTGCCTAGTGAAGTTCAAGATTGGCAGGTAGCAAGATGAGGTACTATGTGATATCATATCTATGGATGCATGTCATATGTTGTTGGGTAGACCTTGACACTTTTATATATGTGTTGTACATGATGGTCGTGTGAAGACCTATTCCATGAAAAAGGATGGAGTGTGACATAAGCTAAAATCATTGAAGGAAATAGAAGAAAAGGTATGTGGTAATGCAAGAATAACTTTTATTGATAGAGAAAATTTCTTAGATGGTATGTGGCATGAACATATGTGTTTTACCTTAATTCCAAAGGCTGGGAAAGAGGAAGTAGAAGATGTACCTA
Organism: Chamaecyparis obtusa; assembly: GCA_027943335.1. Taxonomy (NCBI): domain Eukaryota; kingdom Viridiplantae; phylum Streptophyta; class Pinopsida; order Cupressales; family Cupressaceae; genus Chamaecyparis; species Chamaecyparis obtusa. Next base: position 815,395 of record BSBK01005492.1, on the reverse strand, counting down.
TAGAAGTTGCAGAATTATTGAATGAGTTTCAAGATATTGTGCCCGATAATGTGCCTAATGGATTACCACCAGTAAGAAAGATCAGTCATCATATGGACTTGATTCCAAGAGCCAGTTTTCCAAATAGGGAAGCACACAGAATGACACTAGTAGAAAGTGAAGAGTTAAAGAGGGATTTGAAGTTTAGTTGATCACATCATCCACATATTGTATATGGAAGTAGTCCTAGAAATGCATCCGAGTTGAGAAAGATAGATAAAGGAGAAATAAGTAGTGCTGAAGATGAGGATTTTGCAGAATATTTGAAGAACATCCATGAGGAGGTGAGGAAGCATATTACCAAGATGAATGCATAGTATAAGGCTAAGGAAGATGAGAAAAAGAGGCATAAGGGATTTCAGGTTGGAGATGAAGTCATGGTTCATTTGCGGAAGGAGCGATTTCCAGTTGGTACATATAACAAGTTGAAAATGAAGAAATTTAGGCCATGTAAGATATTGAAGAAGCATGATTTGGGAAAGGAAGATGAGGTAGAATTGCCTCCCAAGTTGAATATTTCACCAATGTTTAACATTTTAGATCTGACAGAGTATCATGAGGGAGGTGTTGAAGATGAGGTTACAACAACACAGTGGAGTATTCTAGAAACTAGTTCAGATATCAAGGAGATTGAAGACATACTAGATAGTCGGTTGGTAGAAGCACAAGGAATATGACATATGAAGAATATCTGGTCAAATGGAAAGGATGACTTGTTGAAGATTCATCATGGCTAACAAAAGAGGAGGTTAACCATCTTGGTTTTCCTTAGCAAACTTGAGTTGTGATAGGGTCACTTCTCAAATTACCCCAGGTGTTTGATGTAGGAGCATCCTGGGTGTAAGAGCAATCTTGCATCACCCAAAAATATTTTTGTTTTTGTATTCAATAAGGGCTATCTTGTGCAGAGCTGCTATTTTTGGAAACTTTCTATTTTTAGTAAGTTGGTCATCTAATCTTGGAATATTCTAATTTCTTCCTCGGGGGTTCATTTTGGTCATATCAGCCTGCCAGTAAAGTTTCATTAATAGATCAAGTCTAGCTTTGTAGATATTGAAGATTTTTAGTATTGGCAACAAGGCACATAAACTTTGAACTTAGTTTTGAAGTCTTTAGAGGCCTTGGATGAGGTAGAGAATTTGGGTGACAAGTGCTTGCGTGAGTCAAGCCTATAAAGCACTTCATCGCGTTTCCAGAATGGGGTCATAATAGTCAATCAGGTCAACTGGTGATGACTTATGGTCTTCAGAAGTTGGGTCACCTGAAATGGTGGAAAATGATTTTCCTTCAAAATTTTTATTTGGGTTTGAAAAGTTATTTTGAGCCGACTTTGATGTAATAAATTGTGGAATAAAATAATTCTAAGTTTGCTCAGCCTTGTTGGCTAAAAATTCTGGAACGTTTCGAGGCGGTGGAAAAATTGAATATATAAGTAAGGTTGTAGTGTTGTCTTAGGCAGTTTGGGATAGTTCTGGGTAGTAGATCTGGGTATTGATTCGAGGCTTTGTCCTATAGAATATTGTAAGGGGAATTCCCATGTGCATTGCATATTATAATTTTGGAAGTTTGTAATTCCAAATTTGTGAAGATAATAAGAAGCACATTTTCTATTCTTGCATATTGTTGTTGTTTCTCTATTTTTGTTATGTGTTTGTGGTATTAAGGGGAGCACCCTTTATTAGGTGTTATCAGAGCAGGAGTTCCTGAGTGTGTAAATAGATCACTGATTGTGAAGTAGTTTGCACCAAGACTATGGGTTAGGGTTTCTGTGTAAACAGATCGTCGACTGTGAAGTAGTTTGCACTAGGACCATAGTTAGGGTTTCAACGAGAAGTGAAAAAATGCTTCCATGAAGGGAATGTGGCAGAAGAGATGGTGTTGTAACACCTAAGGTTAGACTGCTCTAGAGACAAATGTGAGCATTGCAAGAAGAGATTCATAGAGGAATGAATCTTAATGTCAGAGATGAAAGCGAGGATGAAGCTGAAGAAGAAGATCAAGAAGGAGAAGTCGAAGTTGTAAACCAGGAGGAAGAAAGACTTTTTCGAGCCATCTCAAAGATCAGGAAAAGACCTAAGATTGAGGTTCCTACATTTTTAGGAAATCTTAACCCACAGGAGTTGATCGACTAGATCAATGAATGTGAAGAATATTTTGAGTATGAAGATATCAAGGATCCTGATTGGGTCAAGTTTGCAAAGGCTAGACTGAAGGGTCATGTGAAGATCTGGTGGCAAGAGACTCAATTGGAGTGAAATCGAAGAGGGAAAGATAAAATCATAAGATGGGATTGGATGGTAGATAAATTGAAGTGACAATTCATCCCTGTTGATTACGAGCTTGACCTACTGAGGAAAATGCAAAGTTTGAAGCAAGTGGGATGGTCTATTTAGGAGTATACAGAGGAGTTCTATCGAATCCTCATCAGAATAGGCCATTCAAAAGCTGACAAGGAGAAAGTTGCATGTTACATTAATGGGTTAAGGCCAAACATTCAGGAAGAATTGAATCTGGCTCGAATGAACAGTATTTAAGAGGCATACCAGTTTTCCCTAAAAGTAGAGGAAAAGATGAACAAGAAATTTGAGAGAAGACAAAGTAGAAGAGGTCGTGATGGAGAATCTAGTGGACGGTCATATGGATATTGAAATGAACATCTGAAAAAGTAGGATGAGGCTAGTAATAGTCATAATCAAAGAGGAGATAATTTCAATCATTTCCATGATCAGAATAATAGGGATCAGGGAGGAAGAGGAAGAGGACAAAGATCTGGAAGAGGAGACTTCTGTGGAACATGTTTTCACTGTGGAGAAGGTCATAGGGCATTTGAATGTCCTCAACACCAAGGAAAGATGTATAGGAGGAATGAAGGCCATGCCAAAGTTGCACATATAGATGAAGATGCGAGATCATCAAATTCTGAAGAGGCTAAAAGAGGAGAAATGTTGATCAACAAAAGAGTCTTGCTGAGTGGCAAGAATAAACCTAAACAAAGGAGGCTGTTTCGCACTAGGTGCAAGTGTGAGGGTAAGTGTTGTGAAGTGATTATTGATAGTGGTAGTACTGATAATTTGGTGTCAGAAGAGATGGTGACAAATTTGAAGCTCAAGAGGTAGAAACATCCACATCCATATCGAGTTGCCTGGGTGCAGGATGACCGCAAGGTCATGGTCAGTGAACAGTCCCTAGTGAAGTTCAAGATTGGCGAGTACAAAGATGAGGTACTATGTGATATCATATCTATGGATGTATGCCATATGTTGTTGGGTAGACCTTGGATATATGATAGATGTGCTATACATGACGTTTGTGCGAATACCTATTCCATGAAAAAGGATGGAGTGTGACATAAGCTAAAATCATTGAAGGAAATAGAAGACAAGGTATGTGGTAATGCAAGAATAACTTTTATTGATAGAGAAAATTTCTTAGATGGTATGTGGCATGAACATATGTGTTTTACCTTAATTCCAAAGGTTGGGAAAGAGGAAGTAGACGATGTACCTATAGAAGTTGCAGAATTATTGAATGAGTTTCAAGATATTGTGCCCGATAATGTGCCTAATGGATTAGCACCAGTAAGAAAGATCAGTCATCATATGGACTTGATTCCAAGAGCCAGTTTTCCAAATAGGGAAGCACACAGAATGAAACTAGTAGAAAGTGAAGAGTTAAAGAGGGATTTGAAGTTTAGTTGATCACATCATCCACATATTGTATATGGAAGTAGTCCTAGAAATGCATCCGAGTTGAGAAAGATAGATAAAGGAGAAATAAGTAGTGCTGAAGCTGAGGATTTTGCAGAATATTTGAAGAACATCCATGAGGAGGTGAGGAAGCATATTACCAAGATGAATGCACAGTGTAAGGCTAAGGTAGATGAGAAAAGGAGGCATTAGGACTTTCAGGTTTGAGATGAAGTCATGGTTCATTTGCGAAAGGAGTGATTTACAATTGGTAAATATAACAAGTTGAAAATGAAAAAATTTGGGCCATGTAAGATACTGAAGAAGCATGATTCAGGAAATGCATATGAGGTAGAATTGCCTACCGAGTTGAATATTTCACCAGTGTTTAACATTTCAGATCTAACAGAGTATCATGAGGGAGGTGTTGAAGATGAGGTTACAACAACATAGTGGAGTATTCCAACAACCAGTTTAGATATCAAGGAGATTGAAGACATACTAGATAGTTTTGTTGGCAGAAGCACAAGGAACAGGACATATGAAGAATACCTGGTCAAATGGAAAGGATGACCTATTGAAGATTCATCATGGCTAACAAAGGAGGAGGTTAACTATCTTGGTTTTCCTCTACACACTTGAGTCGTGATAGGGTCACTTCTCAAATTACCCCGGGTGTCTGATGCAGGAGCATCTTGGATGTAAGAGCAATCTTGCATCACCCAAAAATATTTCTATTTTTGTATTCAATAAGGGCTATCTTGTGCAGAGCTGCTATTTTTGGAAACATGCTATTTTTATTAAGTTGGTCATCGGATCTCAGAATGTTTTGATGTCTTCCCTGGAGGTTCATTTTCATCATATTAGCCTGCCAGTAAAGTTTCATTGACAGATCAAGTCTAGCATTGTAGATATTGAAGATTTTTAGTATTGGTAACAAGGCACAGAAGATTTGAACTTAGTTTTGAAGGCTTTAGAGGCCCCAGATGAGGTTGAGAATTAGGGTGAGAAGCACTTGCGCGAGGTAAGCCTGCAGAGCACTTCGTAGCATTTCCAGAATGGGGTCATAATAGTCAATAGGGTCAACTAGAGATGACTTATGGTCTTCGTAAGTTGGGTCACCTAAAATGGCAAAAAATTATTTTCCTTCAAAATTTCTATTTTGGTTTCAAAAGTTATTTTGAGTCGACTTTGATGTAATAAATTATGAAATAAAATAATTCTAAGTTTGGTTGGCCATGTTGGCTAAAAATTTTGGAACCTTCCGAGGTGGTGGAAAAATTGCCTATATAAGGAAGGCTATAGTGTTGTCTTAGGTAGTTCAGGACAGTTTTGGGTAGTAGATCTGGGTATTGTTTTGAGGCTTTTTCCTACAAAATATTGTAAGGGGAATGCCCATGTGGATTTGCATATTGTAATTCCGAAAGTTTGTAATTCCACATTTGTGGAGATAATAAGAAGCCCATTTTCTGTTCTTGTATATTGTTGTTGTTTCTCTATTTTTGTTATGTGTTTGTGGTATTAAGGGGAGAACCCTTCATTAGGTGGTATCAGAGCAGGAGTTGCTGAGTGTGTAAATAGATCACCGATTGTGAGGTAGTTTGCACTAGGACTATGGGTTAGGGTTTCTGTGTAAACAAATCACCGACTATGAGGTAGTTTGCACCAGGACTGTGGTTAGGGTTTCAGTGAGAAGTGCAAAAAATGCCTCCACAAAGGGAACGTGGTGGAAGAGCTGGTGTTGTAACACCTAAGGTTAGAGTGCTCTAGAGATAAGTGTGAGCATTGCAAGAAGAGATTCATAAAGGAATGAATCTTAATGTCAGAGACGAAAGCGAGGATGAAGCCAAAGAAAAATATCAAGAAGGAGAAGTCAAAGTTCTGAACCAGGAGGAAGAAAGACTTTTCCAAGCCATCTCAAAGATTGGCAAAAGACCTAAGATTGAGGTTCTTGCATTTTCAAGAAATCTTAACCTAGAGGAGTTGATCGTCTAGATCTATGAATGTGAAAAATATTTTGAGTATGAAGATATCGAGGATCCTCATTGGGTCAAGTTTGCGAAGGCCAAATTGAAGGGTCATGTGAAGATCTAGTGGAAAGAGATTCAATTGGAGTGAAATCGAAGAGGGAAAGATAAAATCACAAGATGGGATTGGATGGTAGATAAATTGAAGTGACAGTTCATCCCTGTTGATTATGAGCTGGACCTACTGAGGAAAATGCAAAGTTTGAAGCAATCGGGAGGATCTGTTCAGGAGTATATAGAGGAGTTCTATCGAATCCTCATCAGAATAGGCCATGTAGAAGCTGACAAGGAGAAAGTTTCCCGTTACCTTAATGGGTTAAGGCCGAGCATTTAGGAAGAATTGAATCTAGTTCAAATGAACAGTATTGAAGAGGCATACCGGTTTTCCCTAAAAGTATAGGAAAAGCTGAACAAGATGTTTGAGAGTAGATAAAGTGGAAGAGGTCATGATGGAAGATCATATGGAGATCGAAATGAATATTTGAAAAAGCAGGATGAGACCTATAACAGTCAGAATTAGAGAGGAGATAATTTCAATCATTTCAATGATCAGAATAACAGGGATCAGAGAGGAAGAGGAGACTTCCGTGGAACACATTTTCACTATGGAGAAGTAGGTCATAGGGCATTTTAATGTCCTCAACACCAAGGAAGGATGGATAGGAGGAATGAAGGCCAGGCCAGAGTTGCACATGTAGATGAAGACACTAGATCATCAAATTTTGAAGAGGTTGAAAGAGGAGAAATACTGATTAACAAAAGAGTCCTGCTTAGTGGTGAGAATGAACCTGAATAAAGGAGGAGCCTATTTTGCACCAGGTGCAAGTGTGAGGGTAAGTTTTGTGAAGTGATTATTGGTTGTGGTAGTACTGATAATTTGGTGTCAGAAGAGATGGTGAAAAAGATGAAAATCAAGAGGTAGAAACATCCACATCCATATCAAGTTTCCTGGGTGCAGGATGACCACAAGGTCATGGTCAGTGAACAGTGCCTAGTGAAGTTCAAGATTGGCAGGTACCAAGATGAGTTATTATGTGATATCATATCTATGGATGCATGTCATATATTTTTGGGTAGACCTTGGCAGTTTGACAGATGTGCTATACATGATGGTCGTGCGAATACTTATTCCTTGAAAAAGGATGGAGTGTGACATAAGCTAAAACCATTGAAGGAAACTAAAGAAAATGTATGTTGTAATGCAAGAATAACTTTTAATGATAGAGGAAATTTATTAGATGGTATGCGGCATGAGAATATGTGTTTTACCTTAATTCCAAAGGCTGGGAAAGAGGAAGTAGAAGACGTACCTATAGAAGTTGCAAAATTATTGAATGAGTTTCAAGATATTGTGCCCGATAATGTGCCTGATGGATTACCACTAGTAAGAAAGATTAGTCATCAGATGGACTTGATACCAGGAGCCAGTTTTCCAAATAAGGAAGCACACATAATGACACTAGCAGAAAGTGAAGAGTTAAATACAGATTTGAAGTTTAGTTCACAACATCATCCAGAGATTGTATATGGAAGTAGTCCTAGAAATGCATCTGAGTTGAGAAAGATAGATAAAGGAGAAATAAGTAGTGCTGAAGCTAAGGATTTTGTAGAATATTTGAAGAACATCCATGAGGAGGTGAGGAAGCATATTACCAAGATGAATGCACAGTATAAGGCTAAGGTAGATGAGAAAAGGAGGCATAAGGAATTTTAGGTTGGAGATGAAGTCATGGTTCATTTGTGGAAGGAGTGATTTCTAGTTGGTACATACAACAAGATGAAAATGAAGAAATTTGGGCCATGTAAGATACTGAAGAAGCATGATTCGGGAAATGCATAAGAGGTAGAATTGCCTATTGAGTTGAATATTTCACCAGTGTTTAACATTTCAGATATGATAGAGTATCATGAGGGAGGTGTTGAAGATGAGGTTACAATAGCACAATTGAGTATTCTAGCAACTAGTTCAGATATCAAGGAGATTGAAGGCATACTGGATAGTCGTGTTGGCAGAAGCACAATGAACAACACATATGAATAATATATAGTCAAATGGAAAGGATGACCTATTGAAGATTCATCATAGCTAATAAAGGAGGAGGTTAACCATCTTGGTTTTCCTTTGCACACCTGTGTTGTCACAGGGTCACTTCTCAAATTACCCTGGGTGTTTGATGTAGGGGCATCCTGGGTGTAAGAGCAATTTTGCATCACCAAAAAATATTTTTGTTTTTGTATTCAATAAGGGCTATCTTTTACAGAGCTGCTATTTTTGGAAACTTTCTATTTTTAGTAAGTTGGTCATTTGATATCAGAATGTTTTTATTTCTTCTCTGAAGGTTCGTTTTGGTCATATGAGCTTGCCAGTAAAGTTTCATTGATAGATCAAGTCTAGCTTTGTAGATATTGAAGATTTTTAGTATTGGCAACAAGGCACATAAACTTTGAACTCAGTTTTGAAGGCTTTAAAGGCCCTGAATGAGGTTGAGAATTTGGGTGATAGGCGCTTGCGTAAGCTAAGCCTGTAGTGCGCTTCGTGGCATTTTCAAAATTGGGTCATAATAGTCAATCGGGTCAACTGGAGATGACTTATGGTCTTTGGAAGTTGGGTCACCTGAAATGGCAGAAAATGATTTTCCTTCAAAATTTCTGTTTGGGTTTCAAAAGTTATTTTGAGCTGACTTTGATGTAATAAATTGTGAAATAAAATAATTCTAAGTTTGGTCGGCCTTGTTGGCTAAAATTTTTGGAACCTTCCTAGGCGGTGGAAAAATTGCCTATATAAGGAAGGCTATAGTGTTGTCTTAGGTAGTTCAGGATAGTTCTGGGTAGTAGATCTGGGTATTAATTTGAGGCTTTGTCCTATAGAATATTGGAAGGGGAATGCCCATGTGGCTTTGCATATTGTAATTTTAGAAGTTTGTAATTCAAGATTTGTGGAGATAATAAGAAGCCCATTTTCTATTCTTGCATATTGTTGTTGTTTCTCTATTTGTGTTATGTGTTTGTGGTATTAAGGGGAGCACCCTTCATTAGGTGGTATCAAGGTAGGAGTTCCTGAGTGTGTAAACATATCACTGATTGTGAGGCAGTTTGCACCAGGACCACGGGTTACAGTTTCTATGTAAACAGATCACCGACTGTGAGGTAGTTTGCACCAGGACCGTGGTTAGGGTTTCAGCGAGAAGTGCAAAATTGCCTCCATGAAGGGAACATGGTGGAAGAGCTGGTGTTGTAACACCTAAGGTTAGAGCACTCCAGAGAAAAGTGCGAGCATTGCAAGAAGAGATTCACAGAGGAATGAATCTTAATGTTAGAGATGAAAGAGAGGATGAAGCCGAAGAAGAAGATCAAGAAGGAGAAGTCAAAGTTGTGAACCAGGAGGAAGAAAGAATTTTTCGAGCCATCTCAAAGATTGGGAAAAGACCTAAGATTGAGGTTCTTGCATTTTTAGCAAATCTTAACCCAGAGGAGTTGATCGACTGGATCAATGAATGTGAAGAATATTTTTAGTATGAAGATATCGAGGATCCTGATCGGGTCAAGTTTGCAAAGGCCAGACTGAAGGGTCATGCAAAGATCTGGTGGCAAGAGATTCAATTGGAGTGAAATCAAAGAGGGAAAGATAAAATCACAAGATGGGATCGGATGGAAGATAAATTGAAGTGACAGTTCATCCCTGTTGATTATGAGCTTGACCTACTAAGGAAAATGCAAAGTTTGAAGCAAGCGAGATGATTTGTTCAGGAGTATACAAAGGAGTTCTATCAAATCCTCATCAGAACAGGCCATGTAGAAGCTGACAAGGAGAAATTTTCCCATTACTTTAATGGGTTAAGGCCGAGCATCTAGGAAGAATTGAATCTAGTTTGAATGAACAGTATTGAAGAGGCATACCAGTTTTCCCTAAAAGTAGAGGAAAAACTGAACAAGAAGTTTGAGAGTAGATAAAGCGAAAGAGGTTGTGATGGAAGATCTGGTGGATGGTCATATGGAGATAAAAATGAAGACCCAAAAAAGCAGGATGAGGCCAGTAACAGTCAGAATCAGAGAGGAGATAATTTCAATCATTTCAACAATCAGAATAATAGGGATCAAAGAGGAAGAGGAAGAGGACAAGGATCTGGAAGAGGAGACTTCTGTGGAACATGTTTTCACTATGGAGAAGAAGTTCATAGGGAATTTGAATGTCCTCAACACCAAGGAAGGATGGATAGGAGGAATGAAGGCCAGGCCAGAGTTGCACATGTAGATGAAGATGTGAGATCATCAAATTCTGAAGAGGCTAAAAGAGGAGAAACACTAATCAATAGAAGAGTCCTACTGAGTGGCGAGAATGAACCTGAACAAAGGAGGAGCCTGTTTCGCACTAGGTGCAAATGTGAGGGTAAGTGTTGTGAAGTAATTATTGATAGTGGTAGTACTAATAATTTGGTGTCAGAAGAGATGGTGACAAAGTTGAAGCTTAAGAGGCAGAAACATCCACATCTATATCGAGCTGCCTAGGTGTAGGATGACCGCAAGGTTATGGTCAGTGAACAGTGCTTAGTGAAGTTCAAGATTGGCGGGTACCAAGATGAGGTACTATGTGATATCATATCTATGGATGCATGTCATATGTTGTTGGGTAGACCTTGGCAGTTTGACAGATGTGCTGTACATGATGGTCATGCAAATACCTATTCTCTGAAAAAGGATGGAGTGCAACATAAGCTAAAACCATTGAAGGAAACAGAAGAAAAGGTATGTGGTAATGCAAGAATAACTTTTGTTGATAAAGGAAATTTCTTAGATGGTATGCGACATGAGCATATTTTTTTTACCTTAATTCCAAAGGCTGGGAAAGAGGAAGTAGAAGATGTACCTGTAGAAGTTGTAGAAGTATTGAATGAGTTTCAAGATAGTGTGCTCAATAATGTGCTTGATGGATTACCACCAGTAAGAAAGATTAGTCATCAGATGGACTTGATTCCAGGAGCTAGTTTTCCAAATAAGGCAACACATAGAATGACACTAGCAGAAAGTGAAGAGTTAAATATAGATTTGAAGTTTAGTTGATCACATCATCCACATATTGTATATGGAAGTAGTCCCAGAAATGCATCTGAGTTGAGAAAGATAGATAAAGGAGAAATAATTAGTGCTAAAGCTGAGGATTTTGTAGAATATTTGAAGAACATCCATGAGGAGGTGAGGAAGCATATTACCAAGATGAATGGATAGTATAAGGCTAAGGTAGATGAGAGAAGGAGGCATAAGGAATTTTAGGTTGGAAATGAATTCATGATTCATTTGCGGAAGGAGTGATTTCCAGTTGGTACATATAACAAGTTGAAAATGAAGAAATTTGGGCCATGTAAGATACTAAAGAAGCATGATTCGGGAAATGCATATGAGGTAGAATTGCCTACCGAGTTGAATATTTCACCAGTGTTTAACATTTCAGATCTGATAGAGTATCATGAGGGAGGTGTTGAGGATGAGGTTATAGTAGTACAGTGGAGTATTCCAGCAACCAGTTCAGATATCAAGGAGATTGAAGACACACTGGATAGTCATGTTGGCAAAAGAAAAAGGAACAGGACATATGAAGAATATTTGGTCAAATGGAAAGGATGACCTGTTGAAGATTCATCATGGCTAACAAAGGAGGAGGTTAACCATCTTGGTTTTCCTCTGCACACCTGAGTCATGACAGGGTCACTTCTCAAATTACCTAGGGTGTTTGATGCAGGAGCATCCTGGGTGTAAGAGAAATCTTGCATCACCCAAAAATATTTTTGTTTTTGTATTCAATAAGGGCTATCTTGTGTAGATCTGTTATTTTTGAAAACTTTCTATTTTTGGTAAGTTGTTCATCTGATCTCAAAATGTTTTGATTTCTTCCTTGGAGGTTCATTTTGGTCATATTAGCCTGCCAGTAAAGTTTCATTGATAGATCAAGTCTAGCTTTGTAGATATTGAAGATTTTTGGTATTGGCAATAGGGCATAGAAACTTTGAACTTAGTTTTGAAGGCTTTAGAGGCCCCAAATGAGGTTGAGAATTTGGGTGATAGGTGCTTGCATGAGCCAAGCCTGTAGAGCGCATCGTGGTGTTTCTGGGATGGGGTCATAATAGTCAATCGGGTCAACTGGAGATGACTTGTGGTCTTTGGAAGTTGGGTCACCTGAAATGGCGGAAAATGATTTTCCTTTAAAATTTCTGTTTGGATTTCAAAATTTATTTTGAGCCGACTTTGATGTAATAAATTGTGAAATAAAATAATTCTAAGTTTGGTCGGCCTTTTTGGCTAAAAATTCTGGAACCTTCCCAGGCGGTGGAAAAATTGCCTATATAAGGAAGGCTGTAGTGTTGTCTTAGGTAGTTTAGGACAATTCTGAGTAGTAGATGTGGGTATTGATTTGAGGCTTTGTCCTATATAATATTGTAAGGGGAATGCCCATGTGGCTTTGCATATTGTAATTCTAGAAGTTTGTAATTCCACATTTGTGGAGATAATAAGAAGCCCATTTTCTGTTCTTGCATATTGTTGTTGTTTCTCTATTTCTAGTATGTGTTTGTGGTATTAAGGGGAGCACCCTTCATCAAAACCCCAAATAAGAGGAAAGGTTTATAAAAGGAAAAGAGCCTTAGTGTCTTCTTATCTTAAAAAATCCTAGAGGATCAAAAATTTGAGGAAGAGGAATATGTGCCATTAATAAGAACACATAATTCCACTACCCCAACAAAGAAGAAGGTGCAAAGGGAGACTTTCCACCCATCCTTTGATAAAGAACCTGAAGTAGAATAGGGAACAATAAATGTTGAGATAGATAATGAAAATGAATCAAATCCTCAGAATGCACTAGAACTTGATGAGTTTTAAATTTTTAATTTTGAGTCAATTCATGGTTTTAAAGATGCCACTCATGATAAGCCTACTATGTGAGAAGATAAAAGTAAAGATACATCAACATTTATTCCTCCTCAGACACAGTTCACAAGAGAAAAGAGTCAAGATGAAGAAGATACTAAAGGGCCATTGGTTGATGAATAAGATGAAATGTAGATACCTTTCCACCCATCCTTAGATGAATAACCTAAAATAAAAAAAGAGATAAGGATGGGGGCAAAAAGGAGATAGAGCAAAAGAGCACACAACTGGGTTCGAGGAAGGAGAAATTTATACCAACCCAATAGCTAAGAAGCCCAAGGGTGATGAATCATTATAGGATACTCAAGAGACATAGATTTTAACTCCCCCACCTCCATCATCTTCACAAATACAAGGAGAATAGGTGCCACTAAAGAAGAAATAGAAACCAAGTACTAGAATATGGGCAAAAATACTGGCTAGCTTTTCATCTGGTAGGGAAGAGAGAAGAGGATTCCAATTAAATAGGTGATGAGGAAAGCACACATGAACTATAAGGACAACAAAAGGCTCTCCCATATTGCCTAGGAAGAGAAAAGAACCCAGAGAGCATGAAGAAGGAGAAGGAGAGGAGAAAACTCCTAAAAATTCAAAAATCAAGGAGGTGTTGAAACAAGAAAGATAGGGAGAGGAAGATAAATAAGAATAGGTTCAAAAAATTGGTGATCCAATAATTCCATATGAACCATTGACCTCCTCCACTAAGCCCACCTAGTTGGCTAAGGCAATCCAACCCCAGAGAAAAACATATATTGAAGAAGAGGATGTCGATATGCCCACATTAGGGTAGACATTCTACAGGGGAGAATCCAACCAAATTTCTCAAAGGATGTCATATGTGACAGAAGATGACCAAGGGAGATGAATGGATAAGGTTTTAGTACCTCCTCCAATAACAATTATGGCACATATAAGTCTAGAAGACTACATAATGGAGGAGGTCAACCTAGGTGAACCCACTCATGAGGGTGGTAAGGCATTACTAGTATTGAGATTGGAAAATTTGTTTAAATATTTGGATAAAGATGAAATAGATATTCAAGGTCTCAAAGCATAGGTTTCAACTTTTAAGGACTATGTAAGAAAAAAAAGTCAGTCCCATTGACCAAAATAATCTGGAGGCTTCATTATAAGCCACCCTAGAAAAGAGAGCACCCCTAGAATCTTCAAATCCTTCTATAAAAGCATGTACATATTGGAGGTCTAAATTTGATAAATTTAGAGTTGAGACCATCTGTATTGTTTTGAAATATTTCAGAATAACCCTCATTGAAGTGACATGACTCATTGATCTGATGAAGGGAGCACATGGGATTGATAATAATATAGAACAATGGAAAAGATAACTCCAAGATTTGAAGGTAATAAGAAAGAAACACTTTCAAATATTGGTGAGATTGCATGAGGGGAAAGAGCTGGATAATTTTGACGAGTGGGTCAACACCATTGGCATCACCATTGAAGGCTATCAGAAAAGCCTAGAAAAGATTGAAAATAGGAGAAATGATGTTATTATGTGGGTAGAGGAGATAGAGAAATTCTTTGAGGGAATTGAATTGGAGTTGTATGAATATGATAATAAATACATGTTATATTCCAAAAATAATAGTTCTCAACATTTTATCAGAATTGTGGTTGGGATAAACACCCAAGAAGATTTGCAACAATTGTTCTATTTCAAAGAGGACATGAGAAAGATGATGGAGCATATAGAAGAGATTCAAGTTTTTTCTTCCAAGCTCACCTCATTCTGGGAAAATTAGAAAAAGTATTTGAAGTCCATAGAGTTTCCCAATTTTGATGAAGTTCGAGAAGTGATAGAGAGACTTCACAAGGCCCACCCAAACATTCTTCCAAAAAACTAAGGGTCATTTTGACACTTAGCCCTTTTTTAAACTTCAACCATTTTTGACACTTAGCCATTTTTCAATATGTAGTTTTTCGGAGTTCCACAACCTTGAAATTCCAACGTCATCAAATTTTCCAGACTTAGCTAATTTTCAAGGCTGCATTTTTCAAAGGTCCACATCCCCAAAATTTCTAGGCATATGTTTTTTAATTGCATTTTTTATGAAAATTCATTTTTTGAGAGGATTGTAGGCAAGTTGGAGGTCATTTTACATGACAAGGGGTCTTCTATTAGTTACACATCAGAAGAGAAGTTAGATCCATGCATTTTGGGTATGAATATCAAAGTGAAGATCAAACCACATGCATAAAAGGAGAAGAAACAATGGAATTGTAGTTCATTTTTCTATATTTTAGGGGTTGATTCAGGTCTAATTTTGCATGTATTTGATGTACAAATGGATGATAATCTATGAAAACTTGTTAGCAATTAGTTTAGGAGTATTTTTGCATTGTTAAACAATAGATTTAGTTTTATTACATCATATTTTGTGTAGATGAAACCCTAGCTATGAGTTTCTTATTTTCCAAGTTAAATCACTATATAAGCTAAATAAATTAATGTAATTAAGGTGGATCTAGATGAAATAAAGATATATGCAGTTGGTTCTTCATTCTGTTGACACCCAAAAGTGTAGACGCAAATTCAACAAGGAAGTATTTTAATACCCAAATATTTTATGCTCCTATATCCTGAATTATTTTAAACCGTAATATTTACCATACACTTACATAAATATGAAGAATATTTAGGATAAAATATTTGAATAATTATCTTGATTATAAATAAATTTTTCAAATATCATATTTCTAGAATTTATTTATACTTTAATGCTATTTTTAAAATTTGAAATTGTAAAATAATTGTTCTTTCTTAATTACCCTAAATAAATAAAATAGAGTTTTAATAATATTTTCATTTAAATAGCTTGGGCAATTTCCTTTAAGATATTTTTAAAGTGAATTAAAATAAAATATAATTGTGCAAAAGGGTAGCGAGAGGGAGTTGAACACTCAACCTCTTGAGCCAACCCCTTAACTACCCTAACTACGCATTCCCCATTAACCAATTGCTCTATTATATTCCTTGAAAATAATTGTTAGGGTGAAAAGATAT
The DNA here is from genome assembly GCA_027943335.1 of Chamaecyparis obtusa. Classification (NCBI taxonomy): domain Eukaryota; kingdom Viridiplantae; phylum Streptophyta; class Pinopsida; order Cupressales; family Cupressaceae; genus Chamaecyparis; species Chamaecyparis obtusa. The sequence goes on along the minus strand of BSBK01005492.1, from coordinate 799,703 downwards.
AATTATAACGCCTTTAACCTATAGTAATTAAAAAAGATAATATTGTGATTGATCTTTCATGTTGAATGTTTTGAGATATTGAAATATTTTCTTTTTTAACCTTATTTACATATTTGCTGATCTTTAGCCCATAATATTTTTTTTTCATAAAAGGTAATGGGTTTCATTTAATGTAATTTTTCCAAGGAAATTAATTTACCCTAAATGGTGCAATATATTTTATGTTTCTAATAGAATGGAATTGTAAAGGGATATTTTCATTTTAAAATATATTCTTTTCACCTTATGATTATTCTTGGAAATATTTATTAGGGTGAATTATATACTCTTAGGGTTTCTTTTGAAAGGACATGTACTTTTTAATTATGCTTTTACTTTATAAGGATAAATATTTGAAAGAACATAGTGAATAGAGGTTTTTAATTGAGATTTATAATCCCTAAAATGACCCGACAATGCAAATATATCTTTGTCACATGTTTTTAAGATTATTATTTCAAAATAAAAATGAGACTACATTATAAGGACTCCTTTCCTTGAAGTTGCATTATATTAATCCCTAGGAATGAAGAATTTAAATTAAGTTTTCCTAAGGGTTAAATATTTTGATCAAAACCAAGTTTAGATAGAATATTTATAGGATACATGTTATCAATGACATTATTTTAGACAACCCTAACATAAGAGGATATTTGATTTATCAAGATACTTTAACTATATCACTGTGTATACAGGACATTATAAATGGAAATCCAAAATTAGTCAAAATACCATTTGATAGGAGACCTTTTTATTCAAAGGATATTATTTCAAAGGGGGATTATTTATCAAATATCCAACAACATAACACTCTGATGGATGAAATAATGAGAAGTATTTTAAGAGAAAAGATATTAATGAATGATTTGATTATTACATATATTAACCTTTCAGATGATTAATACTTTGTACTGTAATTATATATTTTATTGTTGCAACTAGTGATTAGGTTTTTGTCATGAAACAACATCTCAGTCTATATCTTGTATAGCATCCATTCAATTTTATATTTATATTGATATGAGGACTAAGATTAAAAAATGATTTTTATAAGGAACTCTTCGTAGGAATTTGATTCACAACTGCAACTATGAACTCTTGTGTACCATTTTTTTAACATCAATAAAGATAAGTTATTTTTCTCCTTATCTGTGGCTATAAGTTTTATGCATGCTTTTAGTTAGTCTTTTAGATTTATCTATTAAAATAGATTATTTCATTGTGTTATATTCTCTTGAAATTGTAATTCAAAATCAATATACAGTCTGATTATTAGTTGAGAGGTGTTATTAACAAACTTTCTTCTGTTATGTTGGTCTCTTACAATATTAGAGTTAAATTCAATTGAATTGATTATATAATTTGATTTGAATTATATTTCATGTGGAAGCCTTTGAAATGATGGTATTTTATTTTTATTTAGCAAGTTATATAAAATCATCTCTGATTGTACATAGGATTGAAAGTATTTTGACTCCATAGCCCAAGTATTCAGAAGGAACTGATCTTATCATTTATTGGAAATTGTCATTTGAGCTATATCTTGTAGTTATTGACATTAGATTCACTTTTATTTATATATTTATTTCAAAAAATGTTTTTCTATTAATAATTTGCTCAAGTTTTGCAGTAGTTGTAGTTTGATCTCCTAAGTGTTCTCCTAGCCATACTTGTGATAAGTTTGAGATACTATCAAAATACTCTTTAAAAAACCTTTGAACCAACATAATTGGTTAAGGTATAGGCCTATCAGCCTCAGTTTTGCAGAGCTGGAATTACAGGAATTCAAACCATCATTAAGGTTGAATTCGTTAGTTGGAAAAAACAATTGGATTTCCCAGCATTGGGTTTATCATAACCATAGGAAATCCTATCCATCATTTTTTAGCACCAACACATTCATGGTGTGATTATTCTACTATCAATGTGAAATTGATGAATACGTGCATGCATGTTCATTTATTTCAGAGAGCTGATTTTGTTTTATTGTGAATGTATTTGCAATCAATTAGTTTGAAGTTTACTGTTATTATCTCATCTTGCTATGAAGAATGATTGGAAATATTTTTTCTACTTTTAAAAAAATAATTTTGTCTCATGTGTGCGCATATTTTGTGGCTTCACTATTTGATTAGTTTTGAAAATCTTGCATCTAGGTAAAATTTCTTCAAAAGATTGCATCTTCTTAACATAGAATTGTGAATTCATCTAATCCATGTTTTGTGAGTTTCCATATTTTCATCATTTAATTCATAAGAATGATTCAATGAGGGTTTATGTCCATTAGATTTCATTTCTAGAAAATTTTATTATAATTCTTGTTACTCAATCTTTTGATATTTTTTAGAAAATTGTTTAAGCTAGAAAATCATCGTAAGTTTTAAAATTGCATACATTGAAAATTGAGTAAATACAAAAAAAGTGTTTAAGTTTGTTTTGAAACCTTCAAACGGTCGAACTAAAAAAGGCCTCCTTGTGAACAATAAAATTTATCTTTAGTTGAGCTATTCGGGCAGTTGAAAAAAAACCTTACATGACCTTGGGATTAACTTCGTTATTCTTTCAAGTTGGGAATTTGGATCTCAAATTCCTAGTAATTGACTTGTATAAAAATAACGCTCAACATTATGATAGGTTGATATTTTGTATTCTTTTAGGGTTTTTGGTTTCCTCAACATGGAATAGTTCCTTTTTACTCTCCTACAGGTTTATCCCTCAAGTCATGATAGCTTGGTTACACATTTTAGTGAGAGATTTGTATAGTGATGGTTTGGTGATGTATATATTCCTCATTTTTTTCTAGTGGTTGTATGTTCTTGGCCCAAAGATATTGGTTTCAATTTACTAATACTTCAATTGTGTGCATAGACCTAGATGTTCTTAATTTAGGAAATTATAATCATGATGCTATGTGTGATGCAGGAGCATCTCAAGTTCTTGGAAATCCCATATCACCAAAAACAAGTTAGAGTTGTTTTGTGCTCAGTAGCTTCTTTTGGGCTCTCAGTGATATATTCATGTTTCCACCGATGGGGCTCAATTGCTACTTGGTTTCTTCATTCACTGAGTTGGCTCAATTAGTTCACCGAGTTAATTTCCTGTTGCTCGGTAATCTTTCTCACCGAGTGGTTTATTTTGGATTTCTGTTGAGGCCGACTTGTGCATTGAATTTTGGCCGCGGAGTTAATATTTACATCAATCATTGGGAAGTGTATGGACCTAGATATGGTCATTCCTTTCTCCAATGATGGATCTAAAGGAAGACTTGTCTTGGTAACCTCTTGTATAAATAAAGTAGTTAGTTGTAGTTTTAGAGATCAGTTCTAGGAGATAGGAGATAGGATCTGAAAGTTGAATAATCACATATTGGAGGACTATTGTAATTGAATTCTGATGATAATTGGCCAAAACTGGGAAGGCCTTACAACCCAACATGTATGAATCTATTGAAGGATAATATATGATTTCTCTGAATTCTCTCTCTCCATATTGTTATTTCTTTCATGTGTTGTTTCTATAAGGAGGTTAGTGATTTGGGTGTGCCTTTGGCCCCTCATCCTACCCTCTCTTGCGTCAAGTGCTATCAGAGCAAGGTTTATATCTAGATCTAAATTTGCAAGTTTAGGTCGAGGGTTCCTTCTTGTAAACCCTAGTTGATATTTGTTGTGGGGTGGAAGATTGTGAACTAACCTATAATTATAGAGGGTTTCAAGATGGTTCATGGGAGGAAAGATGCAGTTCCAAGATTGACAGACATGCTAAGAAAAAATGTTGCTAGGTTAAAAGTTGTTGAGACAAACCAGCGCTGAGGAAGACATATTGAGGATGTTAGTGATGAAGAAGTTGAAGATGAACAAGGTGAAGAAGAACCTGCACCTGTGATGGATCAAGGTGAAGAAAGAATTTTTAAGGTATTGAAAATTTTTAAGTCTACGCAACATTTCAATCCTCTTGAATATAGTGGAAGGCTAGATTCAGATGAGCTGATGGATTGGATGATCAAGATGGAAAAGTATGAATGTGAAAATGTCCTTGAGGAAAAGAAGATGAAGATTTTAAGCAAAAAGTTGAAGAGTCATGCATCCTTGTGGTGGGAGCATCTACAATTAGACAAAAGGAGGAAAGGAAAAGACAAAATCAAGGTATGGAATAAGATGATAAATAAATTGAAAGGAAAGTTCTTACCTTGTGAGTATCAGATTAACCTAGTTAGGAGAATGCTAAGTTTGAGACAGAAAGATAGCTCGATAAAAGACTACACTAAGGAATTCTATAGATTAGATATTAGATCTGGACACATTGAGGATGAAGTGGAAAGAAATGCTAGGTACCTGAATGAGTTAAGAGTTTCTATTCAAGAGGAAATTAGTTTGGTCAAGCTGGAAAATATTATAGAAGCTTATCAGTTTGCCTTGAAAGCTAATGAGAAATTGAACAAAAGACATGAGAAAAGAAAAAGAGGAAGAGGTGGTAGATTCCCTAGAGGAAGAGGTAGGTCTTATGGTGACAAAAATAGATCCAATCAAGACAAAACAAATTAGGATAAAGGCAAGACCGAGTGGAAAGGTGAAAGTTCTTCTAGAGCTAGGAATAGTAACTACCAAGGTGGTTATAAAAGAGGTGGATTCTGAGGAACTTATTATAATTATGGAGAAGGAAATAGGTCATTTGAGTGTACAAATGCATGTAAGAAGGTTGGTAATGTTGAGATAGGAAAGATAAAGTACCGAGAGGGGAGGGGTGAATCAATACCCTCAAAAATTTTTACTAAATCAACAATCTGCAATAGTAGTGTCTATCTAACCAACTGATTCCATTGATTGCAACATACATTCAAATAAATTGTCAATGTTAAGTACATGAAAAAAAACAATAAATCATTCATGAAATATAACACATGACACTAGTATTTTGGTTACACAAAAACCCTTGTTAGAAGGTAAAAAATGCGGTGGGGATGACACCCACAAATTCTTCACTACTGCAGTAAATAAAGTATGTCAGTTAAGTCTACAAGTGTGATAACTTGTGGTGATCTTACCATATTAGGAGTAACTTAAGATCGATTAGATCTACCATCTGAAAGGATTTTAGCAACACCAAATAAGTGTGCACTCGGTTAGGAGATTTACAATAGATGGTTAAATGTACTTTATTTTGATATTTTCAATCCTGCAATGATGGTTAAAAGATAATAGAAAATATTTTTAATTGAAAAATTCAATTTGTCTAAATTAGATCTATGAAATGCTAAATAGATTTCACCTTGATGTGTAGTATATTACTCTCTATCCTGCTCGGTAGCCTTGTATGCTTCTGATAAAATTGAATACTGAATCTGATAACTACTCAATCATGTAAACTCTTGTTTGAATTCTGATATCCTATAGATGGCTACTCCTTCATGAACTCCTTGTCATGTCCTTCTCCTTACTTATGTCAAAATGACATCAATTACAATTATAAAGAAAATTTATTTGACCTAATTAGGTTTATAACATCTTAGAAAACCTAAGATCTACGATGTACAAAAATAACCTAGATCTAACTATTACATAGGAATCATCACAACAATTAATGATTAAATCCAAAATAAATGTGCCTCGATCTTGGTAAAATGTTTATAGATTCGTGTAAACTATTTTCCTAGAGATATGTGCAATTACTGATTAGTATGCCATTTCTTGAACAACTCGGTAAACACTGCATTCTTTGTTCGATGAATAATGTGATGCTCAGTGTGTAGAATGATCGTTGTTCACTAAATCGATGCTTGGTATACTCTGACACTTGGTAAACATACTCGGTTAAACCTGTATCCATTTAACTTTCAGTTTTGCATTGATATTTCTCGATATGAAGGCTTTGTAAGTTCAACCAACTATCTTCTATAGCTTCTTATTTCATCTTTTACTGAATGATCTTAGTTGATACTAATGACAACACTTAATGCTCAAATAGAGATAACAATCTTTTAGAAATAGGGAATACTGAGAGGGGGGGGGGGGGGGGGTGAATCAGTATTCTACAAACTTTTACTTTTGCCCAATTATGGATATAGAAAATTAACTTGATGCTTGCAAAAAAAAGTAAACTAAATAACATGCAAAGAAAGAAATCAAATGAACTCATAATTGTATGCACCCTAAAATGGTCACCTAGACTTTGGGCCCCCATTCATCAATTTATCAATTTCCTAAATCAATGTTTTGCAATATTTTCAATTCAAATCAATTTCCTTGATCAAATCGTAATTATTTCAAATATTTCAATATTTCCTAAGGTTTGATCATTTATCCTAAGTTTTATTTAATTAAGAGAACATGCTCCATTTTAATTAAATAAAAAAATCTTTTAAATAATAAAATCACTTTAAATCCTAAGCCACATTTAATTAAAAGAAAAAATCTCTTTTAAATAAATAAAAAAATCTTTTAATTAAATAATGGAAACCACTTTGCTAAAAATAATAAATAAATAATAAAATAAAAATAAAATGAAAAAGACTTTTTCTCTACACATTGAATGCACACTTTCCAAGATGATTGGAATCTCCTTTTGCCTCTTAATCTCTTCCACACATCTTTTTGCCTCTTAACCATGTCCATTGGTTTTGCCTCTTGAGAATCTTGAGCACATGGATCAACCAAGATTTAATCTCCACCTTTGCTCATTTATTTTTGCCTCTTAATCTTGACCATCCATTTCTTTATAAAAGGATCCCTCTCCTCATGTAGAGATTCAAGATTTTATATTGTTATGCTGCAAGTTTGGAGAGCGATTTTGGAGAAGAATTTGAGCACTTGAGGTTGAACATTGCAACATCTCTTTTCTTGTCTTCTTCTCTCATGCCCCATGGTAATACATTTAGATTAATATTGCATTTTCATATTATATTAGATTCATATTTCCTTTCATAAAATAATCTTGCATAAGCATTTCCTTTCATAGATTAGTTTGCTTTTATGCATTGTTATCATTTAGAATATCTTCCATTTTCATTTTCATGCATACTTGATGATCATGGAGACTAGAATTCTTTCTTTTACTCTTTGAATCTCTTATTTTATGGTGTACTTGCATGGGCACAAACTAGGTCTAAACTGAGGGCCTCCATTATAAACCATAGCACTCCACAAATAGAGAGCTATGAGTCACCATTTGAGACCTCATTCTTGAGAAATCTTGGATATAATGACTCATAGAAGTGTCTCAACATTTTAGCACACATTTTTGGCACCCACTGTGGGGCCGAAAATTCCATTTCTGGCCTCATTTTATTTTATATTATTTTTCTGACGATTTTCATGAGTTGTCCGTACTTCCATGCATCTCTAAGTATGGATTCTCATGTGAAGTTTCTCATTGTATCATGTGAAGTTGTGTTATTTTCTGCACTTCTGTGCATGACAAAGGCATTTCTTCACATGTCTCTATGTACTTTGTCACGTGGAGGAGGGTATAGTCTCATGTGACATTTTGACAGCAGAGACCTAAATTTCTAAATTTTCTTTTTTTACTTGTTGTTTTTCTGACATTTAATGGTTGCTGTGTTTATTTCCTTGATTCTATTTTCTGAGGCAACATAGGAGTGAGGCGTGTTGCTTTGGAATTGAGATATTTTTTGTTGAATCTCTATAACATTTGGATTTTGGGAATAAAATGAATCTCTCATGTCTCTAGCTTGAGTGTTTATTGCTTTCAATCACACTTCAATTTTGGGCTCTAAAAAGAACATAGATTCACTTTCTTGCATATATGTTTCACATAGTAAATAGGCCCTATGAACACTATTTGTGGTGTTCTTGAGAGAGTGGGTTTCTTGTGAAGCTCTTCTTAATGATAAAACCCCTTGTAGGTAGGGAGGATATTGTTACTATCTCACGGTCTTATTTGGTATAGTCTTCAACATTGATCGGTATGTTCTCTCTTGGTCCCACTTAGAGAGCTCGATAGACATTTTTGTTGACATCATGAACCTTGGTGAGGTGGTTTCAATCTTAGCATGTCAATGAATTTTCTTGCTATGTTTGGGTGAAGTGAAGAGGGTAGAGGATTATACTCTACTCCCTTTTTGGGTAGTATCAGAAACTCAGATCCTTGAATCTAAACCAAGTCCCCATGTGGTCCTTTTTGTGAGTCACCTTTTTAGAGAGGGTTAGTCATAGTGGACATTCCCATTATTGGTTCAACCACATGGACGGAACCTCAAGCGGTAATAGCCATTTTCACCATGGTAGCAACAACCGCTATATAAATGTCCTTGTGGAAGAAATCTCCACGGGTGTAGTTTCTTGTTGGGCTGTCAGATCTCCTCAGCATCTCCGATTGATTAAATTGTTGGAATGTGTCAAAATATCGGTGCACCTAGATTGGAGTTCACCCTCTTGAGATTACAAAAGTTGCAGAGTTGACCATTACTAAGAACCATAGTGCATCAAACTTTTTATTTGCTAGGACTATGCATGTGACTGCAAAACATTTTGAGAACATACACAAGTAGAATCTTTAAGGAGTAGCATACTAAGTCACTATTCTTGTTAATGTGAAAGGTTGATTTGTCCCTTTCTCATTGTTTGAAGACAATTATTTCCTTGAACTCCCTGATTGTTGTCTTGTGTGCTTAATTGATGATAAAAATCTATTGATGCATCTAATTGATCATTTAAAATGAACAAAAATTAAGTTCCCGAGTTTACAACTTGTTGTTGAGTAGTCTGATCCTATTTTATCACCTGGTCTTGTGTACTTTCTCACGCGCACTTGCATTTTCTTGTGTGAACCTTGCATATTCTCACATAGGATTTCATTTCTTTGTGCAACATTTCACTACAGTCTTGTCAAAAATCCCTGCTAGTTGCTTTAGCCTAATCCCAATGTTTCTTCACACAAGTCTGACATATTTTTGCATGATCCTTGGCATTTCTTTATGCGGGACTGCATTTCCTCATGTGGAACTGTCCTACAGTCTGTCAAAATAGTGAACTGATTCCTATCATTTCCAGTCTTCCTTGGTCGATTTGGATTATAGTAGGTCACTTACCCCACTGTTGGAATCCTATTTGCACCTTGGGTTTCTATGTTTTGACCTCTTGGACTAGTATTCTTTGATTTCATGAGTGACCTTTCTTGGAGTCAGTAAGTTAGAAATTGTCCTTGTTGAGAAAGTAAACATTTGGATTCTTTGATAACACACTTGGAGATTTTTAGTAATCTCTTGTCCATTCACTTCCAGACAAATTCAATTTCAATCAGAAATAACTTGGGTAAATCATCCTCCTGATCATTGGGCACCTCTGTGGTAGTGTTGGTTTATGCCTCTTGCAAAAATTCTATCTTATCATCTGTCTTTTGGACAATTGAGTGCTTTTACTATCCTAGTTTGATACCAATGTTTCTTAGGGTCATCTTATCACCTAGTACCTTTTATTTCATGTTGGTTATGACAAGGTATCAATTAAATCAAGGAAAATGACCTCAATTAGTCTTTGACCAATTACCCATAGTTCAAACTCGCCAAAAACATAAGGAAAAAGAGCCCATCTTTGATCAATCCCCTAGGAAAAACTCAAAAGCTTGGTTTGATCCCAAGAGTAATCTTAGTGAGTTGAATACACTCTTAGCACCTTCTCATTTAGATATGGATATGAGTTACACAATGACTTGGTGAGAAAGGGAAGAAATTGATAAAAGTCTTGACAACATATTTGAAAGACATAGAGACACCATTCTGTTTGGCAGTTCCTCTAATGAAAACTGACCAGTCTCAACCCTTATCTCAACTAGATATTTGGATGCACACAAAAGGGCTGAAAGGGAAATGAAGAAATCCTATCAAGAAGCACAATCACAACATGATAGTCAAGATGATGAACCTTATGATACTCATGTGAATGCAGCATATACCAATGACTTGTTTAAACATTCAAGTCCAAGTTCACCTTTCCAAACAACTTCAAGATACACAAGTGAAAGACTCAAGAGAATTGAGCATGAAAAGAAGGCCTTCCAAGATGAACAGGCTACAAAGGAAGAGAAATTTAGACTCCTAGATTTAGAAAGACAAGCCTTATTGGAAATAGAAAGGAGAGCCACACAAGAAGATAAAGATAGACTCTTGGCTCAACAACTTAATGATCAATACAACAACATGTGTGTCAGTGGTGGAAACAACTCTCCTCCACTCACCCCCCTAAGACTCCATGAAGTGGAGGATATTCAAGAACAAATTCACGGTCTCCTAGCCCTAGAGGAAGAAGGGCTTCACAACAAGAGAATTATAGGAGACAAACACCTCCTAGGAACTCAAGAAAACCTTCTCAACATGCTCACCATGGTTCAAAATATGGGGGTAGTAGCTCAAGTTTTGACCTCAACTCCCAAGATTTCATGAAGATACAATAAGAACCACTCTTCCATGAGTATGTGGAGAGATACTTGGAGCAAAAAAAAGATAATTTCCTAGAGAGTTTGATCAAAAAGGGTGCTAGGATTCCCTACAATTTTTATGTGGACAAAAAGATTAAGAAACAAGGCCCATCTCAAGAAGAAGAGATCAAACAAATGAAGAGTATGATGGAAAAGATGTTGGCACCCAAGAGTTCATTCTCACTTGACTCAATTTTTCCCAATCCTTTTGACAAGAGTGTGAGTATGAAAGATTTTCCTAGAAAGGTTGAGATCCCTCAATATGACAAGTATGATGGTAATGGAGATCCACATGATCATGTACGTCAATTCTATATCATGCTTTTTGAGTTCCATCAGGATGAATCGTACCTCATGAGATTGTTCTCAAGGAGTCTTAAGGGTCAAGCAATGGAATGGCTCACCAACATAACTCCCCCTGTCAAGACTTTCAAAGAGCTCCTCCATAGATTTGTCCAACACTTTGCATATAATCTTTTAGGATTTGCCACCATGTTGGACTTATGCAACTTAAAGGAAAATCAAGGGGAAGCCTTTGTCACTTTCTTGCAAAGGTGGAGATGACAATGCTCTCGCTACTCTAGGACCATTCCCAAAAATAAGAAGATCGACATCCTTGTTAGCAACTTGGTTCCTGAAATGCGGTATGAAGTTAGGAAAATGGTCTTTGATTCCTTTGACACCATGGTGGAAAGCGCATGTAGGATTGAAGATGTTTTGAAAGAACGAGGAATTTTGACCAAACATGGAAACAACAACAACAACAATGGTCAAAATAACAACTCTAACAAGGATAAAGTGAAAAAATCACATTGGAATAGGAACAAACAAGTAGTCAATGATGGAGTTGTGGACTCTTGTCAACCCAAAGATCAAGTGGTTCTTCACTTGTCTAATGTTGTTCAAGCCATGAAGCTCAACACATCTAACCAAAAAGAGCATAATAAAAGATATAAAGATAAGCCCAAGAAAGAGAGACGTGAGTTTTCAAAACTTGGTGATTCATATGACGATGTCTTGAAAACACTCATTGCCAAAAATCTTGTACATCCTCAAAATCCCACAAAGTGTTATATATTGGATGTTAAGCCACATTGGTGGGATGAGAAAGCCTTCTACAAATTTCATAATGGCATTGGACATGATATTGAAAAATATTGGAAACTTAAGCATATCATCCATAATGTCATTGATAATGGAAAAATTAAGGTAGATGGATTGAACACCAACACTGATCATAAGGCATTCAAAGATCCTTTTCCCAAGTATGAGAAGGGAGAAACCTCTAAACCTAAGAATGGCAAGGTTGAGTTCATTACACTTACATAGCTACAGAGAATGTTGTCAACATGCTTGAAGTTATAGAGGAAAATTTCAACATCATGAGAAATAAAGATCCCTATGGTTATGATCTAGACATGGACTCTCCTCCTATCTTTGATGAAGAACTTGTTGTGGTGCTAAGGGGTCTTAACTCTAGAATGTCATCCCAAGCTCTCAATGTTGTCACACAAAGTCAAGGTCCCATTATCATTAGAGGACCCAGTTCGAGTGAACCAAGTAAACCAAACCAAGTGACACCCAAGAATGTCACCTCAAAACTAGTAGTTAATCCTAAAATGAGTTATAATCTTGTTGATTAGTTGCAAAGAACCCCGGCTCAGATTTTGATCTTTGAGCTCCTAGAGTTGTCCCCAAGACACAAGAAAGTCCTTGAAGATGCTTTGCATGCAGTGAATGTCCCTAAAAAATTAGACATTGACCAATTCCAGAACATGGTTAACCATATTGCCAGCCCTCATTACCTTACCTTTTCGGAGGATGATGATAAAGCTTTAAGCCACCCACACAATCTTGCCCTTCATATTGAAGTCATGATCCACAAAACCTATGTTAGGTGCATGTTGATAGATGGAGGTGCCGGGCTTAATATTTGTTCCTTGATTATTTTAAAGACATTGGGTTATTCTAAACAAGTCATAGATACCAGAAAGAAGATCACTATCAAAGCCTATGATGAGGCAGAAAGAAGTTCCAAGGGGTTGGCCATCCTTCCTATTAGGAATGGCCCTATTGAGAAGGATATTTTATTTCAAATTTTTGATGCTGGTCCCCTTGCATACAACATCTTACTTGGTAGACCATGGATTCATGATATGCAAGCAGTGTCATCTACCTATCATCAGTGTGTTAAGTTCCCCCTACAATGGGGTAGATATTCATATACCTGGGGATAACACATTATCTATTAAGTCAATTTCAGCAAGTACTCATGTTCCCCTCAATAGAGAAGTAGAATATTTCAATGCGACCTTAGCAGACTGTAAAGACAAGTTCAAGTTAGTACACCTTGGCATGGGGGGGTATCAACTTAACTCCCTCACAAAGCTTCCAGTTTCACCTAGGTCTTATGGAAAGCCTTCACAAGAAGTGAGACCTTCCTCTTTAGCTATGAATTTATTTGGCACATTTGTAGAGTCCTCGGTGCCTATTCAAGATGAGAAAGAAGAGGTGGCTATTAAATACTAGATTTATAGAGAAGAAAAATACATGCACAATGAGAACTTCTCTCCCTCTGCTAAGGCTTATGGAAGAGGGTATACTTTTGTCAAAAAGATGGGGTATCCTGGACATGGCCCTCTTAGTCATAGATTGGATGCTAGAGCCGAACCTCTCGATCATACTCTTTTTGGACGCAAGTCTAAGAAGACAGTTGGCCTAGGATTTGAAAATCATAACAAGAACACTGCTCCTATCCTTGATGAGTCAAATAGTGAAGATGCACCAAAATACATGCCTAATTTGACAAATCAACCAGATATGTGTGAAGATTGGGTCCCTTCCACTAATCTCCTTTGGGGTGATTCAAATAATCTAGTTTCTCATGCGATAGTTGCGACCTTAGAAGAAGATGAATCAGATGTAGAAGATCCTATCAGAGAATGTCAATGAAAGAATATTTTTCATTTGATGGAGAGAGATGTTACCCTTCATGACATTAGAGCTTCCACATCAAGACGTCCCAAACTTTCATGGTGTAAACATCCTAGTCAAGATTCAGAAATAGATTCACATGAGTATGAATGGGACTCTCTCTCTCTGATTCTTCCATAGTTGACATGGATGTTGATGTCATCCACACTTATAGTTCTCAACTTGAGGTAGCTGATGAGTCACATGTAGGATTAGAGGATTTGAACCCACATGTTGCCTTAGTGGATGATTCTTCACTTGCTAGGATGAATCCTGATTTGGGTAGCTTAGAAGGATACGTGATGGACTCTAAATCTTCAGTCACTAGAGATGATATCATTCACATTCAAAACCTTGAACCAGTCATTGAATTACCTCTTGCTCATCCTAACCTCATGGATTAGTCCCAACGCTATCAAGAACATGAGCTCTTAACATTCCAAAATGATTATGAGATAACCTGTTACTTGAATGCCATTGAATCCATAGTCTCTTCCATCAGTGAACTAGCTACCAGCATGATAGAGCCAGACATCAAGTACCTTAGTCACAAAATAAAAAGAAAATAAAAAAAGAATAAGAGTTTTGATGGTGAAAACCATTGTGTGGCGGTGTCAGAACCAAAAAAAGTAAAAATAAATGACATATCTAAGGGTGAAAACCTCTCTAAGGCACCTAAGAATGAGGTACTTGATTGTCTCCCTAGCTACTTTCAAGACAGATCTTCATTTCTTATCGAGCCAACACAAATAGGAAATTTGGGTATAGATGAGGCTCCCCAGATAGTACACTTGGCTTAGTCCTTATCACCACAAGAAAAAGAAGCTTACACTAAGTTCTTACAGAAAAAGAAGCTCAATTTTGCATGGACTTATTCAGATATGCTAAGGTTGGATTTTGAGAAAGATGCATCCTCACATAGCTCTTCTAGTCAAACAAGAATTAGAGAAACTCCTTGGCGCAAGATTCATAAGAGCTACTACCTATACTGAATGGATATCAAACATTATACTAGTTTCCAAACATGACAAATCCATTCAAATTTGCACAGCTTTTAGAGATGTCAATAGAGCATTCCCAAAGGATGATTTTCCATTCCCAATATAGACATGATAGTGGACATGACTGTGGTTATGATATTTATTCTTTGATGGATGGTTTTTCTGGATACAATCAGATCAAGATAGCTCCTGAAGATCAAGAAAATACTGCATTCACTTGTGCATGGGGTACCTATTGTTGGAACGTTATGCCTTTTGGATTAAAAAATGTAGGAACCACCTATCAATGAGCTATGACAACCATTTTTCATGACATGATGCATAAAAACATGGAGGATTATGTGGACGACACTTTGGCCAAGTCTAAGAAAAGAGACACACACTTAGATGATTTAGAAGTCATTCTAGATCGCATGGAACAATTTCAGTTATGGTTAAATCCTAAGAAGTGTGCATTTGGTGTCACCTTTGGAAAAGTTCTAGGATTCATCATTTCAGCAAAAGGAATAGAGGTAGACCCTGAAAAAGTCCAAGCAATCATGGATATGCCACCTCCTAAAAACATTAGTCAAATGAGGAGTCTTCAAGGACATCTTCAATCCATAAGGGGGTTCATTTCATAGTTGGCAGATAGAGCTCAACCTTTCAACAAGAACTTACACAAAGGAGTCAAATGTGTTTGGAATGAGGATTGTCAAAAGAGCATAGATCAAATCAAGAAATACTTGGAAAATCCTCCTTTTTTAATGCCTCCTATCCCAGGGAAACCACTTATTCTATACATTTCAACAACATAATCTTCCTTGGGGGCATTACTAGCTATACTTGAGGAACATGGGAAAAAAAGAGAAATATACTACATTAGTCGTACTCTTGTTCCATATGAGGTTAACTACACCAGCATTGAGAAAGCTTGCCTTGTAGTTGTGTTTGCTTCCCAAAAGTTGCAACATTACATGCTTGCGCACACAATACACCTCATAGAAAAAATAGATCCACTCAAGTATTTACTCAGTAAGGCTTCCCTCATAGGTAGACTTGCTAAATGGATGATGATCCTTTTTGAGTTTGACATAGAGTACATTGAACGTAAAGCAATCAAAGGACAAGCCATAGTAGATCAATTGGCTGATTTCCCAATACAAGATAGTGCACGTATTCGAGTTGACTTCCTAGATGAGTACCTCATGTATATGATTGAAAGAACATGGAAGATGTTCTTTGATGGATCTTTTATGCAAAATGGTTCAGGAGCTGGTGTGTTGTTTGTTTCTCCTCATGGGTACATGATTCCTAAGTCTTACAAGTTATTGTTCCCATGCAAAAACAACATTGCTGAGTATGAAGCTTTAACAAATGGACTTAATATGGCCATAGAATGGAGAATCATAGAGTTACACATCTATGGGGATTCACAACTAATAATCAACCAAGTCAATGATGAATATCAAACAAAAGATGAGAAACTGGTACCTTATAAGAAAATGGTTGATTCCTTGAAATGATACTTCACATTTGTCACATTTCAGCAAATCCCTAGAGTAGAAAATAAAGCAGCTAATGCTATGGCTACACTTTCTTCACTCCTTCAGTTAGAGCAACACAAATCCAAAATTGAATTCCTAGTGGAAGAGCTACATCACCCTATCTATGACTCCCAAGAAAGTCATGTTATTTGTACCCTTGTTGGTCGTGAGTCATCCTGTTATGGTGTCATGTACTCATACCTTTGTGATGGCATTATCCCTGAAATGTTTAACCGATTTGAACACAGAAACCTTACTCAAAATGCCTCTCGCCATTCCCTTATCTCTGGTGATTTTTATAGTGGGGGTCTAGATGGAACACTTCTTAGATGCTTAGAAAAGGAAGAATCTGACCAAGTGTTAGTTGACATTCATGAGGGCATCTATACAGGACATTCTAATAGTCTTGCCATGGCCTGAAGGTTTCTTAGGACGGCGTACTATTGGACTATGATGTAGATTGATGCAGTAGCTTTTGCAAAGTCATGCAAAAAGTGTCAAAAACATGGTAACCTGATACATGCTCCAGTTAGGGAGCTCATTCCTTCTATATCTCATTGGCCATTTCAGCGCTGGGCCTTTGATCTTGCTGGGAAGATTCATCCCAACTAATTAGGTGGACATAATTTTATTATCACTGCTACTGATTACTTCACTAAATGGGTAGAAGTTGTCCCACTTTCTGTTGCCTCAGGCAAGGTAGTCTCTCTATTCATTCTGAACCATATCATTTGTCGATATGGAGTGCCTTCTGAAATTATCACTGACAATGGAGGCTAGTTCAAAAATAAGGACCTTAAGAAACTCTACAAGAAATTCAAGATTAAGCAACATTGGTCCTCCATTTACTTCCCACAAGGAAATGGTCAAGCAGAGGCATCAAACAAAACCATTCTTAAAATCCTACATAGGACAGTTTGTAAGAATGGTAGAGATTGGCATTTATAGATAAATACATCTTTGTGGGCCTATACAATGAGTATTCGTACTCCTATTGGGGCTACTCCTTTTGCCCTTACATATGGTGCTGAAGCAATGTTACCTTTAGAGGTTGAGATTCCTTCACTTTGAGTTTCCCTCGAAGGTCTAGTTATAGATGAAGATTACCATGCCATGAGACTTCAAGAGTTAGAACTTCTAGATGATAAATGTCAAGCATCATTTGACCATATGAGGGTTTATCAAAAGTGCATTTCCAAAGCCTTCAACAAAAAGGTTTGTCGTAGAGAATTCCAAGTGGGAGATCTTTTCCTACGTGAAAATCCTAAGAATCAATAGCATAGAGATCAAAAGAGCAAATTAGAACCTAATTGGCTTGGACCTTACATTATTACAACAGCTTTTGAGATAGGTGCTTATTTATTATCTACTGCAGAGGGAGAGCATCTCCCTGATCCTATCAATGTCTTGCACTTGAAGAAGTTCTATCCATGATGCCCATTCTATCTAGGGCATCCTTTGTACATACTTATTGATCCTGAAAAAATCCAAAAAAATGATATATTGTCAATAATTCTAAAAACTAGAAAATGTCCTAAAAAAATGATCATCTTAGTGAAAACCTAGCAATAGGAGCTTTGATATATCTCCAAAAAAATTATATATTCCAAAATACAAAAAATATAAAAAAATTCAAAAAAAATAGAAAAAGTGCCTTGGTGAAAACCTGGAAATAGGCGCCTTGGTAGAAAAATACAAAAAATTTATAAAAAGACCTAAAAAAAAAAGAGAAGGAAAAAATTGCAATAAAATCCAAGTGGTGAAAACCTAGAAATGAGCGCTACTTGAGGCCTTTGCACCCTTGTTTCTTAGCACGTGTCCTCGACACTTAACCTTTCTCCATCATGTCTTGTCCTTATTGCCTTGGTTTGGAATTGGTCTTTGTCTTTGTCTAGGGGGCATAACTATGCTAGCTTTGGTCTCTTGGATGTGTTAGTTTTTAGGACACCTCGCAAATGGTGTTTTTCACTACCACCCTAACTGTGTTTTTCAACACAACCCCTGACATTGAGTGTTTTTCAACACTTATCAATTTGGTCTTACCCAGTTTTGTCATGTGATCTTACCTTCTTGCAAGAATTCAATCCTTATCCTCAAAACTTGTGATGACCCCTTTTCGTATCACTTGACTTGAGTTCTATAATTTAATACAAGTTAGGCGTAAATTAGGAAATCATCTTAAAAACTATTAAAATACCCTATGCTAACCATTACTATAAGAAATGCAACTATTAAAGCTCATAGATTAGATCTGATATTTATATCTCATCATATAGGATATAGGGATCTTTCTCCTTCCTTACTAAGGTCACGATAGGGTGGAAGACTTATCGTGCTCCGGGCGCGTGAAACAGACTACAAGCGGCTTCTCTCAAGGCTTAACCCCAGTGTTGGGACAACCGACATGTGCTAGAAATTACTCCGCCTCTCCCCTCCACAAGCTCCCTACCTAAGGTATTATAGTAAGGAAATGAGGGATAGACCCCTACATTCTATAATTTAAATAAGTAAAATTCTTTATTCAATCACATCTTTATTTCCATATTTTCTTATACACTTGGAATTTGTATATATATATATATATATATATATATATATATATATATATATATATATATATATATATATATATATATATATATATATATAATTGAATATAGTAATTACTTGGAATATATATTCTATTCTCACTGTTATTCACTAACCGGTGTCTTATATTCTCACAAATACCATTTAACAGTGCTGACGTGCACATCACATATTACACGTACCTTAATGCAGCTCGGTGGTACCACGAGACTATTGTACTTCTTCCTTACCTTCGTTCTAATATTTTCTACCCCCTTTTCCTTTCTTAGTTTTGAACCCTATTTATATACATTACTGGTTGCAAGTCATGGGACATGACCCCATACTCAAAGATTAGTATTGTTTAATTTATTCCTATCGGCTATTAGTTGATTATGAATTATATCGTTTACTTAATATTATTAAATATTTATTGATTGGTGTTATATTAGTTAATTTAGGTATTATTAATTATATGATATTGATTAATTATATATATTGATTAATATCATATTAGGTAATATTATTTTATGGATCAATATTAGTATTATATTGATTGATTAATATTATGTTATTATAGATTAATATTAAATTAATGATCTATATTAATTAACAATATTGATTCGATGATATTAATATTAATAATATAATATCTATAATTTATATATGTATATTTTAATTAGTGATCTAGATTAATAGTATTGACTCACCAATATATTATTAATATTAATTATTGTTACTCCTAACACAATTAAATAGTTGATTATTGATTAACAATCATATCTATCATTTTAATTATATACTTTATCACAACAATATATCATAGTTTGTATTAATAATAGATTTATCATCAGTCTATTTATTTGAATTATTATTGTTATTATTATTAATAATTAATAATTAATAATATTAATAATATTAATATTATATATAACAATTATTGGTATGAATTCATTCTGTAAGGACTCAATAATATTTAAATCGAGTTTACTCATTTACATTGTCAATTAGGGCTCATGACAGTCCGCCCCTCTCAAATTTGCTTGTCCTCAAGCAACGATATATTTGTTAATCAACTATTTAACTATTTATTTATTTATACAATTTCTTATTACAAAATAGGGAATATCACAGAACTTAATATCAGTTAACACACTTATATTTTTAAACACAACACTTAATGCTTGAGATATGTCATGATCTTTTCTTCATGTGCTGTCTGTTATTGATTTTTGTTGAGTGTCCTTGTTTAATAAGTCTCTCCGTGATGCATAGCTATAGGACTTGGGGAATGGGGCATGTTTTTATTTTCTTTCTGCTTGTGGGTGTGGTCTTGACCCTTTGGAGTGTCTTTTGTTGTTCCCTTGAAACACTTAGGAGATTTGATGCATCATCCTTGACTATTTTTGCACAACCATTCTTATGGTCATCCCGACATCTATGCCTTGATGCGAGCGTGGTTTTGGTACATTAAATTGGGTAAGATAACATCGAAGTCATCTTGACCTTTATGTCTTTGTTGCTTATGTTAGAATCTTTCCACATTCCAATCCGAAATAAATCACATTCATATCTTCATAGTTGCGCATGTGACTAGTGTTGATTGTGTGATTTTTCAATGTCTGTTAATAATGGCCCAATGATGAAAATAAGTTCCTTTACATTCTCTAATGAATGATGAACACAAATCCTATGTTACAGTTTCTCTATTGCAAGTACACCTTTGCATTTTCATGTAGCTTGCATCGTTAGACTTCATGTTACTTTGCATCTTTAGGTTGCATTATGAGTTTGAGAGGGTTTTCCTTCATCTTTCTTTTGGAATTTTAATCAACTGTGGTCATGTTTTCATCTTCATTTCCTTATCTTCTTTCGTGATCTCAATCAAAATTCTATATCTTAAACAGTTGATTGATTTTAAGGCATTCTCTTTCTTGAGGTAAATTCTCCTTCTTCTCTCCATTTCTTTTCACCTCTTCCAAACTTCTATCTTCCATTCACTTTCACCCCACTTCTTTTCTTCTAATTCAACCTTGGGGCTTAAACTTTCATGCTTAATGATCTACCTTGGTTTTGTGATCCTTATATCTTTCATCTTACATTAATAACCTTATCTTTTGTTCTATTTGATCAAATTTATCAATTCATTTTTTCTCCTCTATCTCATTTTGATTTCAATCACGAGGGGGCAGTACCTATCAAACTTCAATCCTTGATTCAGCTTTATCAATCCTAAAAATTTCTTTCCTTGGGGAAACCTTTCTTGAGACTTGACAATTACCTATTTATAGGGGTGTTGGCCTTGTCTTTTTCAATCTTCTTATCTTTGTCCTGATGTGTTCCCATCTGTCGATCACATGTCTGGGTTGTTTTGTGATCCCAAATTGATCTCACACTTCAAATTCATTCTTTGACTACATGTGTTTCCATGAAGATCACATATTAGTCAAAGAGGGGCAAATGTATGCACCCTAAAATGGTCGCCTAGACTTTGGGCCCCCATTCATCAATTTATCAATTTCCTGAATCAATGTTTTACAATATTTTCAATTCAAATCAATATCCTCGATCAAATTGTAATTATTTCAAATATTTCAATATTTCCTAAGGTTTGATCATTTATCCTAAGTTTTATTTAATTAAGAGAACATGCTCCATTTTAATTAAATGAAAAAATCTTTTAAATAATAGAATCACTTTATCCTAAGCCACATTTAATTAAAAGAAAAAATCCCTTTTAAATAAATTAAAAAATCTTTTAATTAAATAATGGAAACCATTTTGCGAAAAATAATAAATAAATAATAAAAGAAAAAGAAAAAGAAAAAGACTTTTTCTCTACACATTGAATGCACACTTTCCAAGATGATTGGAATCTCTTTTTTCCTCTTAATCTCTTCCACACATCTTTTTGCCTCTTAACTATGTCCATTAATTTTGCCTCTTGAGAATCTTGAGCACATGGATCAACCAAGATTTAATCTCCACCATTGCTCATTTATTTTTGCCTCTTAATCTTGACCATCCATTTCTTTATAAAAGGAGTCCTCTCCTTCTCATTTAGAGATCCAAGATTTTATATTGTTATGCTGCAGGTTTGGAGAGCGATTTTGGTGAAGAATTTGAGCACTTGAGCTTGAACATTGCAACTTCTCTTTTCTTGTCTTCTTCTCTCATACCCCATGGAAATACATTTAGATTAATATTTCACTTTCATATTAGATTAGATTCATATTTCCTTTCATAGAATAATCTTGCATAAGCATTTCCTTTCATAGATTAGTTTGCTTTTATGCATTGTTATCATTTATAATAGCTTCCATTTTCATTTGCATGCATACTTGATGATCATGGAGACTAGCATTCTTACTTTTCCTCTTTGAATCTCTCATTTTATGCTGTAATTACATGTGAACAAACTAGGTCTAAAATGAGGGCCTCCATTATAAACCCTTGCACTCCATGAATAGAGAGCTATGAGTCACCATTTGAGACCTCATTCTTGAGCAATCTTGGATATAATGACTCATAGAAGTGTGTCAACATTTTAGCACACAATAACACCATGTTTGTTCTTGAGGAAACCCTGGCCAAGGGAAAACCTTGGTGGGGATGATACCCACAAGTGATCCACTAATCAAAAGTATCCTGTTAAGGATGTTGACCTTGTTAGGAGTCTATTACATACATATAGTGTCTCTGTCCTGATTAAAGGACTCTAGGCCTTATTAGAAGCCTCAACCCTGCTAAGAGTTGGTATACAAAATAGAATTATTTCAAGATGAGCTCACTACCCAATCATGTAATGTACAATGATATCTATTTACAAAAGGGTAAGGTACATAGCCATTTACTACTGCCGAATAGATTTCCTATTCTGATTTAGCTTTCTAGCTTCTTCGCTTTCATATACAAAATCTGCTTTCTTTTCTTTTACAACATATATCTTCACATCATATCATTACAATATCTTATCACATCGAGCATATGTCTTCGCATTACATATTTCTTACATTTATACAAGTTATTAAGAATAATAACTTTACAGTCGGCTTTACAAAGCATAAACTCAAAACTAACTTCTACTACCCAAGAGTTAACATCTAGGATGTTGTCCCTTGTATGGTTAAGTCATTATTTTGATAAACAAAATAATCCCTTAACTATTTTACTTGTTTTATCTTCTTACTCTGTTCAGTCAGCTCTAACTCTGTTTTGGTAAATTTGCAATAACTACTTCCGTACATGTCATACAGACTTGCACTTCTAGATGTGTCTTTGTCATACATAGAATTATCCATGTTCAAGTGTGCATGCATTGAACCTTCTTCTATCAACATCACTATCCAAAACTATCTCTGGTTAGACTGAAAAATACTGCTTACACTTAGACAATTTTACTTGCGCTCTATCATAAATTCTTTTTGTCATAGTGCGATCTTCATACTGATTATATGTTTCCATAATGACAACTTGATATCTAACTTAGCCAAATTGCCAACAATCTCCCCCTTTGTCATTGGTGGCAACATATGAGAAAATTGGCTAAGTCATACAGAACTCCAAAATTGTGGACATAACAAAATTTCTTCAGTATACTTATATCTCCAAATATCTATAGAATATCTATACTCCCCCTAGGAGTATGCCTCCATACATTCTATACAATATATCATACTGTCTATACAATTCACAATTTTCTACTATTACTCCCCCTTTGACAACAATGACAAAAAAGGGTGCCAAAATAGTTCAACAAAAATGTTTACCTTGGATTCAAGATTGCAAAGCCAGTAGGCTTGCAACACAATCTGCAAAATTTATCTTTGTGCTCTCTAACTCTTTCTCCCATGATTTCTTAATAGTGTCTGAAACACTAAGAAGTGCACATAAACCATAAGATGCTATTTCACATGCCTTAAGATTAGCATAGTGAAATTTATCATAAGATGTCTTAGAGGTAAGACATTCTTCCAATTAACTTTCAAGAATACTAATCTTAATTGAAACATGCTCTCTTAATACAGTGAATCTTTTTAATTTCTTTTCCTTTTCATCGCTTAGAATCCTTATGTCATTATACAATTTACTTATTCTTTTCTCAACATCAGATATCTTCACATTCGGACTTGCTAAGAGATTTTCTATTGTATGAATTTCTACCTCTTTTGCTTTCATCTTATCTGCTATTTTTGATACAAGATCTTCAGATTTTGTACATTGTTTATATAGATATTTTCCTTTCTCCAAGCTTCTTCTTAGTTCTTTTATGTAAATATCTAGATTATCAATATCATTTATGATATTCTGACATATATCTTGAAATATTTTTGCTTCATAGGCTACTTGTGCTTTTACTGTAGCCATGTCTGATAGATTTGTGAATTCACTATCAAATTCTTTCACAACTTCCTTTGCTTTGACCTGTGGATGTGCCTCATTGATCTGACTGAATATAACATTTTGCAATTTTTCTATTACTTCAATCAGTGATCCTTCAAGGCTTTTAAATTTCTTATTCTTCCCAATGATTTTATTCAGAGATGAGATCAATTCTATTTGATCATCATCATCAACTTCCTGTCCAAGACTAGCAAAGATGGATTTAGTCTGTGGCTTCTCTGCTACTACCTTGGGTGTAAGATTGATTTCTGCTTGTTCTTGTATTCCTTCCTATCCTGCTACCTCTATTTTAGCTTGTGTTTCTACTTGATTTTATTCTACTTCTTCTTCTTGTCTAATTTCATTTTCTTCCTCATTCACTATCATACCTTGTTCCATAGCCGAATTGTCAACAATGTCCTCAAGATTACAAAATGGGTTGTCCCCACTGTCCAAAATGATATTAGTTCCTTCCACATTCATTGATTTAGCTTCAATGTTGATTGATGGTGGTAGTGATGGTGTAGGAATTTTCTATTTCTCAGCTTCTAATCCTTGATCTGGTGCACTTGTGTTCTCACTATGGCCTGAGGTCATTACCTTTATAACTGCCTGTTCAGTTTCCTTGTTAACTTCCTCATAGTTCCCTCCCATTATCAAGATGGTTCTCCTCGTCATTCTCAAATGTGTATTAAGATCTTTCAAAATTTCTTTGAAATGATCTTCATCTTTAATTTCACAGAGCTTCCTTACATAGTTTTCTCTTATGTTTCTATCTTCTTCTACTGCTCTTTTCTTTCTATTCACTAGCTTTTCAAACAATTCATTAGGAATTTTTCCATGAATACTGTCAAACTTCTTACTAGCCAAAATCATATGCCTGACAACTGCATTTTCTAAGTTCAACTTCTTAGAATAGTTGTACATCTCGTAGTATTTGTTCATATTAGAGAAATATCCTTCATTAATGATTAGAGAATTTACTTTCTCTATCTTCGGTTTCCATTTCTTCTTGCTGCCTCTAGTTTCTTCATCATCTTTTACTTCAGATACCTTCCTTTGCACTAGGTTAAATATTGTTTTCTGTCTCTTTCCTGGCCCACTTGTCATTTCCTTTACTCTTTTAGTTGGTGGAGTGGTGGTTCTAGTTGATTTCCTTGTTTCTTGTACCTCTTCAACTTTTACCACTTTTTCTAAATTCTGAACATTTTCAGTCTGATCTGTGACTGATGAAAGGGGTGGAATAGACAAAAATTCTTTTTATCAAATGTCTCTTATTACTACTACAGTCTACTTCGCAACTAGGAATTCATGTTCTGTCATTCCAGTATCCTTAAGAATTTTCTTAATGGTGTTGTCAACTCACTTTTTGGTTAATTTCTCTTCATGCAGAGACTTCACGGAGTTAAAGTTCTCCTCATAGGTTCCAAATCTAGAACTATTCACATCCAGCTTGCTCTTAAGCAATCTATTCACATACTCTTCTGCTTCAATTTTTGAAACTTCATATCCAAGAGGATCAATAAACTCAACTCTCGGTTCAACTGCTTCAATGAAAGTAAAATTAGTGTCAACCATAAAACATATTTCATTTTTATACTTCTCTACAATAGCTTGTGGAATCCTTGACCTTTTCTTCAAAGATTTTGAAAAGTTTTGATTACCAAGGTTGCGCTCTCATTAACCTTGTCAATAGGGTGTCTCAGATACACCTTGTTGATTCTATCTATAGTAGTCCTGTTATCATTCCAATCTTCTCCAATAGTGTATGGAAATCTTCTTAATAAATGAAAAAACATGTACATAATCAGAGAAGAGAATCTAAACTGTGAGTTCTTGGTTTTCTTTATCTTCTCAAGGTTCTCAAACAACTGAATTCTTAAGATTTCACACATATCTATTTGAACTTTATCAACACACATAAATATGTTGCATGAACCATTCCAACTACCATGTCATCTTCTCTAGAGTTTGCACAAAACTTAGATGTTAAGATCTTGCAAACAAATCTAATATCATCTTGTAATATCTTTCTGATTACTATCCCTCTACCATTATAGGATGACTTGGTGTTGACCAATATAGTCTTCTTCACATTTTTCTCATTAAAGGGCATGAATCCAGTTTTAGACAAACCAGTTACCTCATGAATTAGGTCTATAGTGATATCTATCACTCTGTCATCTAGCCAAAACTTCCCATTGTGAATTCTGCTTAAAATTATTTTAGTGCATTCATCATCATCAAATTTATAGTGCAGTGAATACTTTATAATTTCATTATCCTTCAGATGTTCAAATCCTTCTTTCAATGACATTTCCTAATTATATAACTTCTCATATTCCTTAGTCATGTTACTCTCACTTAGGGTTTCAAATTTGCATCTTAAATAACCTCTTACATCTTCTAAATGTAAAACTACATCTAGTACGGATGACAATGCAAGACTAGGGTTTTCTTCCAAGGGTTCGATTGGTTGCCTTTTAACTCTAGGTCTAGCAGTATCCCTTACATGATGAATAAGTGATACATCCATGAATTCTGCAAAAAAATTTAACTGCTTGATAGAATTTCTCAGTAAAATACCTCAATTTCGCAATTTAGGGCTTTGCATAGATCTGTCACAAAATTCTTTACCAAATCCAGCAAACTAATCTCAATCACCACTACATTGATCTTCTTATCACTTGTATTCACTTGAATGATCAAGTAATACCGATCATAAGATTTTAACCTTTCAATCTTTCAAGATTCTGACATCTCATTCAATTCTTTTGCCGCTTCTTTTTGAAAAGTTGTTCATGCTTTCTTGCAAAACTTCATACTTCTCGTGAACTCACATACACTCATATTAGATCATGCACTCTTAACCATAGTATCAATACATCACATACTACCTTACATTAATTGCGCAAGACTAAATCCATTCTATACTAATTTATAAATTATCCTAAGTTCCTACTCTAATACATTCTTTATGAATTAAGTGCTTTGAGATGGGTTAGGAAGTGTTTCTCACTTACTATCAGATACTTCACCTGTCTAATTACATTGTGTACTGAGGGTGTTTTCTTGATCTGTGGCTTTAACAAATTTCATTTCTTTTGAATTACTACAACATCCTTTCTGACTATTGCTTGCACTCTCATTTCTTTTTGTATAGTTTCTAGGATTAGGGTTTCTCATGTTATTCATTCTGCAAAATCTTTTTGTATGACCAAATTTGTTACATATCTGGAAAACTACTCCATTGTTTCCATATCTTGGTCCTGTCTGATTGATTTGTGATCTGCAATTCCTGGCAATGTGTCCAATCTTGTTGCATCTATAACACACAACTCCACTTTTTTAGTTCATATCTTCAGTAGGTCTCTTATCTGCATGGTTAGTATCTCTAAAAATTCTACTACTATTATTATCATTAGATCTAGGCTTCTTACAATCAATATCTCTATGTCCAAAACCATGACAATTATAACAATAACCATTGAGAGATTTGAATTGCTTACTTGTGCAATATTTCTTCATATGACCAAAAGTATTACATGCAAAACATCTACCTTTGAATTCTCTTTGTGTATCTTTGGGTGGTTCATCTTCTTTAGGTGGATTAGGTATGTCTTTAGATTTGTTAGCTTCATCAGGTTTCTTTTTATCTTTATTCTCGGAGACTTTCAGATCTGGTTCCTTGATTTCTTCACTTATCTTAGATGAGTAAAATCCAAGACCAGTTTTATCATAAAATGGCTTCTGATAAGACATTTGTTCATCAATCTTTTCACTGGTGGAATACAGTTTCTCGAGATATTGTTTAGACCGTGTCAGTTGTACTTTTCAAGTTCAGTGTATTGTAATTTGGTTTTCTCAAGTTTAGATGTCACTTTACAAAGTTTAGACTTCAGATCTTCATTTTCAGATTTCAGATTTGATTCATTCTTGTTGTTTCCATCTTTCAAACTTAACTTCAAATCTACAATCTTTAATTCATGTTTAAGGATCTCATTTTATTTCTTCAGATTTGAAATTTCATCACAATCTTTGATTTGTATGAAGGTTATTTCTTTTATTTCAGTTCTTCCAGCTTTTATTTTAGCTTCTCAATGAAGTTCTTTTCATCATCATATTTCCCTTTCAGAGTATCTCTTTCTTCAGTAAGAATATCAATCTGTTCAAGAGCTTCTTCAAGATTCTTCTGTAATTGATCCATATCCATAGAGATCTTACTCAAACTGCTAGGATTTCTCTGAATAACTTTCTTCCGAGTAACTAAGCCTGGATACCAATTTCTAGAAATAGGGAATACTAAGAGGGGGGGTGAATCAGTATTCTACAAACTTTTACTTTTACTCAATTATGGATATAGCAAATTAACTGGATGCTTGCAAAATAAAGAAAACTAAATAACATGCAAAGAAATAAAGCAAATGAACTCATAACACCATGTTTGTTCTTGAGGAAACCCTGGCCAAGGGAAAACCCTGGTGGGGATGATACCCATAAGTGATCCACTAATTAAAAGTATCATGTTAAGGATGTTGACCTTGTTAGGAGTCTATTACATACATATAGTGTCTCTGTCCTGATTAAAGGACTCTAGGCCTTGTTAGAAGCCTCAACCCTTCTAAGAGTTAGTATACAAAATAGAATGATTACAAGATGAGATCACTGCCAAAACATGTAATGTACAGTGATATCTGTTTACAAAAGGGTAAGGTACTTAACCTTTTACTACTGTCGAATAGCTTTCCTATTCTGATTTATCTTTCTAGCTTCTTCGCTTTCATATACAAAATCTTCTTTCTTTTCTTTTACAACATGTATCTTCGCATCATATCATTACAATATCTTATCACATCGAGTATATGTCTTCGCATTACATATTTCTTACATTTATACAAGCTATTAAGAATAATAACTTTACAGTCGGCTTTACAAAGCATAAACTCAAAACTAACTTTTGCTACCCAAGAGTTAACATCTAGGATGTTGTCCCTTGTATGGTTAAGTCATTATTTTGATAAACAAAATAATCCCTTAACTATTTTACTTGTTCTTTCTTCTTACTCTCCTCAGTCAGCTCTAACTCTATTTCGGTAAATTTGTAATAAATACTTTCGTACATGCCGTATAGACTTGTTCTTCCAAATGTGTCTTTGTCATACATATAATTATCCATGTTCAAGTGTGCATGCACTGAACCTGCTTCTATCAACATCGCTATCCAAAATTGTCTCTAGTTAGACTGGAAAATACTGCTTATACTTAGACAGGTTTACTTGTGCTCTATCATAAATGCTTTATGTCATAGTGCGATCTTCATACTGATTATATGTTTCTATAATGAAAACAACTTGATATCTAACTCAGCCAAATTGCCAACACAATCTCCCCCTTTAGCATTAGTATCAAAACCGACATGTATACATGTCGAATCTCAATTTTTTTTTCTAACTCCATATATACATATACACCAAAAAATTTCTATCACTTCTAAAAAAACTCCTCCTTGGTGCATGCTCCTGGTATGTAGTGAAGTACATTAGCATATACATGATTTCCCCCTTTTTGAAATTAATGCCAAAAAAAAATTGTACTTACAGCTTATAAAAATTGTGTTGTTGGGTTTTCTTCAATGAAGCCAAGAGGTTTTCCCATTCTTCTTTCAAGTTGGTGAGAGCAATGTGCTCAAGACCGACTTATGCATGCATATCAAATATGTTATCCAAAACTGATATCTCTAGTGTAGCTACCAAGGTTTATGCCTTCACAATGTTTCTCTCCATGATCTTTAGGTGAGGAAGCATCTCGGCTTGGAGCTCGGTGACTTGGTCACTTATGATGTCTTCCTGCTTCCTTAGATCTTCTCTTAACCACCTTAATTCTTGTACTTTAAGGATATGGTTATGAAAAGCATTTGGATCAGTTAGAGAAGTGTTTTCACTAGCTGAGACATATGCATCTAGCTTCTTGATTTTCTCACTGACCTCAGTAGTGAATATTTCCACGGTGCATAGTTTAGACAAAATTTGAATTATTTTTTGAGTTATTGATTGTAGCTCGGTATAACCTCAGAGAGCTTTACATTATTAATTGCCAATTCTTGGCTCATCTTTTCTGTTAATTTAAATTATATTTTTTCCTCTATCCTTTTCTTAGCATCTATGTCTGGGCATTGATATGTTGTGTAAGAGTTGCAAGTTGGTCCAAAATAGGTATATCTTCATTTATTTGAACATCAGGAATGACCTTCTACAGAATGTCTCTTACATCCTCTAAGATCTGCTTACTCTTACTCTCCTTCCTCGGTTTTTCTTGTGCAGACTTTTGTGTGCACAACTCTCCATACTTTCTCAATTCCTTGGGGTACAAAGTCCTTGGGTTATAGTCAGGAATCTCAATTGCATCATCCAAGGTGACTGACCCTTTTCCATGTTTCTTCTTCTTCTTCTTGGACTCTTGCGGAGATAACTTAACAAATGGAACTAGAGCTTTTACCTCTACATTTGTCTTGTCTAGCTCAGTTGACACTATTTCTTCCTTCTTCTGCTCCTCAGTGACCTGAGTATCAGTTGATTAAGTTGAAGCCTTTGATGTAGTGTTGGTGGTGTTAGTTTCGGTGGTCTCTACAGGCTTAGGATCTTCCTGTGTCTATGTGTCAACCTCTTTCTCCTTAGGCTCATTTGACTCTATAGTTCCTTGTATGCTTTTTCCTTGCTCCCCTGTTGTATCCTTCTGTTGCTCAGGGATTGATCCTTCAGGTTCCTTTTGAGTTATGATTTTAACTACTTGAACTAATATAGGAAGGGCACCCGGTACAATACTTATTGTTGGCTCAGTGGGGGCTTGTTCTTCTTGTTGAGCTCCAACAATTTTAATGTCCTCATCATTCTTAATGTCATCAGGATCACCATTAGTGATTTCCTCTATGAGTACATCATTTGAACCATTACTGTTTCCCTGTATAATCACCTACTCATGTGCATCCTAGTTTATTTCTTGGTACTCAGTGGAAACATTAGTATCAGGCACCTCGGTGTCTGATAGCTCAATGAGTTTCTTAGGTGCCAGATCTGCATCATCTGAATGGATGCCTTTTCATTTCCTTTTTGACTTCCTCTCGAGTATTATGGCCAAATCCATCTTGTCCACCTCAACTTGGGCTTGTAGAATAGAATTCTACAACAACTGACTATTCTCATTAATTTCCACCAGATTTTTATCAAGTATTTGTAGTGCCCGACTTTTCACTAGAAATATCTTGTAGTATGTCTTCATCAATTCCTCAATCTCGGGGACTATCAATGTTGGCATCACCATTACTAGGGACTGTTCCCTCATTCTCTTCTCAGTTTTTAATGCATAAGTCCATCTAGTCGATATCTTATCATATAAACTTTATGGTACATACTTGGAAAACTCTATGGGTACCTTCTTGAATTTGATCATCATCTGTATTACTGCTTCTTCTATTTTTTCTGATCCTTGGTTGACAAATGTTCAAACTGATTTATTTTTGGGTCGCTAAGACCTCAATTTTCTATTATGTTCTATACAACCTCATCAATTGAATGATCCTTATTCACAACAACCTTAAATTGATCTATGTCATCTTCTTCATCATCAATATCATCTCTTCCTCTTATTAGCTTCCTTCTTTTCTTTGGTGCCTTAGAGGTAGATTTAGTACCTCTCTTCTTTTGATAAGTCTTGGTCAGTGTAGGCATTGATATTTTGACAACTCATTTCTTTAGTGGTGGTGAAGCTGCAGTGGTTGACCTTGTTCATGCCCTAGTTTGTACTTCTGCCTACTTCTTCTTTAGAGTGGGCTTAACTGGTGTAGGTTCTACATCTTTGTTAGAATTGGTTACCTCATCATCATGTTCTTTGTTAGTAAGAAGTAACTAACCTTTGGTTGCCACTTCAACCAGAATGTCCTTGGATGCTTTTGCATCATCATCTCCAAAATTTTGCATCAATTTATTTATCATTTTCTAGATTTCTTGGTTGCCTTCCCAATGACTAGATCCATTTTAATTATTTGTTTAGCTTCCTCATAGGTTCCAAACCTAGTAGCTTTTGGATCCTTAGGCTCTTCCAGTAAAGCCTTGATTGACCTAGAGGCATGGTTAATATCAATTTCATATCCCATTGGGGCTAACCATTTTTTTCTCGGTTCAACTACCTTAATCAGTGTGTAATTTGTATCCACTAGGAAACAAATGTCACATTCATATTTTTCTACCAGTTTTCTCGGTATTCTACTCCTTGTGTTCATCCTATCCTTGAATTTCTCAAATTAAATATCCACCATGCTCACAAAATGATCACCCAAACTCTTTATCAAATTAGTAATTTGAAGTGTCACGGGCTTGTCGGTAGTCCAATCAACATTACCGATTGAAGGAAAAAAAATTTGCACATAAAATAATATGAAAAGCAATAGAGATCCAAACTTACATGTGTTGGATTTTTCCGACTAAATATTCTTCATATTCTCCTCAACTTCTCTCAACAACAAGTCAACAAGATCCAACTGAAATCCCTTTTTCACCATTTTGTATGCAATGTCAACTACTCCACATGGTATACTGTTGGGTTTTCTTGATTGAAATATTTTATACCCAATGACATATGCACCAAACCTTGTTTCAGGATTGCAGTGAGAGAAATAATCTAAGTCCACCATGTATTTATAGCATTTTCAACTTCCCGCTCAAACCTTTTTGCAATAAATGCTCGAACTAACACAGCTCGGTGACAACTATCACTCTCGGTGTATACCAAGAAATACATAAGCTCGATTAACACATGAAATTCCACTCGGTTAATACTGACGCTCGATTAACCTTGCTCATAGTTACCGACTAGTAACTTCTAACTCAGTCTAGCATATATCGACTGTAAACACTTAAAGCTCAAAACATGTACAACCATAGTGCATCTTAATTCATTTAGATTTGGTATGTGAACACTTGATATAAGGAATTGTATGATAGATATATCTAATTTAAATTATCTGTTTGATACATACCTTTTCATCTTAGGTGGAGGTGGCAATGTCACCCAATCCAATGGATGAGGTGTCACCAACTGCATTGCTTGACTCGACATTATCACCTAATGTTTTTCTCCACATAGTATTTCTTATCCTCATGATATCTTCAATTGTATTAACATTCTCATAGTTTTGTGTATCTAGTGCTCGGTCTCTGCAATCTTTACTTAAGTGACCAACTTTGTGATAGTGTAAACATGACATACCAGTACTTGTCCAGCTACAAGATCTGCCTCTCTAGTTCTTCCTCATGCAGTTAGCTACAACATGTCCATATCTTCCACACATTGTATAGTTAACCCATGTGTTATAATCCCAAGTATAAGCATTACCTTGTCTTCTTGGTTGATAGGTCTTGTTTTTTCCTTTCGGTGTCCAGACTTGCTTCATCTTTGTTTTGCATTCTTGTAAGGTGTGTCCATGCATGTTGCAAGTGCGATAGTGTTTCTCCATGTAGGGTTTTTTAGGAGTCCTATTCAACTTAGATCTGCACTCATGTGCTTGATGTCCATACTTTTTACAAGTATAACAATGACCACTAAACTTAGGAGTGGTTTTAGGATTACCTTTTTCTTTACTCCTGCAAACATTTGATGTGTGGCCCGGTTTACCATAGTGATAGCATGATAGTTTCTTAGGTGTTTGATTCTTGTAGGTGTTCACATGTTCAACTTTCTTAGATGATTCTCCCTTCTCATGTTTTCTTGTTAACTCACTATTCACTCGGTTGATTTCCTGACTTACAACAACCATCTAATTAGATATCTCAAAGTGATTCTCAGTAAGTCTTAGTATCTCAGATTCCTTATCTTGTAGTTTCTTAGCCATCTATCTTTTATCTTCAACAACCAAATTTATCTCTTGTGTAGCTTGTCTTGCATTATTCATCACATCAATCATTCTTACCATTTTTGCTTCTTGACCGATCTACAGGGCTTGAACTTGTTCAGTCAGATGAAGATTTTTCTTAGATAAATCAGAAATTGCTCCTTTAGATATGTCAGATACACTTCTTGAACTGGATCCAAAAATCTCAAATGGATCTTTAATGTCTTCTTCATGATAATCTATCTCACATTATTGAATAGCCATATCTTTTCTTTGGACCAGTAACTTCTTCAATTCATCCTTTTCTTTCTTGTATTGTTCAATGAAGATTTGCATCTGAATCTTTTGATTCTCAATAGTCTTGTCCAACTTGTATCTTTCCATCCTTAGATCTTTCCTCTTTAGTGATTAAACTTACAAATAAGAGAGCTAGCTTTGATACCAATTTTTGGGATAGGAAAGATAAAGTATTGAGAGGGGAGGGTTGAATCAGTACCCTTAAAAACTTTTACTAAATCAACAATCTGCAATAATAGTGTCTATCTCACCAACTAATTCTATTGTTTGCAACATACAATCAAATAACTTGTAAATGTAAAGTACATAAAAACAAACAATAAATCATTCATGAAATATAACACATGGCACCAATATTTTGGTTACGTAGGAACCCTTGTCAGAAGGTAAAAACTACGGTAGGGACGGCACTCACAAATTCTTCACTACTGTAGTAAATAAAGTATGTCGGTTAAGGCTACAAGTGTGATCACTTGTGGTGATCTTACCCTGTTAGGAGTAACTTAAGATCGATTAGATCTACCTTGTGAAAGGATTTTAGCATCACCAAATAAGTGTGCACCTAGTTAGGAGATTTACAATAGATGATTAAGTCTATTCTGTTAAGAGATTTTCAATCTTGCTACGATGGTTAAAAGATAACAAAAAATAGCTACAATTGACAAATTCAACTTGTCTGATTTAGATATATGAAATGCTAAATAGTTGTCACCTTGATGTGTAGTATATTACTCTTTGTCCTGCTTGGTAGCCTTGTATGCTTCTGATAAAACTGAATATTGTTTTTGATAACTGCTCAATCATGTAAACCCTTGTCTGAATTCTGATGTCCTATAGGTGGCTACTCCTTCATGAAATCCTTGTCATGTCCTTCTCCTTACTTATGTCAAAATGAAATCAATTAAAATTATATAGAAAATTGCTTTGACCTAATTAGGTTTACAACATCTTAGAAAACCTAAGATCTATGGTGTACAAAAATAACCTAGATCTAACTATTACATAGGAATCATCACAATAATTAATTGTTACATCCAAAATAAATGTGCCTCAATCTTTGTAAAATGTTTATAGATCCGTGTAAACTATTTGCATAGAGATATGTGCCATTACTGATTACTATGTCATTTCCTAAACAACTCAGTAAACACTACATTCTCTATTCGGTGAATAACCTAATGCTCGGTGTTCACTGACTCAGTGCTCGGTATACTTTGACTCTTGGTAAAAATACTCAATTAAACCTGTATATATTTAACTTTTAGTTCTACCTTGAGATTTCTTGGTATGAAGGCTTTATAAGTTCAACAAACTATCTTCTATAGCTTCTTATTTCATCTTTTACCGACTGATCTTATTTGATACTAATGACAACACTTAATGCTCAAATAGAGATATCATGTAATAGTAGAAATTATTTGGTGCAAGAAGACTCACTAAATGAACCAGAGAAGGAAAAGAACTTGATGGTCAGGAGAGAACTTTCGAGTGAAATTAATAAGAAGATCTGGTAAGGAAAAGTTTGTTCAAGACCAAATGTAGAGTTGTTGATGAAGTGTGGAAGGTAATCATTGATAGTGGAAGCTCAAAGAATTTGGCATATGAGGAAATGGTTTCATAGTTGCAGTCGGAAAGGTTGAAACATCCAAGACCTTATCATATTTCATGGATCAAGGATGAGCATACACTATTGGTAAGTGAACAATGTTATGTGAATTTAAAAATTGGAAAATATTATGATAAGGTGTTATCTGATATCATGCCTATGGATTGTTGTCACATTCTATTAGGTAGACCTTGGAAATATGATAGACATGCTATATATGATGGAAGATTGCATAAATATACTATTTGAGATGATGAGAGAAGACAAATCTTGTTACCTTTGATTGAAGAATATGTTAGTAATGTTTGTACACCTTTGAAAGTTTGTTTGATGGAAGGAAGAAAGTTTGTTAAGGATTTGAAGAAGAATGATGTGTGTTTTGTTGTGATTCCTAACAAATTGAGTGAGAAAATAGTGGATAATATCCCTAAAGAGGTGGATAAGATACTCACCGAGTACAGAGAGATCATTTTTTTATAATGTACCTGATGGTTTACCACCAAAGAGAAGTATTGATCATTGTATGGAACTGATTCCTGGAGCTAGTTTACCAAATAAGGCACCACATCGGTTAACACCCACCGAGAATCAGGAACTTAACTGACAAATCCAAGAATTATTGTAGAAAGGTTTGATCTGAGAAATTTTAAGTCCATATGCAGTACCAGATGTATTGGCACCTAAAAAGAATGGAGAATGGTGAATGTGTACTAATTCTAGAGAAATCAACAAGATAACAGTGAAATATAGGTTTCCTATACCGAGTTTGGATTACATAATGGATAATTTGATTGGAGCAAATTATTTTACCAAAATTGATTTGAAAAGTGCATATCATCAGAGAAGGTGATGAGTGGAAGACTGCTTTCAAGACAAGAGAAGGTTTATATGAGTGGTTGTCTATGCCTTTTGGTTTAACTAATGCACCGAGTACTTTTATGAGATTGATGAATGATGGTTTGAAGAAATTCTTGGGTAAATTTGTGATTGTATGCCTAGATGACATTTTGATATTCACTAAGACCAGAGAAGAGTATTTTTTGCATATTAAATAGGTATTGCATAGATTGAAAGAAGAAAAGTTGTTGATTAATTTGAAAAAGTGTTCCTTCATGAAAGAAGAGATTGTGTATTTAGGATTTGTGATTTTAGCTGATGGTTTGAAAATGGATCGTGAGAAGGTTGAAGCTATTTTGAATTAGCCTACACCTAAAAGATGCTAGTGAGGTAAGACCATTTCATGGTTTAGCAAGTTTTTACCAAAAGTTCATCACAAATTTCAGTTCAATTTGTAATGCTATGACTGAGACTATGAGAGGAGATAAATGAGAATTCAAGTGGACACATGGAGCTGATAAAAGTTTTGAGACTTCAAAGTAGAAGGTTGTTGAATTACCTATGTTTTCTTTACCTAATTTTAATAAGGTATTTCAAGTTGAATGTGATGCAAGTGGTAGTGCAATAGGAGCTATGTTGAGTCAAGAAGGTAAACCTGTTGCTTTCTTTAGTGAGAAGTTGAATGATGTAAAAAGGAAAGATTTTGTGTATAACCAAGAGTTCTATGCTATTGTTCAAGCCCTCAAGAAATGGAGACATTATTTGATACCGAGTGAATTTGTGTTGTAAACTGATCATAAGGATTTATAGTATTTAAGTAGTCAGAATAAGTTGAATCAGAGACATATGAAATGGGTTGAATATCTATAGAGTTATACATTTGTGATAAAACATAAGAGTGGAGTCACTAACCAAGTTGTTGATGCATTGAATAGAAGATCTTTGATGACTGAGATGAGAATTAAAGTTCTTGGTTTTGATGACATGAAATATTTGTATGAAACTGACCCTAGTTTTTCTAAGCTGTGGAAAAAATGTAGAGCACCTATTCAAGATCAATCGAGTACTAAATGGGAAGACTATTTCATTCAAGAAGGTATGTTGTTTAAAGGTATTCAGTTGTGTATACAGAGAGGATCAATGAGAACTAATTTGATAAAGGAGAAACATAGTAGTGTTTTGGCTGGACATTTTGGCATTGACAAAACATTGGATTTGCTTAAGGAGAAATACTTTTGGCCATAGTTGTATAAGGATGTTTAGAATTTTGTGAAAACTTGTGGAGTTTGTCAAGTTGCAAAGGGAGTAAGTTAGAAAACTAGATTGTATACATCGATTTTTGTTCCTGAGAAACCTTGGATTGATATCAATATGAATTTTGTTCTTGGCTTACCAAAGATAGTAAGAGGTAATGATTCTATATTTGTTGTTGTGGATAGATTTTCAAAGATGACACATTTTATACCCTCTAGAAAAACATTAGATGTAGTGCATATAGTAGACCTTTTCTTTAAGGAAATTATTAGATTACATGGATTACTGAGGAGTATCATCTCTGATCGAGATAGTAAGTTTGTTGGATACTTTTGGAAGACTCTTTAGAAAACATTGGGTACCAAGTTGAGGTATAGTTCTACATTTCACCCACAGACTAATGGACAGACAGAGGTTGTAAATAGAAGTTTGGGTAATATTTTAAGATGTTTAGTTGGAGATAAATTGAGTAATTGGGATTCTATGTTGGCACAAGAAGAGTTTTCATACAATAATTCAGTGAATAGGAGTACTGGAAAAACATTTTTTTGAGATTTTTAATGGCATACAACCGAGAGGTATATTAGATTTGAAGAACATTGTTGACGAAGAAAAGAGAAGTGTTGAAGGAGAAGAATTTTCAAAATTCATGAAGACATTGCATGAGTAAGTGAAACATAAATTGGAAGTTAGTAATCGAAAATATAAGGATAGAAAAGATAGATCAAGAAGACAAGACTTTTGGAGTTGGGGATGAAGTAATGGTTCATCTGAAGAAAGGAAGATTTCCTGTTGGAACCTATGGAAATTTGAAAATGAAGAAATTTGGTTCCTACAAGATATTGAGAAAAGTTGATAGTGGAAATGCTTATGAGATTGAATTACCTGATGACATGGATATCTCACCTATATTCAACATTGAAGACTTGTATGAATATCATGAAATTGATGAAGAAATGACAGTACCGAATGATTATCCTAAGAAGCAGACATAAGAAGTTGACCAGATTTTGGAACAAAGAGTTGGCAGAAGCACAAGAGGAAAAGAGTACATGGAATATCTGGTAAAGTGGAAGAACAAACCAATTGAAGATAGTGCGTGGATTACACAATCTGAGTTGGATTCAACTTGAGTTGTACCTACTGCATGATTTAGAGAATCATCTCAAAATAACCCCAAGTGTCTGATGCAGGAGCATCTCAAGTTTTTGGAAATCCTGTATCACCAAAAATAAGTTAGAGTTTTTTTTCTATGCTTGGTAGTTTCTTTTGGGCTCTTGGTGATGTATTCCTATTTCCACCGACAAGGCTCGATTGCTACTCAGTTTCTTCATTCACCGAGTTGGCTTGGTTGGTTCATTGAGTTAATTTCTCGTCGCTCGGTAATCTTTCTCACTGAGTGGTTTATTTTGGATTTCTATTGAGGTTGACTTGTGCATTGAATTTTGGTCATGGATTTAATGTTTACATCAATCATTGGGAAGTGTGTGGACCTAGATCTAGTTGTTTCTTTCTCCAAAGATGGATTTGAAGGCTGACTTGTCTCGGTAGCCTCTAGTATAAATAAAGTAGGTTGTTGTAGTTTTAGAGATCAGTTCAAGGAGATAGGAGATAGGATCTAAAATTTCAATCCTCCCATGTTGGAGGACAATTATAATTGAATTCTGATGATAATTGGTCATAACCGAGAAGGCCTTACATCCTGACATGTATGAATCTATTGAAGGATAATATATGATTTCCCTACATTCTCTCTCTCTCCCTATTGTTATTGCTTTCATGTTTTGTTTCTCCAAGGAGGTTAGTGATTTGGGTGTGCCTTTGGCCTCTCATCCCGCCCTCTCTTGCGTCAGTGTGACTCAACATCATGGTTTAATGGGAATTTTTTTTGGTAATATTATATTTTATTATTTTAAGTTGGGAAAGAACATGGCCTGAACCATTAGTGGTAATAACCAGGGGTACTACCATCCCAAAGAAAACACATGAAGATCCATAAAAAAAACTACAAAAATAAGAGAAAGCCCTTAAATACATGCCACAAATTATTCTTTCAATTTTGTAGCATCCTTTTGTTACAAGCTAGGGTTTCCGTTGCATCAAAAGATGGACCTGTTAATGCTCGATACAACCACTAAACTTATATAAGAAACAAAAGGTGGTTAAGCCATGTCACAAATCCCTAGGGGAGCATTGACTATTTTTCCAATAATCTCCCCCTCAGCATTACTCGAGGGGATTCAAACCTGTGACCAAGATCTGATACCACTTGTTACAAGCTAGGGTTGCTGTTGCACCAAAAGATCAACCTGTTAATGCTCGATATAACCACTAGACTTATAGAAGACATAGGAGGTGGTTAAGCCATGTCATAAATCCTGAGGGGAGCGTTGACCATTTTGCCAACACCTTCAAATGAGACCATAAAACCATATTACATGAGTGTTTCTTAAATTTACTACCTTTTCTCCCTTTCACCATGTGCCAACCGTCTTCTAGATTGGTAGCCTCCTTCCATTCAAAATATTTTAGCTCCCTTGTGAAATCCTTCATGCCTAATTCCATTTCTTGGGTCTGATCAACCATTGATAATGTAGCCATCTCCACACTATGAGTCCCCATTGGTATAAATTTATTTTCCTTCCCCTTCGGGGTGTTAATTTATTTTTATTATGCTACCTCCTTGACTTCTTCATTTAAACCAATGTTCATACTTGGTGTTGGATGCCCTTCCTGAGTAGGGGACTCATGAGGCTTCTTCATCACTTTCTCAACAACAACCTATGAGAAAATTCATTATTTATCACCTTTCTTCTCAACTGTATAATGCTATTAGGAGAAATATTTCCACCAGGAAGTCTTCTTAACTGATTTATCTTTTCCACAATGTACAGTTTGGAAGCATCTTCTACATTTGAAGGGAATCCCTTCATAATCCATAGGTTGAATCCAACATGCTTTTGGAGTTTTTATTGAGATTTTAAAAAGAAACCTAGCAGATATATCCATTTCAACTAAAATACAAGCATATATAGAATGAAAGAGTTTTGAAGAGATTTCATCCACCATCAAAGAATATCCCAAATAATTTCCAACCACCTATAACAAAGAATAAAACTAAAGATGAAGATGGAGATTAGGGAGTCTTACCCAGAGTGAAAACTTGTCAAATAATTCTGTAGAAGCACAAAAACCAGGATGCCATGATTTCAACATCAAGGGAAACTTCTCTTCCCAACTCTAGAAATGCTCACATAAAACTTTATTTTTTTCAAGGTTGGTTTCAAATACAACAATGAAAAGCCCCTTTTACATAGGGTATATTTTAACACAACCATCAACAATAGGATCCTAGTACTCATAAATCCACATATGAAGCTCATTCAACCTTGGCCAAAGGCCTCTGGAATGCCCAATCACACCCAATTAGAGAAAGCTTGAGCATTATGACTAATCTCCTCCAAGGCTGCCTAATTGAGATCCGCATAAACAACCTTGGTTGATGGAGTTAAAAAAACCCACAAATCACCTATAATTAATTGTTGTATCCCTGTCTATTGCATTTTTTGAAAACACCTAACCACTATCCCGAGCCATCAATTCCTTCAATCTTGAGAAATCCTCACACTAAATGGTAGCTTTGTAGGTGTGGAGACTCCCATTATTTTTTTAGCTTTCCATATTTCCTTCCCCACGACCCCCCAGTTACCACTATCAGAGCACTCCATGCACCTCTTTCCTGTAAATGCATGCATTTTCCCTTTTGTCCAGTCTGACATCTATCTGCGTTGCAAGAAGAGTATCCCACTAAAAACCCTACAAATCCCCTTTTCCATATTCAAACATCCAAGCTTTCCTTACCTTCATTATAGCCCCGCATCGTCAATCATAGAACCTCTATTCCATAGAAAGGAGAATAAGTAAACTTCACCCTAGCACTAGGCTCTAAAACCCTATCTCCAATGGTCAGAGAATTTAGATAGCTCTACAATGCCATCTTAAACCTATTTAATGGGAATTTTTGGCAACAATGTGTATTGACCATTTGATGGTGGATGATTTTCTTTAGTCTTATAGATTTTTTGACGTGCTCTTAGATCTTATTGTTTAGAAGAGTCTTTCACATTTATAGATTTAGTAGTAGGAGATGGTTATTTACATGTTGATTGAAGATGTTGACATATTCGAGCCATGAAATACTTATGGATTCTTTAGTTGAGGCATTGTTTATGCCTTGTTAGCTCTGATGGGTGATGTTTGGTTTAGAGTATTTTTATTACTATATCATAATGTATTCTTGATTCCATATTAGATTTTTGGATTGAAACATTGCTCTTGATAACATGATATTTTAATTGGAACATGTGTTCTTTACTTATGGAGATGTGAGATCATGATGTCATGTTTATGTTCCCAATTTCATGGTTGGAGATTCGACATTGATCTTGGTTGGTTCTCTTTCTATTGGGTACATGATTGTTTTCTTAATTACTTCATTACGATGCTATGTTGTATTTGGATTTTGGCATGAATTGATCAATTATAGTTTCTCATGGATAATTAGATACATATGTGAGTTTAGAATTATCTTGCAGTTATAAATAGATTTTAAGATGGTTACTATTGATAATATTTCAGTAGGAAGTTCAAGGAGCTTTCACCTTAGTTGGATGTAAGTTCAACATGGAT
This sequence comes from Chamaecyparis obtusa, assembly GCA_027943335.1. Taxonomy (NCBI): domain Eukaryota; kingdom Viridiplantae; phylum Streptophyta; class Pinopsida; order Cupressales; family Cupressaceae; genus Chamaecyparis; species Chamaecyparis obtusa. The sequence continues at coordinate 757,220 of BSBK01005492.1, read as the reverse complement.
CTATAAGGAATGTTTTAATGGATAAGTGATAATGACTTGGATATATTTGAGGATAATTCTCATTCCTTTCTCATGGTCTTTTTGTTTATTTATTACTTGAGAAGTATTTCCCATAGTTCCTTTTAGATTCTTTATGTTTTATGTTTTTATCTTTCACATATGTGGATCTTGAGATATGGATATATAGTTCTGGAGTATTAATTTGAGGGATGGATAACATGGTTATCTCCTTATGTATTAGTGTTTACTTACTATGGAATTCATTGATATTAGGTTTAGGAGATGGTATTAAGCTATTTTTCTTGATATGGGAATAGATACTTTACGTTTCATCTTCTTGGTTTGAGAGGCTTACATCCATATTGGTTACATGATACATATGTTATGTTTGATCTATGAGATTGAAAGAGATGGGATTTTATAGGACTTTTCTTTTGGGGTGTTGCAGAGGAGATTTTACTTAACATAGGTTTCATTTATAGGTTTATATAGAAGGACATGTTCATGATTTGCAGTTTCTCTCCTTGGTCTTGGTTATCTTCCTATATGTTTGGTTTCGCATCACACTAGTTTTTAGGTTTAATTGGAGCTATGGTGATCACTTGTTTATGGTAATGTATTTTCACTTTTTATTTAGGTGATGACATAGAGGTTTCTTTATCTCTTTCCTTTGTTGGGTGTGGATAATATGGGAGAGCAATGAAGATTTGTAGTAACAGTTGTACTTATAGGATATTGTTTTACAAGTTTTGAATGTGTCATTGCAGATGTTCCTTTTTACTAAATGATGTTGTTTACATCTTTTATGAGATGTCATTGATATACTTGATATGCATTGAACATTTTTTTATTTTCATTACCTATGTAGTGGGAATTATTGGATGTGTTTATCCTTTGAGATGCTTGCACATGAATCTTACTTTTTTGGTTTATGGGTTGTATATGTTTATGGAATGAGTTTACTATATTTTTTAATAACTTCAACGTGTATATATATATATATATATATATATATATATATATATATATATATATATATATATATATATATATATATATATATATTTGTATCTTTTAGCGCTTATTTTTTGTGTTATTTCGGATATGGATAGTGTATGTTGACAATTACTAATGTATATTGATACCTTTGGTTTGAGTATTTATGGACATGATATTATTTGAGGCATGAATTATACTACATTGTGACATATTATGTGGCTTCTCTACGTATGAATTCTTATCTTTTTGTATTGGCATGATGGAGGATGAGAGAATTCATGTTTAGGATGGTGGTCACTTGGTTTTTATTACAAGTATCTTGATGGAGAACATGGACCACTTTGACTCCTTGATGGTATATGCGGCTATATAGGGATTGTTCCCTTGTTCATGCTTGAGGTTCCTTGTTACTCATTATGTAATGTATACAACATGTGGAAGAATTTTAGGTGTAATACCCCAAAAATGGGTTATAGGTTCATTAACCTCTTACATCAACAATTCGATCGAAATCGACATCAAAGTCCTAGCCTAAGGCACATCTGCACATCAGTTTATCAAAAATTGATTTTATCCTAGATCTGCATTGGGGAATATTCCTTGAATATTCCTAATTATCCTAATTATCTTTGATTTAATAATTATTTGGTGATAAATCCTATTTATCCTAAAGTTTGATTAATCAGATTTAATACTGCCACTTAATTATTTAATTAAATTTAATTCTATTTATTCCTAAATTGTATTATTTAATTTTGACAGTAAATCAAAAATCTCATGACTGATTGATTAAATTCTTATTTAATTTAATTAATGTCATTTGTCAATATTTAATAATATAGTTTTGAATAAAAGTTTGATTTAATAATTGATTAACCCATAAATCAGTTGTTTTAAATTTAAAGTCAGTTAAGTTGAAGATAAATCACTTTATTTTTAAATTAATTCATAATTATGTATGCACATTTGAAGGAGCAGTTAAACTTTAAATTAGAAAAAACAATTTAAGTTGTTATGTTTTGGAAACTCAACATTTATTTTGAGTTGAAAGCTGATCTAAACTTCTGATTTGAGTTAAAAAGCTATTTTTGCATGATTTGCATGATTTTGTGAGTTGATCTGCTTCTAATTTCTTATTAACTCAAAAATCAATCTGAGTTCATCAAGAATGATTTATGGCTTTTCTCAATGCATCCTCAAGCCCTCGATTTCTATAAAAACAAGGCTTAGCTCTTCACAATTAACCACTCTCAAATTTGCACAATTACTCTAGCGAATTTGCAGTTGAAGGATTGAGCACTTGCGACAGGCGATTTGTGTGATTTTTCATTGTTGGTCATAAGCATTCATAGTTTTTCATACAATCTCATTCATTCATATTGGTTTTAAATCTGTATATCATTTCATTTTCATCTAGATTAGTTTCATACAGTTTTTCATCCTAATTGCATACAAAATCCAAAAAAATAGATTAATCTGCATTCATATAGTTTTTCATTCTTTTGCATTCAAATCCTTCGTTTAGGTGTTGCATTGTCACTAATCTTGATTTCAATCTGAGAACATCATACTCACACCTACTAGAAGGTAGTAAATTGCTTGGTTAGCTTAGTTTCAATTACTTGCAGATTTCAATTTTGCTAACCTCTAATGTTTTACTGAAGTGTTGTGTCCGCAACTAGGTACAATTTTCACACACACATTAGGAATTAGGTGTCACACACCTTACATATTCTTTATAACATCTAATTTGTTATTATGTGTGTAATGAATATAGGGGAACCTAGAAGTACATGCATCACTAGGATTTAATATTCTTGAGGTCACTTTATGTGTTGTATGTAACATTGGGAAATATATTCAATGTGAGGTCTCATATTAGAAAAATGTATTTAATTCAATGTTGGAGAAATATTAAAGTAAAAACTTAGCAATCAATATTAAATGTGAAGTCAATGGTTTTATGTAATACCACTTAGTGGTTTTGTGTGAGATTATTTATATAAAAGAAAATACAAGCATAGTTTCCTAAGGTTTGGTAGTTGGGGTTTTGAGTCTTCTTTTTAAGAGTGCATTTGTGAAGAATGGAATGATATGTATAGATTCATGCTTGGACACATGAACGATCCATTGTAGAGGCTTGATGTTTCAAATATGTTCATGGAGGCTTGGAAGATGTATTGTGATGTTTATTGTTGAATAATGTTAGAAAGTAAAGTCCACCAAGATAACTGAGAGGGGGGAGGGTGAATCAGTTATCAGATAATTATAAATTTTATCATCTTCAACAACATTTAACCATGTAAGCAATGCAATTACTAACCATATAAAGATATTCATACATAATGACACAATAACACAAGATATGTTGGCTAGGGAACCTCTTGATCAAAGAGTAAACCCCAGTGGGAATGATGCCCACAAAAGATGCACTAATATGAATATTCCTTGTGAGAGGATGGACTTTGTTAGGAGTCTTATAAAATACATTCAGTACATATAAATCCCTGTTAGGAGATTTTGAATCCCTGTTAAAAGATTCTAACCCTATTAAGAGTTATGGAAGACAGAAGGACCCACTGCCCAAATAGCTTTAGGGTAAGATCACTGAACACACTGTCCAAATAACCTTAATATTATTCAGTAGAATAATATGAAATATGTTACCTCCTTACTGTGCCAAACCGCACTCACTAGTACATCAGATCTCAATTCCAGATCTCTGTACTTCGCATGTCTTCCTTCACAATTTTGCTTTCACAACCTCTTAGAATCTTTTCTTCACTTCATGCTTACATTCGCATGCAACCAAAACCATGCTCACACTTCTTTCATATTACAACTACATACAATAAGGAAAAACATTCCTTTCTTTATACCACACTCAAATAATTACAAATGAGTCGGCACACAATTACAAAATAAAAGTTTCCACACGCTACATCAAAATTACACAAAACTGTCGGCTTCCAGATGCAATAACTCTTCACTCGTGTGACCTCAAAGTTTGCACTGTGAACCAAGTCACCATCAATGTGTCTCAAACTTCCCTTTAACTGTGCAAAACCAGATTCCATCCCGATTAGGAGATATCATCTGATTTCCACAAACCGCTACTCAGGAACACTGCCTGAATACTGCTTTTACCAAAATACTCATAACTTTCACGAATCAATGAATTATTGTTTGTGCTCTTAACCATAGACAAATAACATATGAAAGAGTATAACATCAACATCGCATAGCTCCAACTGTAATATCCCATGTGCGCTAATCAAAACACTATCTGCTTCTCTGCTAGTCTCCAGAAGATCACTGTGTTGACATCAATGACAATCATAGTCATGAATGCAACAAAAACTGCTACAGAATGACTGCCAACATCTAGCATTCATTCCTAACAAATAATACATGAGAAATGGATGCTTATAGAGGCTAGTTTTTTCCTTCTTAAGGATTTACTAGAAACTAATACATTTGGTGTGAATTTCGGACGACAATTTTCAACAAAGAAGTCATTTTGGTGGGAATTTTTTTTTAAAAAAAAAAAAGTCCCTGACATCGTTAGAATGCTGACGTCCATCCATATGACATCAAAATTCTAACTGACATGAGAAATATTTTAAAAAAAAGGCCTCATTCTATATTTCATATTCGCGAGAAATTTTTGAGCGGCAAATAAGGGAATCAAAACTAGGAGATTGGATTGGCTACATATCCGTCAGAAGACATCTGCGTTCTCATCACCCAACATTGAGTTCTATAGAGGAACTTTATTTTGGAAAAAATAGTGATAGCTATGGGTCTTACCCCTCTTTTCTATTATTCAGACTTTGTTTCCTTTGTTGTAATGAAGTCACATGGCTTGGAGTTATGATGATGTATTTTGATGTCTAATCAATTTGGTAATGAAGAAAAATGAGTTACCTTTCTATTGGTTTAAGTTTTATGCTTTGTTGTGACTTTTAGTGGGAGATCCATCCATTTGATTCAAAACAGTCATAAAACCATCAGTGAAAAGGGTTTGAGCACTCAAAAATTCTAAGATTTTGGATCGAGATGGTTCATAGAGATATCTAATTGTTGCAATTTTTTTGGAATGAAATGGTTAAGTATTTGAAGAGTTCTAGAAAGCCCTAGTGTAACAGTTTATTAAGCTTAAGTGACTGTGATAATAATTAATCATTTTTTGTTAAGAATTGCTTCTTAGGACTGTTACCAAGGAATGAACATGATATAATAAGGTTGAAAAGGATCTAAATAAACTTAATCATGCTGTGAATCATGGTGCCATAGGTTTCTCAAAGTCTATTAGAGGGAATAGAGGATGGCATGATGAATGCATTTCCCATTTGATCTAAGAGCGCAAAAGAAACCTACAAACTACATAAAATGCACATATTTCTTACTGATAAAGACAAAGAACATGGAAAGGAAACAATTAGTTAGTTAATGTTTGAAACTCCTACCACTACTATTTATAGAATTTTGAAGGAAAGATTTTCTTTGCTTTAATATAGAAGCATACCAAAGACATATCTAATACATAGATATTTAACAATTATAACTAGAGGCACAATAAGTCTTTTTTAGTAGATTCCTATTTATATTCTTGATTAGGGTATACATCAAACTATTTGGGACTTAGTAACAAGAGTGTACCTTTTTTTAGGATGTAGCCTACATAAGAAATGAATATACTTAATCAACAATGTCGAATTCCGGTCTAATTCACTTAAAGAGATCTACCCAGGCACCAAGATCACAAATACCAAAACTTTGTATTTTGAAAATGGGCATATAGGAAAAATGCATAATAGCAAATGGATCTACAAAATCTTTAGATGTGGATAGAATTCATAGTTTGATTAGTTGTAGACCTTTTTAGCTACCATTTATGGGTAAGAATTTGATTCTTTGCATCTCTTAATTCCCTCTTTGGCATGTTCTTGAGATCTGTGATTTGAATCATAGCATTGACACCACCAGGTTTAAAATTCATGAGCTTGATACCCTTCTCCAGAATTTGGACTCTCCACCTCATAAACATGTGACAACATATTTTAAAGAGTCACTTGCTCTTATTAATGATCTCACACAATTAATTGTTATGTTTCCTATTGTGTGGACATGATATAATGAATGTAGGTATATCTCATTTTCTATGGAGGATTTTTCATCTTCAAATTTCTTTTAGCCACCCAATACAGGAGCATGTGCCTTAGGCCAGACCTCTTCGACTAAGAGCCAAGGACTAGAGGGTATCTATTCCACCAAATTCACTCAGGACATTGATCTCGACCTCATCCCTTATGATGTTGGAGCCTTGCCTTTAGCAAGACTTGATCTCTACTAATCTCTTTAAGAACCTTTCAACTTCACTAAAAGACAAAGAACTTAATGATGAAATATCCTATTTTATTATTTGAATAATAATAATTTGTCTATATGTGATGTAACCTAAAGATAACAACAAAGATAGACAAAATATATATATATATATATATATATATATATATATATATATATATATATATATATATATATATATATATATATATATATATATAGTAACAAAGATAAACAATAAAGATCATAAGATTATCATTCTATATATATGTGGTAATAAAGCATGTTACTTGGTATGAAGGTGACAAGTGTGTCATTTTAATTCGTTGGAAAATGTGAGGTCATAGAGATCTAATCTCCTCCATCGTTGGTTGTCCTTTCATTAAGGACGAGGGAGAATCGGAGTATGTGAATCTGAGAGGAGCACAACAATTTGCAGTGCCCAATTTCAGGAAATGGCTTCTCTTTGCTGCAATGTTACCCAAATTTCTTCCTTCCTAGTCAACAAATCAGTGAGCGGCAGCCCCTCCAGATCTCCATTGCGCTCTGCTCTTGGTAAGTCTTGGTTTCTTTACGCCTCTGTTCATTCTCTTTACCACTTCTATTGCCATCAAATTTTTTAGGGCTTTTCTAATTCTTTCACGCTTGTATGAAATCTGCTTCAAATTTTCAAGGGCTTTACTAATTCTTTAACAATTGTATGAAATCTGCTTCAAATTTTAAAGGGCTTTACTAATTCTTTAACAATTGTATGAAATCTGCGTCAAAATTCATTGCAGTTGTACCCTCCTTTCAGAAGAATGGGATAGTGTGCAGGGCACAGAAAAGTGAGAGCGAGGAAAAGAATTGCCTGCCGAGCTTAGCTGCTCCATTAATGGCGGCTGCAGCCTTTTCAGTTTCCAGCAGCAAAGCGTTTGCTTTGGTTGATGAAAGGATGTCAACAGAGGGCACTGGACTTGGGTTGGGTCTGAGCAATCCCCTCCTTGGATGGATTTTACTTGGAGGTTTTGGACTCGTCTGGATCGCTTACGTCACCAGTTACCAGGCGCCAGAGGATGAGGATTCCGGTCTTTCTCTGTAAACAGCCATCCGGGGAATTCTTATTCTTAATTTTAAAAAAAAAAACATGTTTAAAGAAGGAAACACTATTGATGTATTGATCAGGGTTTAGTTTCATAGAGGTTTTCTTCTGTAATAGCCACACATCATGTTGTAGTTGTGATCGTCTTGTGCAAATAGTTGTTTGCCCTTCTCATGAATCTGATAAGTTTAATGTATTTTGGCATCCATAGTTGCTATTCTTTGAAGCAAATAAAAGGATTCCTCTCAATTGTCTGGGATAATTAATTAGTTAATTAAAGTAATTATATGTAACTAATCTGGATAAAATAGTTGAGTTTAGAAATAGTATTGGAATTTAAAGAATTTTTATAAAAACTTATTATAATGACATGTTTTGTACTTCAAATTTAATTGTTGTTATAAAATTAGTACTTGGTAAGAACAGATAGAGGAGAAATAAATCATTATTTTCTAGATTAGTCTTGCACACATAGGCTTGTTCTTTGCACTTAGTTACTTTTAACTTCTTCCTTATTAGTATTGAACTCGCTCTTCAAGCTTGAAGGTTGCACTTTGACTTTTTAGATTTTTGTTTGTTTTTGTTATATGAAAAGTATCATGTTAGAAAGCATTAGTGGAATTGTTATGCTAGGGCAGCGAAGTTAACTAGCTTCCCATCTCATGTCTTAAACAAGTTCATAGTTTGGTTCATTAATTTAGAATAATCTTGAATATAAGCAAATTCAACTCTATCTTTATGATTGTGGATGATATGATTAATGGTCCAGATCCTCTTGTGATTTCATGATGATTCTTTTTTCTTAGTAGATCTTTTAAATAAATTATGGCTTATCCTCTTACAACACCATATCTTATGAGTTAAATGAGAATGATTAGTTGAAAGAAAGTTAGATTGGACTGTAAATTTAACTTAATTTAGAAAACTAGGAATCAATCCTACACATGTAGTTCCAAATTGAGTCTATGTTTGTACCTATAATTTTGAACAAAACTCAAAATAATAGATGTAAGGATTGGGTCTAAGACCAATGGGGAATAAAGATTCATAATCAAATAAATTAAAGGGTTGATAACAACTCTTGCACAAAAATAAATTGTTTGGAAACTAGATTATTGCATTGCATATAAAAGGTCGAAGTGAACCCAAAACAAAATGAGATACACTTTTCACCCTTACATTTTCCCTCACTCTAACTTGCATGTGAACAACTATGCATCTTGTATGTCAAATCGAACAATTTGTCAACATGTAAGTTAATGACAAGCATGTATAAAAAGTAAATGGGTATCCATGAAATAATCCACACATGCTCCATGCGATGATAACTCCATCTTCAAGTCTAAAAACAAAAAAATATTAGTGACATGTAATAAAAATATGAAATAAGCATAAGAAACTACTTAACAATGTTAACAAACAATGTGTAAAAATATAAAGGCAGGTGTAAGATTGTGAATTGATCATTTTAATCCAAAAGAGAGCACAATCCACAATAATAAAATTAATAATTTAAGGTTGTGGAGGAGCTAAGTGATATATGGTTTGGGGAACAATATTCCAAATGAAGATCTAGATGTGTTGTATGTGTTCAAAAATAATATGGAGATAAAGATTTAAATGGAGAAGAATATGAGACTTGAATCCACCTATGTTATATTAATCTACGCATTAAACACATGACCTAATCTAAAGAGATATGTAAGTATACCTTTTCTTATCTATATGTGCTGATCACAAATTCTTATGTCTACCTTAAGATAATTATATTTATGTACAATTAAAGCTCACCTATTCATGAAGAAAAAAGTTAAATCGGTTGTGCTTGTAAGCATGTCACTTCATCTCTTAATGATTGAAATTCTAGTTGCATGTTGTACAAACAAGTGGCATGTCATGAAATGATTTCAAAATTTTAGCTAAATTAATGTGTACTATTGTATAATTGTGATATTTAAAGTCATGTCATGGATTGTGTACTCTATACACGCAAACTTGCATAAGTATAAATCAGGCTTAAAACTTGTTGCCTCAACAACACACCTTATTTGTTGTAAATCTAGCACTTTCCTTTTTTATTCTTTTACTTTGTTCCAACATTATGCTCAACCTTATTAAATTTCACATTCTCACTTAAGAATTGTACATTTTGATTAATCTTGACCTCTTTCTTGTCTTTCTCCTTTTCAAACAATTATTTTCCAAGATTTTTAAACATAATATGTTATAACCATCACTTATTTAAAATTTTTATTTCCTTTTACATTCTATATATTTAAATAGATTAATAATTATTTAAATAAATAAATTTATATTTATTTATTTGTGTACATCTTAATTATTTAAATTATTAAATCAAAATTCTTATTTTTTTATGAATGGTAGTCATTTTCATTAATATAAGAGATAAAGTACACTATTCACAAAAAAAGAAGTAGAGGGATACATGATCACCCCTATGGAGGCAAATGGGAAGAGCCCAGAACCAGAAACACAGGCTAAGCCAACAGAGAAAACATAATATTAAAAGTTGCTAAGCGGTTAGAGTAGCAGTCATGGGAAGGCAGTGGAGGATCCCTATCATTCGTGAAACCCCATACATTAGTGGAGTTAGGGTTAGTATCTGGGAGGGACCACCCTTCTTCTATTGCATCGTCCTTCGTATCCTTGTCCTAATCATTTCGAGAGGGATAAATAGCAAGAGCCAAATGCAAGAGCCACTTGGAAGAGCTAGGCCAACCACTGTCACCACCAAAATCGTGTCAGCAACTAACACCACCAATAGAAGGGTTGACACCTCATGAACCCCACCTAGAGGCTAAACCCCCATGTGGAAGAGAGGTGGATCATTGCCTTTGAAAGTCCCTACAACCACTATATTGGAAGTGATGAGTCTGAGACCGCAAGGTCTAATAGGGGTGCACCAAGGATCTTTGGCTGCACCAATGATCATGGGGTGAAAATTGGTCATGAGAAGCAGAAGGGTCAAAGGTACTTTAACAACCATACATGGAGCATTTCTCTAATGCTCTAAAAGCTCATAATTCTTAGTCTTAATGTACATAAAAGGAAATACTATAAATAGAATATCATTAAATATTTTCAAATACAATACGTATGCAAGTCAAAGTGTTGTAGTTCAATTAATTAGACACAATAGATAACAATATCAAGATTCAACCACTATATCCTTGATAATATCAATGAAATATATACCTCCATATTCTTAACATAGAATCCTTAACTCTACATGGAAGATATACCAACTTAGATTCATGATCTTTACACCGATCGAATAGAAAATTAAATCTAAAGATGGTTAGCAATCCCAAAAGTAAAAAACTATATCTATGTTCATCGCCAATTTTCTTTAATCTGGATCAATATGGCAGGTAAACGTCACAAACCAAGTGCAACGGAACTTTCCATCTTCTTCCTCCTATAGAATGCTAATAATCTTGGGGAACTTGAAGCTGCAAGAAATTATAATTTAAAGTATAGCTGTAACACCCATGGATCCATATTAAATCCTCTCGTTCAAAGAAAAATGAATTTATGCATCGCTAGATTGAGAATGAGAGCAGAAATGCAGAGGAAAAGGTCCCATAATATAATGAGCTTCAGCGATTATTTAATCCTACAAAAGTCCACCACCTTGTCATGATCGAACTATTCTGGTAGAAAGTTGGTGTGGTCATGAAATTATTATCTGAAATGTGTGACATTATATGTAGAAGCCCTTCAAACTTGGAAGTAGATATCAGTACAAGTTAAGTGGGAGAAAATGGGTGTGGGAAAGAAGGGTGTGATAACTGTGAAAGGGTTGCACACTGTGATTCCATGGGAGCCCACTCCACACATCACTATGTCTTTATCCAATCTTGATACTTTACCTGCTATTGTGGGTCAAATGGTGCAAACTTTGTTTGTGTACAGGAGAAGTGAGAGTAAAAGTGGAGAGTTTATAAGCCTGTTAAAGACATCTCTTGCCCAAGTTCTTGTGCCTTACTTTCCTATGAGTGGGAGAGTCAGAATTTCTGCACAAGGGAGAGCTGAGATATGGTGCAATGAAGGTGGAGTTGTGTTTGTGGAGGCCCAGGCCAGTTTGAGCCTTGCAGAGCTTTGTAGAATGGATTCATGCAAGGATTCCAATTTTATGATCTTCAAACAGTTCTTTTACAGTCCCCCTCTTGCAATGGCAGCAGATGCTCCTCTCCTCATTGTTCAGGTAAAAATATGCATTCTTGGGTTGCACTGACATTAGGTAAGATATTCAAATTCTTGCTTCTTTATTTAGCTGAAGAATGGGTGTGTTTTGATATTTATTTGCTATTTATTAGTTAAATTAAAATATTTAATAGTATTATTTTGTGTTTTTTAATATAATTAATAAACAATGAGTAAATGGACATTCTATCGATTGGTAATTTTATTGTATTCATTAGTTTTTTTTGGACAAAGTTATTTTTTAAAAAAATTGAATTTAAATACATAAACATATTTTCTTTAAATTTAAAAAACTATCTTAAAAACTCTTTTATCTTGATTAGCTTTCATTTATCTATCATATTTTTATTTTCTTATATTCTATTTGACAAAACTTAATTTTATAAACCTATTCATTATATAGGCAATGACCTTTATCCACTCAATACCTTTACTTTTCTATTTTTAGAATTCCATATGTTTTACATTTTCCTTCTCTTCTATCTACTAATGGAACTCTCTATAAACTACTCAGATGATTACCATTCTATTAATTTTCTAATTCACAAAATTTTCCCATCCCCT